>CAUYUJ010014216.1:825287-990287 GCA_963575745.1 Prorocentrum cordatum
TACAAGTATCAAGTTCCAGAATCATAAATGGTGAGGCAGTTTCATGAGGAAGTCTCAGACGAAACGCCCGGCCCGATCTACCGACACGTTTGGGTGTGCGACGGATAGGAGATATGTATAAGGAACAGGGATGGAACAGGAGGAAAGGATGAAGGAGTAAGGCAATGTCAGACCCTGCGGAATCAGCCTCAAGTGAACACGTCGAGCACGGAACTGCCAGTTTGGGGGATGCGACTCTCCTGATCGCTTTATCACGAGTCGGCCCAGCGGCTTCGGAGCCGGCAGATCCGCAAGAATCAGCACGCCTCCCAGGGGGAGGAGACGGAGGGCCCGTAGCGAGGCGGCCCTCTGCGGGATTGCGCACCGCCTTCAACGCTACAGTCTGAATTATTGGCATGGTCTAAAAGCAGGCAGCAAAGACCTTACAGAGGGGGGAGGCGTAGTTGGAGGGAGGAGGACGACGAGGATGAGGGGTGTCGTGTTCGGTGCACCGTAAAACTATAGCGTATGACAGCTCGCTCCCCCGTCCGAAGCAGACTGGAACATATCAAGACGGCCCTCTCTTTTTAGATTCGATGTCTGCCTCAAGGCGTGATGTGTTACAATCCTCTCCCGCAGGCCCATATGGGCCGTGACATGAGTCTGTTCGCTTCCCCGATCGTGAGAAGGCCGCACCGTGTGACAGTTGAGTTCCTTGTTGCCCAGAGGTCCATAATATGTGGCAGATATCACAGGTCCCATTGTTCCGGCCGTCCTCATGGACAAGGTGTGCGCGCGCACGACCTTTCTTGTTGTGGACATGTCGCGGTGCTTTGTTGCCGTAGTCAGGTCGACGTATCGGCGCGCGGGCGTGGAATGTCGCAGTCAAACCCAATTATTTGTCGCCGTTGTGCGTGTTCCAGCATGGGCCGTTTTCTGGCGGCAGAGTGCCCGTTTGAGAGGGGGCCTGGCATTGTTCTGACAGGCACTTTGTGGCATGGTGATCGTCGGTTGTCCGCGTCCCCATCCCTTCCCCTTCTTGTCCCTTTGTTCAGGAGATGTGCTGATGAAGTAGAACAAGTTTTCTCAGGTCCCACTTGGGCGCTGGGGGAGCTGCTTGCGAGCTTCTTGGGTCCCTCTTGGGGGCCTGTCGGTGCTTGGTGGAGGCGTCTTAGAGCCCTCTAGGAAGTTAGTAGTGTCGTCGGGAAGTATCCTGGGGCCGCCTTGGGATCGTCTTTGGCCAGTCCTACCAGTCTTCGGGGGGGGAGGTTTTCGGCCGTTGCGAAGCCGCCTCTGCCTGGGCCCATCTTCTGCCTGCACTTGGGCTACTCGGGTGCTCTTGGAGGTTTTTTGGGACCTCTTGCGGCCACCAAGGGGAAAATGAGTGTCACGCCAGGAGCGCTAAACAACCCACGGGTTGATCAACATTTTCGCAGATCGCCAATGTTCACGTGACTCTAGTGTTGATTGTTCGCCAGGTAATCGGAAGCTCACGTCTGATTGAAACATGTGCTCGAGATTACGTAACAACCCTTTATTCGATGGCGCGTGGCCAATTATCCTACAAGCTTGTGCCATGCTTTGTACGTGAGCGAGGCGCTTGCAGGGTGACAAGTTTCTGACTATAGCACCGACCATGAACGGTGACACTTCGGGCGTGAGCAAGCTTAAGCTCCCAGATGTCTGGCGGGATGACCCACCGAGTACGAAAGCAATTGAAAGAAACAGGATTCTACATCCAGCTGCAAAGCCGATCCAAGTATTGCAACCTTGCGACGGCGTAACCTCGCCCAGGGTAGGATTAGTTATTGACTCAGACCAAGGCACGATGGCAGCACACCAGCCATTCCCAAAAGCGATGTGGGACGATGCTGCCAAAGCTGGTGTGTTGACAAAGTCGCCAGGGTCGTTGAGTTCATTTGGTGCTGCCGCGTCTGCAAATGAGCGGCCAGAAAGGATTACTGCAGCAGTCGATTTCCTTCGCCGCACGGGCCTCGTCAAGCGTTGTGTGCAGATAGTTGGCCGGCGTGCAACGACGGATGAGATTAATTTGGTCCATACTCTTGAGTATATAGAGGATATGGCTGCTTGTATGGCATGCGATGATCCAATTCGGATCCTCAAAGTCAGTTCTGCCTACAACACCGTTTTCATGAACCAGCATTCCGTGAATGCGGCAATGTATGCAGCAGGAAGCACTACACTATACACGCAACGCAGTCGGTCATCAAGGGTGAGATAGATTGTGCAGTTTGTGTAGTCAGGCCTCCAGGCCACCATGCTGAATGTAAGTGCGGAATGGGATATGGTATTTTCAACTCTGTAGCTGCAGCTGCTGCCGACGCTGTCCATCGTCAGGGCTTGGAGAGGGTTATGATAGTTGATTGGGACATTCACCATGGGAACGGTACACAGGACGCTTTTGCTGGCGACAACCGGGTTCTAGTATACAGGCTTGCGCTGCTTCGTCGACCCTCAGAGGAGGGATCCCATGACGATGTCACAGGTTATCTTGCGCTCCCTTGGACAGCACAGTGGAAAAGCTGGAGGAACAAAAAGAGGCAGAGAAGAAGCAGCAGGATATGAATAGAAATGATATTATACGAACGAGCCCGATAGGCACGCTTTCCAAGCGGAGTTCCATTATCCAGGGTTGAACGCGACAGTGCGTGTATATAGTTGGTAGGTTCGCCGTGCAGCCCCAAAGTACGCAAGGCAACAACAATATTTTTTCCGACGAAATCAGGCTATGCGTTTAGCCCAATTTGGACCAATGTGAAAGGATTGTTCACGTTCTCTGTGTCTGGACACAGAATCTATTGCAGAGGTTTGCTGCTGTCCGTCAGACATGGAGGTCTTGAAATCATCCATGTTTTATCAGGAAGAGTTCAATACTTGACGTGTTTCGGTCCTGCTGCACGGCTTACCTTCAAATGCGTAGTTGAGCCAAATGTATTTTGAGTAGGTGTTCGCGGTGATTTGGGTAATTCCGACAGCGCAGATGCAATTTCATATTCAATCTCAGGCCAGTCCACAAACCCAATCTTCATGCACATCACAGCCAAGTCTGTCGATGCCCTCGCTGGACGACGAACAATCCAATCAGAAGGGCTGTCGGAGCTCAGCCCACAAGCTGCACCGTGCCGGCAGAATACGGATGCCTCGATATTTGGTGGCGACGTGTCAGGGCTGCTTTGGCCTGCATTCGCCCAGTTCTGTTGATCGATTCCGGGACCCACGCGGCCCCTGCAGCCCGAAAACTGCGCGCGAGAAAGAGAGAGAGAAAGAGAGAAAACAACAAAAAAGAAAAGAAAGGGAAAGCACCCTAGTAGCAGAAACGGTGAAGAGGCGGGTCGAGGAGTAGGAGATCGGCTACAGGGGAGAGGGGTGAGAGCACGGCCATGTGCACCTTAGTGGCTGGCATTGATCAGGGGCTGGGGGATCCAAAGTTGCAGCAGGCATCGGGGCGAGAGCACGATTTTTGAATTAATTGTGAGGAAGGCTCGGGCGAAAGGGCTGCCAGACCAAACGTCCTCGGGGCTCACCGCCGCCCCTGCGGGACTCTTCTGTAGGATATCTTTGACCTCTTGTAGAACCCTCCTCAGCGAAACGCTACCAGGGAACGTTTCGATGTGTCTGGAGTGCTGGACGCCCTGGATCAATTTGGCGAGGGCCGCGTGGCCGCCGCCGGCACGCCGAGCGCTTTGGCGCGCGCGGCGCGGCGGCGGTCAGGCGTGACCAGCGGGCTGTCAGGCCGCCTTCTCGCGAGCGGCGGGCGGTGGGGTCATCCTGCCGGCCCCCGTGCCGTGCCAATGGAGCGAGGCATCCTGGCTGCGCGCGGGCGTAACATTTTCCAGGGGCAACGTTGCGGGAGGGACAGGTTCAGGGGGGGACGTATCGGCCCCCGATCGCCCACCGCTCGCCGGTGGAGGGCCCGATAGCCCCACCCTTCCCAGGAGCGCGCGGGTGCGCTACGGCCTCGGCGCGGCACTTGGGAGCAGTTTCGTAGACGTTTGGAGGCCCTCGTCGGCCTTCTTGGGGCCTCGTTTTGGGCCCTCTTGGGCTCACCTCTCTGCTTTCTCGGAGTTCTATTGGACCCTCTTGGGCTGGTCTTTGAAGCTAGTTACTGTGGCCTACCTTAGGCAATGTTGGGCGGTCCAGGGGGTCATCCTGGATGGCCTTGGAATACTTGATGCTACATCGAAACCATACTCGACCATTGTGGAGCCTACGGGCCCGGGAGGTGCGTTCGTTGATGAGCTGCCCCCCCGCCGATCGCCCTTTGAACGTGACTTCCGACTACCAGGGTCTACCTGCAGGGAGGGGAACATGGGACGGCCCGAAATCTCACACGGTTGATCAACCCGAACACGTGGGGTCGGTGGATATTTTTCGGCACATGGTTTAGTTCTGTTCCCCGCCTTCGCGCGCGATGCGCAGTTGGAGCTTCAAAGTCCCAGCTTTGTTGGCCTGCCACCTAGTCGGATTTTCCTGTAATTGCGCATGGACAGAAACAGGCTACGGTGACGCTGAATATGCAGCCTTGTGGAAGCACTTGTTGTTGCCTGTAGCTTTAGAATATGAGCCACAGCTGGTAATTGTATCTGCAGGCTTTGATTCAGCGGCTGGTGATGAAGAAGGGTATCTAGTGTCGCCGGAAGGCTACGCATATCTTCTCTCACAGTTAACAAAGCTTGCAGGCGGTCGGGTGGTAGTTGTATTGGAGGGCGGGTACAACATTCCAGCAATAAGCCATGGGCTGCACGCGTGTACTGCAACGCTGCTGCAAGCAGTCGACGAGCTTCCCTCCGAGGAGGCATTTGGAAGGCCTGCTGAGCAGGCTTGGGCGGACATTACTGCGGCCATCGGCGCCTTAAGGCCACATTGGAAGTGCTTACAGCGATAGCAGCAAGTCCGCAGCTCTCGACAAGCACATCCATACAACAACGCGAATCTGTACCGTTGGGCGTATGTATGTCGCTAGTGAGCCGCACCGCCATGGATTGACCGGGCCTCGCGAGTCTGCCCTCCAAAAAAAAACAATCACAGAGTGAGGTGTGCGGGGGGACGCAGGCAGCCCTCTTCTTTCTCCCCGTTTCGCCCTTCGCGCTCAGTTTGCGATTGCTTCCGTGTCCCAGCGAAACAGTGCACAGGGACTCCCAGGAGCGAGCGGGAGAGAGGGGAATAATATCAGAAAGTGGAATCCAGCCGTGGTGGCGACAGCGTTCCAGGGCGCGCAACAAGGTCCCGCCACTAAATGCACGATCGCCCATCCTCTTCAGTCGGGGCTCAGAAAGTCGACCTCTGAGCTTGTCCAGGGGTGCGTTCTGGCCAGAGTTTCGACGGGAATCCATCAGCGGCCACGAGGAGAAGGCCAAGAACATCAGCAGCAACGCTCGAAAATCTCGATCACCGTCGATCCTTGATTTGTGGCCGGTCCCAATCCTGACACCCGGGCGTCGCCAGCGTTTCCTAGAAGTCCGCCCCTGGAGGGTCAACAAAAAATCCTCGCGACGTGCCTGAGCCATCTTTATTAAATGACAAGAGGAGTCGGTCCAGAATAGTATGGCTGATGATGGGTTTATGGTCAGATGGGGCCCGTGCGGGCCGACGGTGCTGCTGATGGGGTTGTTGGTTTTGTTGTTGGCAAGGATGGCGGCCGTCGCGACCCCAACTCGGGATCTGGCTAGCGCGGCTTCTCTTCGTTTTCATGCGACCAGTCGATGAGTGCCGAGCGGCGTCGGCGCAAGCGCCGTGAGCGCCAGTCCCGCGCCCGTCCAAGAGCACAGGACGGTGCAGCCAAGCGAGCCACGGCGGCAGCCCAGCAGCAGCAGATGGACGCTGTCTGCCCCACGCTGCCGTCGCCGTTCCCCGTTCGCTGCTGTGCCTCACGACCCACGGGCGGCCGCGGCTGCAGGTTTGGGTGCTTCGTTCCAAAGTCACCAACTCCCCCGCAACCCATTAGAGCGTTTGGTGGAGCCTGTCGTGGGACACCGCCCACGGCGGAGCTGTGTTTCTGACATGGCTGTGGTGCGTTGGAGTCGCCGCCACCGAGATGGGGATGTTGCTGTACCTAGGGAAGGACACGTTCAGGCTGTAGGCGAAGCCGCGAAGTGTGTCCTCACTGCGGCCACATGGAACGCACGGGCCTCATGCCACAACCGTGCTGACCAAGCGAGGGCCAGAGCTACCTTCCTCGCCAAGCTTTGGTCCGGTTGTTGGAGCTACTGAGGCATGCTGGCATCCGAGCTCTAGTCTTCACGTCGTTCTGCGGAGGAGGACGAGGGGACACTGGGGGGGCTCGCCAGACTCGTGCCTATGCGTAGGGCGAAAGATGCAGAT
Source organism: Prorocentrum cordatum (assembly GCA_963575745.1). Taxonomy (NCBI): domain Eukaryota; class Dinophyceae; order Prorocentrales; family Prorocentraceae; genus Prorocentrum; species Prorocentrum cordatum. The sequence continues at coordinate 831,609 of CAUYUJ010014216.1, forward strand.
GGCATGCTGTGGGACAAGTCTAGACTGGTGTCCAGCAGGGTCACGCGTATGCTTGCTTGAGTCTGCGATGACACGGGGCGATTCCACATACGGATTCATCGGGCGATTCGCAACCACGAACTGGACCGCGACTCCCAACGCCGTGTGCAGAAGGTTCTTGCGACGGACCTGTTAGAGGCGAAGCGGGACCCTGCTGAGAATGCCCATCTCCTCATGGGTAACTTTGAATCTGGCGACAAGCTGGGGCACTGCCATTATGGCGACGATGGCCCCCCCCCTTCCCCCTCGGGCGATGGCGACGGCGCGCCATCCGCAGGAGTTGCGATGGCAGCTACGCCTTGGAGGCGCAGCGGGGATGGTGGTTCCGAGAGTGACCCATTGGCACTCTGGTCTGCAGATCGCGACCAGAATTGCTCGAGTCTTCATGGGGGCCCCGTCCTGGCTGGTGGCGCAGCGCTACCAACAGTGCGTGGTGCTGGGCGCGCCTGATCAGCGACCGTGCCCCCGTGCGAATCACGCGGGCGCGGCGACCGCCGCGCTTCAGAGATCCGCCCGGACTTGCCCTGACCAATCGTGACGCCATCTGCCCGCCGGCTTCCAAGGACAAGTTGGCTCAACGTCGCACCCATCGTCGCGTGCTCCTCCCGACGCGCGCCGAGCCCGCGCGGGGGCCGCGCCGGCGGCGGCGGCGGAGACGCGCGACGAGCAGCTACAGGGCGAGCCGTTGCGCGGCGACGGTAAGGAGACAGGTGGCGAGGGCAACGTCGCGCGGGCGTGTTTCGCCGACGAAGCAGCTCCTTCCCCGCCGCCCTCGGTTGCGCGAGTTAATGGACATTGGCGCGATGAGAGCGCTGGTTGCAGAGAAAGACAACGCGGAATTTCGCGGGCGCCTCGCGACGGCGCAGCGCAGCAAGGCGGGAGCCAAGAACGAGGTGACCCAGGCTGAGCTGGAGGCGAGGAGCGGATCTTCGAGTCCCCGACCGCCGCCAGCTCCTTGGACGGCGTCGTGCCCTCCAATGGCGCGCTGCTCTGCGGTCGGTTCTTCCCCGACGGCGCCTCGCGGTGGTGGAGCTCGAAGGTGGCCGGTTCGCCTCGTCGGCTGCGGGGGCCCGCGAGGCGCCGGCGAACTGCCGGGGAGAGGTCTCCTGCTTGGCCGCGATCGCTGGGCGGCGGCGCCGACGACGTTCGGCGGCGATGGGTCTGGCTCCAGAGAGCAGTCGCACCTCGGGCGCGACGCCGAGGTCTTCTTTGCCAAGCGCAGCGCATGCAAGAGGCTGACTGGCAATCGATTGACCGGCCATCGCCCTGGAACGTCGACGACGCCCTCCGCCGCGCTCGCCCTGCAGCGCCGGGCGTGGATGGCCTTCCTGCCCCGGCGCGGCTGAAGCACTCGGCGGGCTGCGGCTTGCTCATGGCGGCGTCGGGGCTGCCGGCGACGGGCCGCCCCGTGCGCGGAGAATTGAGCGCGGGCCTGTCGACTTTCCGCGGCAGAAGGTGCCGGGCGGCGATGGCCTGGAGGTAGTCTGGAAGCCGACTGAGGCGCGGCCGCTCGCGCTTCGCTCCACGGGCCCAGAGGCCGTCTCCTCGACGGCCAACTTCAAGCTGATGGGGCATGATAGACCGCGGAGCATCGAAGGCATGGCGGGGCTTCATCTCGGGGCAGAACTTGTGGAGAACTGGCGAAGCTCGCGTCGACTTCGCGCGAGCGTGGAGAAGCAGACGAGGGAGTGCCTGGAGGGGGGCGCGGCCAGGGCGCCTTCGGGGTGGCGCCGCAAGTCGAGCTGGTAGGCTGCCTGATCGGCCTTGGCACGACGCTGGAAATCCAGTGCGCGGCCCTTCTTGCCCGTCTCCGCGATCGAGAGAGCGCTCGCACTGGCGCCGCCGCCGCCGCTGGACATGGCGGCCGTCGTTTTCGAGCGCGGACGGCGACGCCAGCCTGCGCCGCCCTGCAAGGCGCAGCTCCGGCCGACGCCGCCGAACCCGAGTGCGAACGATCGGTTCATCTTGCGCCGCCTGGCTCGTTGCTCGGGAAGTTTGTTCAAGAAGAACACGGCCCGTGGCCTCGAGGTGCCGGGCGGGCCCCGACGCGCGCCGACTGCGGGCCACCTCGCTGAGCCCCTCGCGCGCGCGGCTCCGGCGACGCTGAAGTCGCGGGGGTAGATTGCGAGGCGGCCCGGCGCAGGCCCCCACTCGCGGGGCGAGGCCCCCGCTCGCGGGACGCCTCGAGGGCCAGCCCTGGCCTGCGGGCGCCGCCCGCCCCCGCCGTCTCAGAAGGCAGGGCGCGAGCTGCTCGAGAGGAGAGACGCCCCTCCCCTCCCCTCTCCCCCTCGGGGCGGGGCGGGGCGGTTGGGGGGGCGGGGGGCGGGGGCGCGTCCAGCGCGAGTTTTTAGATTGTCCGCGGTCTTACAGGGATGGGAACCTGCGGGGCCCGGCCCAGCTGAGGCCCTCCCCAATGGTTCGGCATTCCCCCCCTGGAGGCCGCCGCAGTTGCCTCGAATGAAAGCTGAGATTGCCCTTTGGAGTGCCCCCCCGAACTGGCGCCGCGCGCGCGTCGAGACCTGGCTCGGGGGCTGGGTCGCAGATGCAGATGCTCGCCTCGCGAGCGTTGACCGCCGAAGCTGCCTGGGGCGCAGTGCCCCCGACAGCTTGAAGCATTAGTTCAGTGGCGTGCCATATCATGAGATGATGAGGTTGGTTCTTGGCCGCCCTCTCCCCGCCGCCCCTCTCGTCGCCCCCGGCCTCGTCGAACCGTCGCCGGGCTCGCCTCGAGGCGCGGCGCCGATGCCCCGCCCGCCCCGCCCCCTCCACCAGGAGAGACGCGCCGGCATCGGCGAGTCGCCCCTCCTCTCGATCGCTCGTTCGATCGCCGCGGCTGCGCGGCAGGCCGTTGACCTCCTTTCCAGGGGCAGATCTGCCCCTCGTCGCGGAGAGGCCAGGTGAGAAAACTGACTTTCTCGAGGACGCCCCGCCCCCCTGCGAGGCCCCGGAGGGCCCCCGTCGACTGTCGCGCATGCGAGGCCGAAGCCCAGACTGAGGCCGAACACCACTTCCATGCGCGCTCGCGCTTCGAAGCTCCTCCACTCGCGCTGCGGGATGGACGGGCCCGAGCCGGGCGGTCGGCGAGCGCCCGGGCGCCGCGGAGGGCAGCGACGAGAGGGGGGCGGCCGAGAAGGCCGGCCAAGAAGGCCAGGCTCTTGGCGCAGCTCCTTCAGATCCACACGGGGGCGGCGCTGGCGGGGCGGGCAAGAGTTGAGCGCGTCGTCGCGCGCGAGATGCCCTTTGCCGTTCTCGGAAGGCGCCCCGCGCGCGCGAGTTATACTCCGCCCCGTGTGGCAGGTTGGCGATGGCGCGGGCTTCGCGCCGGCGGGCCTCGCGCGCGGGCGGAGCGGTCGGATTCGGGGCGCGCGTCGATTTGCTTCCAGGAGCGCTCGTGCGGCATGGCCCCTTTCATCGCGCGACGCGATGCGCCATTGCGGTCGCCATTTGGACTGCCCCCCCAGAATTGGCAATGGATTGCCTGAATCCCACGCGCGCATCTTGAAAGTTAGCCGCGCTACTGGAAGGCGCAGGGCCGCGCCGCGATGCCGCGCTCGGGGGCTCAATTCCCGAATCCCACGCCGAAGCCCATCGTAGTCTAGACGACGCGTTCTCCGAGCAGGGCCGCGCTCGAACCCTCGCAACTAGAATGGCGGATTTTGTAGCTCAAGACGCCGTTGGGAAGCGCGGCGTTGACCTCGCTGCTCGTTTAGGCACCGCGCCGGCTCTCGATGTGTTTCCGGGGCCCGTGATTCCCATGGGCGCGGGGAGGGCGCTTGCTAGCTGGCCCCTTCGCGCGAACATTTTGCCCCCCAGTCCAAGGCCCCTCGCGCGCCCCTCCCCGCCCCGCTTCCCCCCCCGCGCCCAAGCCAGGACTAGCATTGAACAGCGCGTTTAAAACGCATCGCCCCTCGCTGCAGGCGTCGCCGTCGTCGCCCAGGGGGAGGGGGCGGGGGGGGGATTGATGAGAAGGGGGGAAAAGGGATGAGGAGGGAGGAGGGAAGATGAAGGACGAGGCTGGATAAGGAGGAGGACGAGAAGGGAGGAGGAGGGAGAACGGGGGAAAAAGGAGGAGGGAGGAGGGCGGTCGGGCGCCGCTGTGCGCCCGCGGTCCCAGAGGGCGTTCCAATGCGAATTGCCATCGGACGCGCTCAATCATCTTCACCCAGACAAGCCCAGCGGTCGCAATTGCCGTGAACCAGACGACCTTCTTTGACTCGGTGTCTCTCAAAGTTCTTCACCAGACGAACCTCTGTGTCTGAATTCCTCTCAATGTGGGTCGTTCCTGGGAGGTTAGATTTCCACTTTTCCATGTACCCCAGTGTTTTTTTCAACATCTTCTGAATGTTTGAATTTCTTCCAGCGGCGCTGGCCAAAAGAGAACGTCATTACACCAGATCTGTTTGAGGGGCCGTAAACAATATTTCCGCGATGTCCCCGGGGGGTCCTTCTGCTCCATGGCCTTTTTCCCTGCCTCTCGAGGCCATCGAAAAAATAGGGTCTCCCTCCATCCTCCCCCATCCTGTCCTGACCCCCTGCCCTCCCATGGGCGTCCCTCCCTGCACCCCTCCCTGCATCCCTCCTCTTTCCCTCCACCTCCTTCCTTGCCTCCTCCCTCCTTCCCTCTCTTCCCCCCTCCCTCCCCTCATGTCGTCGCCCGCTCATGGTGGCGGTTGGCTGGCGCCCGCTCCTCTTGCTCCCTGGGCCTGCCGTTCGGGGGAGGGCGGGGTGCTCCCCGAGGCGCCAGTGGGAGGCCTTTCGACGCGGCTTCGTCGGTGGCCCCCCTTCGTGCTTCCCAGGGATGTCCCTGGAGTCCTTGGCGGTGTTTCGGGTTCTTTTGTGGTTTTCCGAAGCCTCCGCAAGTTTTGCGGCCGCCCCTGGAGGCTTGCGGAGGTCCCAGATGTCTCCTGGGGTCCTCGGGCCCCCTGGGGGTCGCCAGGGCTCGCGCTCTTGGTGATCGTCGGGGATGCGCCCCCGCCGGCCGTTGACTCTTGAATGGTCGTCGGCGGGTTTCGGGGGGCCTCGGCTGCCCTTTGCGACTTTCGGAGGTCCCTCGCAGCCTTCGGTGGCCCTTTGTGATTCCTGGTGTCTGTTGGGATCTTCGGAGGTCGCCGGGGATTTCTGGAAGCCTTCGGATGCCTCGGGAGGGTATTCCTCCGGTGGGCCTTACAACGCCCACACACACAGAAGCACGTGTACATGCGCGCATGTACACACCTATACATACAGAAAATAAAGCACGTATTAAAATGTAGTGTGGGAGCGATGCGCCGCCACGGCTGTTGCCGTGTTGCCCGCTTCATGTTTGCAAGTGCGGTGGTGTTGGGGATACCCCCAGAGGGGTCCGATTGGGCTCCCGTCGGCGGTTCTCTCGTCTAGTTGCGCGATTCGTCTGTGTCGTTATATCTGTTGCGCTGTAGTGTGATTGCGCTGGAATGTCGCTACGAAGCGCCCACTCTACAGCCCCGCTGCGTCGCATTGGTTTCGCGTGGCGTTTCTTCTCCATCGCGGCTTCCATGGACGTTGCGCACTGTTGTGCAGCTGCGTGCGCGAGTTCGGTTGCGTTTTGAGCGCCCCTTGGCTCTCTCAGCGGCTCTTTGTTCGCCCCCCCCGGTCTCCGCCACCCCCATGTGGATCTGCATGGGGCCCGGCCGCGATGCGAGGGACCACCAGACTGGCGGCAAGGGCGGGGCGCTGGCAGCGTCGCTGGTGGTGCTTACCAAGCTCGCTCTCGCCAGCGCGCGCGAGTTGGCAGAGGTGACTGGCGCCTGCTACACGTACTGCATGGCGGGCGCCGCCGTTGCCTTCGCGCCCGTGCTGCAGGAGACGGGGCGCACGTGCGCGGAGAACTGCAAAGCGGACGGCAAGGGCCACGAGCATGTACCCCGTGGCACCACGTCTTCAAGGCCTTCATCAAGTGGGCCTGTACCGACGGGGCGAACACTGCGCCGATGGAGGTCCAGGGTCTGTTCCAGGACTACTGGCAGGAGGTCATCCTGGCGCCGTCAGCTCTGGAGGTTCTGGCCGCGCATTGCCGTCATTTCAGAAAAAAAGATTGCTGGTTCGACAAGAAGCAGCAGCAGCAGCAGCGCCCGGGCATACTCACTTCAAAACATGCGGGGGGTCCAGCAGCAGGCCGACATGCGGGAGGGCTTCAACACGACGCTGATGGAGGCACTCAGGCCACGATTCTGGCGGCGGCCACGAAGGATAATGATCAGGCCGCGACGTTTCTGCCTGGCTCCCCGCCGCGCGGCGGGCTCGAGAGGGAGGCGGCCGAGCTCTTGTCGAAGCTCGGCCTCAAGGACAAGCCCGAGGAATTGGACGAGGAGTGGGCGGGGCTCCGCGAGGCCTTCGCCTAGAGCCCGCCATACTTCCATCAGCGGCTCCGAGCGAGCCGCCACATTGTTCTTCCAGGGCTACCTACTGGAAGCGCCTCTGCTCGCCCTCCAGGCTCGGGCCCCCGCCCCGATCCTCGCGTGCACTCTAGGGGCTGCGGGGGCAGGAGTTTTCTTCCGCGCCCCCCCTCCTTTTTTTCCAGGCTCTTCGGCGCCGAGCGGCTTCGGCCCTTTTCCGAGGCCTCTCGTCAGCTGCAACGGGCCGAGAGCTCTCTGGGGGAGGGCCGCCTGACGGGGCCCGCGAGGTCGCCCGACGTTTGAGCCGCCCTTCGCCACGCGTATTAATTGTTCGTTCACGCTTCGCGCACCCCCGCCCGCCCATCCCAAAACAGCGCATTACGCCACCGAGGAATCCCACATACTTATATTATGTTTGGACTAGGATGTTTTGGAATGATAGATGCTGGCGGCCGCTGCCCCGCCGATGCCGTTGGCGACGCCGGTCAAGCCTTGGGGGCCCGAGTGCCCTGAGGGCGTCGGGAAATTGTCATTCCTGCCGCGCTTTCCGAGCCTGGATCGCATAGAGACTTAGCTCAGGGACCGCGCTGAGACACTGCCACCCGTGCCACACTTTTCGAGCATGGACCGTATAGAGACCGCGCTCAGAGACCACCCCATGCGCTCCCCCTCCGGCGTCGAGAAACTGCCACCCCTGCCACACTTTCCTAGCGTTGGCCGTATAGAGACCGCGCTCAGAGACCACCCCCTGCGCACCCCGTCTGGTGTCAACAAACTGCCACCACTGCCACGCATTCCGAGCGTGGACCGTATAGAGACCGCGCTCAGAAACCACCCGCTGCGCACCCCCTCTGGTGTCGAGGAAGTGCCACGCCTGCGGTGCCCTGGACGAGAGGCGCGCATAGCTGCCGCGGTGAGAGACCACCCCCTGCGTTCCCTTGTGGTATCGAGAAATTGCCACGCCTGCTCTGCCCTGGACGAGAGGCGCGCATGGCGGACGCAGTGAGAGACCACGCCCTGTGCGCCCCCGTCTAGTGAAAGTCCCACGCCGGCCATGCCCTGGACGAGAAGCGCGCGTGGCGGACGCAGTGAGAGACCACGCCCTGGGCGCCCCTTCTGGTGTCGAGGAAGTGCCACGCCTGCTACGCCCTGGACGAGAGGCGCGCGTTGCGGCCGCGGTGAAAGACCAAGTGCCACGCCTGCGGTGCCCTGGACGAGAGGCGCGCGTAGCGGCTGCGGTGAGAGACCACCCCCAGCGCACCCCCTCGGGTGTCGAGAAAGTGCCACGCGTGCTATCCCCTGGACGAAAGGCGCGCGTAGCGGCCGCGGTGGGAAACCACCCCCTGCGCACCCCTTTTGGTGTCGAGAAAGTGCCTCGCCGACCCCGAAATCGCCACGCTTGCGATGCCCTGGACGCGAGGCGCGCATGGCGGCCGCGGTGAGCGAGCACCCCCTACGCACCCCGCATGGTGTCGAGAATGTGCCACGCCTGCTATGTTTTGGACGAGAGGCGCGCCTAGCGGCCGCGGCACCCCTTCTGGTGTCGAGGAAGTGCCACGCCTTCTATGCCTTAGGCGAAAGGCGCGCATTGCGGCCGCGGTGGGGAACCACCCCCTGCGCGCCCTTTTCTGGTGTCGAGAAAGTGCCACGCCTGCGGTGCCCTGGGCGAGAGGCGCGCGTAGCGGCCGCGGTGCAAAACCCCCCCCTTCGCACCCCCTCGGGTGTCGAGGAACTGTCACGCCTGCTCTGCCCTGGACGAGAGGCGCACATAGCGTCCGCGGTGAGAGACCACCACCTGCGCACCCCTCCTGGTGTCGAGAAAGTGCCGCGCCTGCTATCCCCGGGGCGAGAGGCGCGCATAGCGGCCGCGGTGCAAGACCACCCCCTACGCACACCCTCTGGTGTCGAGAAAGTGTCACGCTTGCTATGTTCTGGACGAGAGGCGCCCATAGCGGCCGCGGTGAGAGACCACCCGCTGCGCACCCCGTATGGTGTCGAGGAAGTGCCACGCTTGTTATGCCCTGGACGAGAGGCGCGCATTGCGGCCGCGGTGACAGACCACCCCCAGGGCACCCCTTCCGGTGTCGAGATGGTGCCACGCCTGCGGTGCCTCGACGAACGCGGCATGCAGGCGCGCGTTCCATGCGCGTGCCGCACATGCTTTGCGCGCGGATTAGGGGAGAATTGAAGAGGAGGAGAGGGAGGAGGGAGAAGGAGGTGCGAGGAAGACGCGGGTGCGACGCGGGTGGGAAGAAAACCAAAACCCCACGAAACATGTGGGAGATTTTGCGACGCACGCCGACGGTCGTGATTTTCGGGCGTGTTCCCTCCTGTTCTCGCATATATCCTCCTCTTCCGCCCACCTCCTACCTACGTTATGTTGCACATTCTTGCGGAGGCAGTGGAATGGGGACGAGGCGGAGCAAGAGGAAGAGAAGGCGGCGCTCGGAGAGATGAGGATAGCGACGACGAGGAGCACGACGGCGATGACCAGGATAGCGACGACGACGACGACGACGACGACGTCTGCCATGAAGGCGTTTCTGGGTTTGTCGCTCCTGGGGGCGAGATGGCAGGTCTCTGTACGTTTTAGGGGTCCTCGCGGTGCATCTTGGGGCTCTTTTGGGGGGTCTTGGGCCATCTTGGGGCTCTTTGGGGGGGGGTCTGGGAGGTTTCTCGGGGCCATCTTGTAGGCCGCGGCTCAAAAAAAATGTGACGTCAATTGCGGCCCCCATCGGAACTTGAAAAGTCGCGTCTTGGGGCCCTCTTGGGCCTCCCTGGGGCTTGTCATGGAGCTCTCTTGGGCTCTTGGGCCATCTCTGGGCCATCTTGAAGCCTCAAGAATTCATTGAAAGCGAAACGGCGAGAAGGCAAACAACATTGATTTCCCTTAGGTTTTTAACGGATGTTGGCCTCCCCGGGGCGGCCTTGGGCGGCTCCGCTGCCATTGGGGGCCGTCTCGGGTCGGTCTTGGAGCCTCATGTCAGCTCGTTCGGAGCTACATGGGGTCCTCGAGAGTTATCTTGACTCTAAAGTGAGCTGGGCGTTGCATGTGCGTGGGAACGAACGTGCATCCGCGACTGCTTGGCTCAAAGCGGCCGGCCGCCCAGACCTGACTACACCTCAGCGGGAAGTGTATTATTTGCCATCGATGGCAAAACGCTGCTTGAGATGGCTCGCCCTTTACTACTGGGACCATCGTTGTTACGGTACAACAGAGCGGGAGCTTGGCTTCGCCTAAGGCGAAGCTGTTGGCTGGGCCTCCCAACCCCTTTCAAACATGGTAGCGGAGCTGGCCTATGGTGGTCAGCTCTTGCTCTACTCCTCACCATCTACGGCACTATCTGGTGGGCTACAGACGTGGTGGAACATCAGGGTGCAGTGGGTTTGCGCGGAGGAATGTATATAACTACGCAGTATAGCAAGGACAGTTGCAGTGACGGTTTTGCTCGTGCGGAGGCCTCTTACTTTCGTCCTACACCCCTGCGCTACTACACTCCTGAAGTCCACCCACCTACTCCAATTGGAAACTTCTTCGAAGACGTAATGCATGGAAACGTGCGATACGATACTGTACCTTCTCCACCCCCACGCAGACTTACGACCACACATCGACAACCCCAACCGACTACATCCGACCACGACCTGCGAAGCCATTGGATTGGCATTGCTATATTTGGGCTCACATGGGTCGCTATCGGGTGCGCGGTAGGACATATTCGTGGCGGAGACGACGCAAGAACGACCAGCCCCCATTGGGACCCAGCCGGTCAAGTACCTTTCCGCGAAGTCGCCCGCGAGGTACATGCCTGGATCAACGTGACCACAGCCAACATGACGCCTTCCCAACAAGCTGCAGCCCCGCAGCGAGGTTCGGGTGGCCACGCGCGGACCGCAGCCATGAGAGACCCCCCAGCAGTTATCAATTTTGGCGTTAACATAGGCGGCCGCCATACCGAAGGCGCCACCTACATCACGTTCCTCTTAAGCGCGAAGTTCGAGAATTTAGAAGAGGAGCGCCACCTCAACTCTGGCACAGCTCTCACTAGCTCCCGAGTTCATGCGGGAGAACGAATTGACCAGACGTTGGTGCGCTTCGAGATAGCTCGCTACGAAGTTGAAGTGGCAGGCTTTAACATCCCCAACTTCCAAATCCCAGCAGTCACTTTATTCAGAGCTCTTGGAGCGGGAACATCGCGTGCACAGCACCTCGTGCAGCCACTAAACCACCACGTACCGAGAGACCAGCAACACTTTGACGCTCTACTTGAACGCGTGAGGTCATCTGCACACATTGCTGAGAGAACTCCGGCAATATTGGTGGCATTTTCAGTCACGGTCACCGAGACGAGACCTCCCGCGCCGAGGCAAACGCAGGGCAACCTGCAAATAACGTTTGGAATGGCGATCCACAACCAGCTGAGACCGCTACACTACTGGCTCAGAACGGTGGATCGGCCTCGGGGTCGCAAGACTCCTGGGCCAGGTTTCGGGGGCCGCCCGACGCGGCATCCCCTGCGCAAGCCACAGCCCGAATGGGCTCAGCGGGGCAACCAGCCGAGACCGACTTCGACTCCGGTGCTGACACCGACGCGTGTTCGAACGATGAGGCCACAGCCCTTGACTACTCCGAAATGCATACATACCCCACGGAAGAGCAACAGGCGCAATGGTTATTCTTAGGCTACCAGAAACATAGACGCAGGTGGAGGTGATTCCTGAAGAAGCCAGTTCGCAAGGCACGGCGCATCGTCCGACGGGCGTTGACGATGACGATCATTGGCGGTGAAACCCGCGATGAGACCGACCTGTCCGAGCGCATTCGGCATGAGCTCGGTCGCGATGAAGGATTTCAATGCGCATTTGTAGCCTCGGACCGCTCCATGGGCCGCCAGAAGCGATCGGTGAGCCGCCGGTCCTGGAGACGCAAGTATCGCGCCGACGACGACGACGAATAATGGGAAGACGACGCTCGTCTGGCACGTCGCGGTCGGGTCCACAGCCACTCAACCGCGCGCGCACTCACTAGCAGCGCTCGCTCTAGCGACCTTCAGCGCCCTCGTCCTCCTGATGTGGGGGAGCCAGGGGCCCCTTCACGGCAGGCCACTAGGCCTGGCGCCCCCCCGAGGAGGGGGCGTCTGCGGGGGCGCCCGCCTCAAGGGGAACAACCTCATGCAGATTATCCAGAAGGCGAATTACAGCGCCTTGTTGGCTACTCGGGCGCTGGACTGGCTCGCCTGCACATGGGCCCATGTACCGTGCAACGCTGGTTGGGCCAGGGTTGGGCTGAGCACCATATTCGTAACTGGCATTCTCTCCGCTAGGTTGAAATGGAATGGGAAGGGCGAGGTCATTCGCTCAAAAAGGACAGGGGCTGTCGAACCATAAGAAGCCCTTATCGAGCGCGACCTTGAGAGGGCGATCCTCGAGGAACGGGAACTTTACAGAGGCGTTGCTTGCACATGCTCAGAGCACGCCGACCACGGGCTTGGCTGCCCCGCGAGGCGCCCATCGGTGTGCCTTTATTTTCGCAAGACACCGCGGGTGTCGTCTCATGGCGATGGTCGCGGTTACTGCACCGATCCGAAGGCGACGCCATGGAAGGAGCAGTTGACGGAGAACGATTACGACCCAGCTACAGCCGACGAAATATCCCAATCTAGGAAGATATGGAAACACCTTTCACCTCTTCATTATTTTAAAGTACTCAATCGTGAGTGGAGCGCGGGGGAACCTGCTTCGCCCAAATCAGGAGAAGACGACCGACAAGGAGCTGATGGAGTTGCAGAAATGGCTGAAGAGGTAGACCCCACGGAAGCAGCTCCTGCAGGGCACGCTCCGGAATATTCCGACGCCCGCTCCACTGTCACGGACGTCACTTACGACGCGGACACCCCTATTGATCTTAGGTGCGTCGTTACTGCAGACATGGATCTTTCTCCAGAGTGAAGGGTCGCTTACCGCGCTGGATCTGCAGGATGGGGAAAGACCACTATTGACCAAAGGCTTAGCGCTACTAAATATGACCGGCCCATCAGGGGAAAGGCCACCATCGGGAATATGGCACTCAGAAAGCCTGACGGTGAGGACCTTAACCCTGGCAGAGGGCCAGTGCGATATGGGCCATGGATACCTGCGGGGGGCAACGGCCAAGGCACCTCCTCCCAAGCCGCAGACAGATCCGTCTATTGATATTTCTCCATTTTCGGATTCGCCGAGTCAGTCTAAGTCACTCGGACCTGATCAGCTCAGACCACCGCCCAAACAGAAGAAGAGCAAAAACCCAGATGATCCCAATCCTGGAGATAGCAAGCAACAACGACCTGCGGGGCAACCCGCTGACCGACGTCGATCCAGAGGACCAGCAGCGGCCGCCGCAGCAGCTTCGTCTCAAGGCGCCAGCGCTCCTTTTCCGAAGGACCCTGGAACACGTCGCGGCCCTGCATTTGGCTGGGCACACAGGACTGGCTGGGCGCCGAGGCTGGATGGATCATCACGGGATGCTTTTGCAACACGGCGTGGTATCGATATGACAGCATTGGGAACAATATCAAAGGCATCAAGGGCGGCTCCCAAAGATAAGACATACGAGTACTACAACATCAATGAGAAGAAACGCAAGCACTTCGACATCAGTACCCCGCCAAGAACTCCTCGGACGCCCACGGGAACGGCAGGCGCTGCCTCGTCATCGGCAGGCGCCCGCGCGCCCCCAGCATCGGCAGCAGCTCGGAGTTTTGCGGGGCAACCTGCTCGGAGCTCTGCGGGGTAACCTGCTCTTACTTTGGAAGTGCCCGTTGAATGCCGACAGTATTGGCCTGGCTACGCACCCCCAGGCGTGCGAAGATCAACCCCGCATGTCACCCCAATTAAGATGACGGGTCTGATCGACACATTGTGGTGGAATGCGATATTCAGGTTACCGCCGCCATTGCCGATGAGGGCGCGCATGCGCGCCAGGATGTGCGCAATATTTAGCGTGGCCGCCCGGCGCTCACATCTGTGTCCGAGAAGACCGACTTGATGGGGATTTTTAAGGAAGACAACGTTGTTGGTCCGGATTTGACCTATGAGGAGCAGCGACGCTGCTCAGAATGGCTTACGACGGCTCTTCGTCACAAACCATTTAACAACAACTATCTCTCTGATAGGTTTCTGAGAGCAGTACCGTCGTTCGACGAATTCGATGGATGGGTGGAGCTCTCAGGGCCGCTCAACCAGTGGCCGCCTGGGGGATGTGATCGTTATCACCACAAACACCTGGATACTGTCCGCCGGTATCTCAGGAACCGCCATTGGGCATACCAAGCATTGACAGTGTTGAGCTTGATTGGCATGGTCGACAACACTGGGATGCAGAAAAAATGCTCCACATCAAGAAGTGCAAGTACGCTACTGAGACGTGCGAGACTTAATTCATACGCCCAAGTAATGGACGCAGCAGTCCTGGGATAAAATGCCCTGAATTATTGTATATGGGGATAGCGGATTTGATTTTTCCAGGTGCACCTTGTTATTGTATTCCGGGTGCCCAATGGGAAAACATCCCGAATATAGTTCGCATAGGGCTGTCATGCCGCGCCGACGACACCATCAAGAGAAACGGCAGACAGTTGGTTTATGCTTGCCCATATCTACCAGGATACAACATAATCCCGTCCGGTCTGCGTGTCGACTCCGAGGTATTAATGGTTATGGTTAGTCTGAAGAACTTGTGTCGGGATAGTATGGCTATTTGGCGCTCAGCAGATGATATTATAATGTCGGCAGGCCGGAACGGCAGATCGTCCAACTCACATCGTCCAGCTTATAGGTTTCCGCTTAGCAACAAGTGCAGGTACAGCCGCGTGGGACATGCATGGATCAATCGCATGTACCTGTGGGACAACGATCAGAAGTATCCGAGCAGTGATCTTTCTATCGGCGACATGTACGAAGTTCAAAATTATGCATCATCGTTGAAAGATTGGTTTATTCAAAAAAAAACCCTTACACTTTGAAGTGTCCCGAACCGACGCCCATCTCCAGGAGGTCGAGTTCTCTGCAGTATTTGTGTTGCAAGTTGTGAATCAAGCGGGGGCACCCGCAGGGGGATCTGACGGATCATGGATTCAGGCCCAGAGTGCGGGCGTGACAGGTATGAGATCGAGTGGAATTACTCCCACCGACAGGCTGTACACCAGCGATCCGTGGCACGCCCAGACGCAGCAGCTGCCAGTGCCTGCATGGCAACCTGCGTCGTTTGCACCGATGAGCAGGGCCGCAACCCCATTTGGGACTCCACAGAGCGCTGGGAGCACCAATAGCCTACAGGCAAGACTCCACAGCATTCGGATGGACCCGCAGCTCTGCCAGGCCTTGCAGGCGACATCGCCGTTGGCATCGCCGCGTCCACGTGCGGGGCAACCTGCTTTTCCTGACCACCACGCTGCACAGAGGGCCGAGAGCTTGGTTGGTCAGCAAGAGTGGGTGCACTGGCAGATGCGCGAAGCTTCGCAGAGCATGCGTAGGGATGGCATCGACCTGCCTAATGCTAGCTGGACGCCGCCTTGGGATTATGTCCCAGTCCCAAATCCATCACCGGACAACCCCAACCGATACGGATACGTGCCAGCATTTTTCAGTCATCCGACATACGATCCGACAGCTGCAGAGCGCCTTGCAGCACCACCGATGGACTACCCATTGTATCCTGACAACCATGCTCAGGTGACGGGTAATCCTCGTGTGGGAACGCAGCCGGAGAACCCGCGTGCACGAGCGACGGCCGACGATTTCTACCAGTCTCAGTGGACACGCGGCTCTGGCTACGCGTCAGGCGTGCCGGGCCAGATTCCTCATTATGGATATTTGGCTACCCCTATGGACTCAGATGTGACGCAGCAGGCCCCCCGCCTGGTAGTGCCATCATCCATGGGGGAGCTCCGCCCAGAGATTCTGGCCATTCACGAGGCGCAGCAGGCCAATCTCTCAATGCAGTTGGCCCGCCAGCGTCGCAACCATGAGCGTCGGGCAAACAGGATGCTGGGCCGTGCGGGGCAACCTGCTACTCCAACCACAGCAGGGACACCTGCATATGACCGGGTAGCAGCAACCATGCAGCAACCGTCGGCCCCACCGATTCGGCACGAGGTTGGGGAAACTACCCTGGAGCGCCACACGCGTATCATGCCATCGGCAACACCGCCAGTCATCAGCGACGGTGACTTCAACAAGTGTGCCATATGCCTGGATCTGGAGGCTTCAGTGTGGTCGCATATTCCATGTACAGTGCTGGGGCCGAGTTGCACGCGCTCACGTGGACAGACAGCTGGCTGGCACTATGGAAGGTACTGCAACTGAGGCACCCTGCGCTTTGTGCAGGGGCGTTGGTCTAATCACAGGTGAGTTGCATTATGCCCTTGCTGGAGATCAGGACGCATAAAATCGTCATTCAGGGACCCTCGCGAAGAGCTCAACCGCGTCACGGCGATGATGAGGAATAGCACGGCAGCCCCTACAACAACACCAGCGGGGCAACCTGCTTCATCAGCCAGCGCGGGGCAGGCGACGGAAGCCACCGCGCCTGCTCTGGACGCGCCCATGCCATTAATAGCGGAAGGAGCCAACAATGCAGGGACACTTGCTACAACTGCACCTGCCGCATTGCAGGCGCATGGAGAGAGCCACCGACAGGAGCGCGCAGTGGCTTCAGTCTCCACATGCCCACATGCCATACGGGCGAGACACCCGCCCGCGCAGTCAGCGCAGGACGGAGGGCCCTGTGAGCGTGCGCAGTGGCATCAGTGCGATATCCGAGCGCGACATGCTACGCACTGTGTTAATGGTGAACAAAGATAGTCAGACGGGCATGCGCGCCGACGAAGATACGTTCATGAACATGCCGACCACATGTGCATTGCGCCCATACATGTATGACGAGTATCCTACGGCCTGGACTTTAGAGAAGAAACCCGTCACCGAACAGGAGGCCCGCTGATACATGAACGTCTTCACGTCTCTGTCAAGGAAAGAGTGGGTGTTGGAGCAGAGGCGCCGCAAGGGTATGTATGGTACGACCCTGGCTGACGTGCCAGGAATATTCGGAGAACGCCATGAAGTGGCTCCAGCAGCAGACAGTGGGTCCATGGCGGATGGCATGCTCACACTCCTTTTGGACATCGGCAGCAACGTCAACATCTTCGGTTTAAAAACGACACAGACGTTTGAACAGGCACCCCGTTCCCATGGACACGCCATCAAGAAACTGAGCCTGGCGAAGAGGCTCTACGCGTCGGGAGTGGGACATGGCGCGGCGGTATGCGACAAGTCCTTGCGCTGCAAAGTTGCGCGCAAGGGAAAAGGAGACCCGGCGGGGGCACCTGCTGTGCCGAGACTTGATACCTACTCAGCAAACGTGGCCGAGGTTACCTGGGGGGAATATCCTTGTTCTGGGTCTGAGGAGTCTAACATGAGGATTATCCTGGTCCTGGAGCAGGGGCACGAGAAGATGATGATCCCTTGCTCTGAAACGTGCAAACTTCTACTTGGAAAGGGTGCCAGAGTACTTGACTTGATGCAAACGCCTCCTGGACATCTGGCACTCGAGGTCGACGAGTACGGGGTCGCAACTGAGGACAAAGGGTCGATGTCGTTCACTATTACGGCCAATCCTCAATGCGCAGACGCCCCGCTGCTCGTCAGAGAGGCAGCTGACACAGAGCCAACCGCTGGAACACCTGCTATGAGCGATGCCCATACATTTATGATGTCACAGGATACTAAGGCATCAGCTTCTCCATCAACGAGTAAACGCTCGCTTTTACGATCCGGTCTTTGGCGAATAACACCTTGAAGACCTGGCGTCGCAGGAATGCGTCCTTCGGGACTAACCCCACCTCGGCTGACCGGGACTTCGCCTTGCGCACCTTGCAGGCGAAGGTCTACCAGGCCATCTACGAGGAGGGCAATAAGTGGACGCCGCCCGACGCGAAGGCAGGGACAGTTGCGGAAGCTGATGATACCGCTGAATAGCTTTTTACTTCGAGCAGCGGCTCTGCAGTGCAGCATGGCACGGGCATTTGGACGACCCCCTCGCCACATGAGTGACGGGGGCAGGCGCGCGCCACGGCCACCCACGCTTGCTCCGACAGGCCGAACACTCAAGTTCTGTCATCAAGTGCGGGGGGACCTGAGTTCTTTTCTCAGGCGCCGGCTGTGCGCGCCAGGGACAGTGGCAAGCCAGGCTGCGCGGCTGCCACGGACAGCAGTGTGGCCGCTGCAGAAAAATGAACGGTCATCGCATCATTATCATTCTCGTGCACTTGTCATTGAGGACATGCGGACAGCTTGCGCTGAACTCCGAGCTCGTCGTTATGTGTGACCGCATTGCACATGCAGAGGTTATGACCTCTACTGGTACACAATACTCTCGGGTGATTATCAACTGTTGCGGGCGGCAGCGCCCGCTGATTGGCACGTAAGACTGCCTGGAAAGCGGGCAGGGCCACATTGCCAACGCATCCAAAACTTGATGACTAAGGCTCGGGCTCTGCGTATGCCTATTGTACTTGTGCAACCGCCAGGTTACTTCTGGAAACAGGGTCCCATACGAGATGCCATTGAAGATCTCGACTTGCAGGTCATGCGTATACGATGTTGCCATGTCGGTTTGAAATACGACCGTTCTAGTAAGTTGCCTAGCGGAACATATTGCAAGTGGCAACTACATGCACGCGCATCCCGACACAGTTGTGGAGATGTACGTGTCAAACAGCAGGGAAACCTGCTCAACTTACTGAGCATGAATTGAACTGGTATGGCCAGGGTGCTCAGAAGGCAGAATGGCTCAACAAAACATTGGCTATCATGACCGCGAGATTGACTGATCAAGTGGATTTGCACAAAACGAAAAGAAACCACACGAGCGCCGTACACCTGAGCATCCACACACGAGTGGATAAAAGGAGCTCGAACCTACGTTCAGTCTCCGAAGAATGGCCCTGGATGAGGCCATGTCGTAAGGCGGGTAACGATGAACCTGGACGACAATCAGATCATACAAGACATCAAGATCCAGGACCAGCCTATCGGGTACAATTACAACGCACCGTTGCCGAATGGTGTAACCAGCATTCGAATTCGGTTTTACTGGGAGCAGCCTGAACCGACTCTCATCCGACAGGAGGACCCACGTCCACGCCCAAGGCGAGTTGCGTTCGTCGGTGGCGATCGTCGCCCTCCCCCCTCGATTGAGCGTGGCCGTGCGCTCCCCTCTGTTCACGAACCCCCGACGCTAAGTTCATCAGATAGTGAGCAACCGACAGCACTGCCGACCGATGCCCGGATCAAACAAAAGGAACACACAATACCGACAAAGAAGCGGGCATCAAGCCACGCAAGATACCCAAGATAGTCGAAGAAGGCAACGATGACTGCGGAGTTGGCTTTAAAGGTCTCGGGCGTAGTGCGTACTGCACCGACGCACCCCTTGACTCCGACACGGAAACCGATGATGTAAAGGAATATTTCATCACATTACCTGCGGGGCTACCTGCTGAATCCTACGCAGATGTACTCTTCATAATCTCAGCTTCATGCTATGGACGACACAACAAGGTTGACATGTTGGAATTATGCGGAGGAAGTGGAGGCATATCGCAGCTAGCATTCAGCCGAGGTTTGTCTTCAGGGGAAACCCAGACAAACGCTCCTACGTTGACCTTGGAAACAAGGATGTCCAGGACGCAGTGATGCACTACCTAGACGTTTGTTTCGTCAATATTGTCATATCACAACCCAACTGCAGAACGACTGGACTACCTTCATAATTCAACTCCCAGGTCAATTATGATACCTGTCATGAGCACCATAAAGCAGATCTTCCGCATATCAAGTTGTGTGGTAAGATTGCTATACGTCAGAACGGTTTTGACGGTTTTATTTACGAGAACAACCAGTGGGTACTTGGGTGGATCAGATACCACCATGGACTACATTGGCCAAAAGCCAGGGCACTTGCCAGGTGAATATGGACCAATGCACTACTGGCTTACGCGATTCCCATGGGGTATCGATAAGAAAACCGACCGAGATCATGGCCAACCGCCGCCTTCTACTTACCCTTTTTGAACGAAGACGATGTGCTGGTCATCATCAACATGCGTCGGTATGTAATAGAGAATTGTCCATGGCTGCACATTACACTCCAAAGATGCAGTTGCTTTTTGTCGACGCAGTTCAGATCGGACACGATCTTTTCCAGGTAAGCCGTGAACCCTTCCATGGTCACCCTTATTCTTCCACCGTGCTAGTCACCAACGTGAGGGGATATGATTTGGACGATCCAACTATCCCTTGGCAGCTCGCCGGCTCGATCACGAGACCGCCCTCTGGAGGGCGGGAATGTCCTGCGCGCGCGGATAATGTTAACATGCGCATTCCCCCACATGGCAGAAATCCTAAGAATTGCAGGCGGCACGATAAGGAAGACTACCATTGGGGATGTCCGAGCTGCAAGAAGAACTACGGCCAGAACAAGCCCGTTTACGGACACCTGGCAAATTCAAGTTTGCCAAACCTTGGAAGCTGCTTGGCAATCACGGACAGGCACCGCCGGCTCCTGCCGAACCAGCAGCAGGCTCCTGCTGAACCAGCAGCACCACCACCCGATGCGCAAGCCGCACCACCACTTGCGCGACTACGAGCACCAAAACCCGGCTCTAGAGCCGGGCCCACGGCGGGCGCCAGCAGCCACGATATTACAGTAGGCAGACATGCTGCTGAACCTGCTGCAGGGCAACCTGCCTCGAGCGGAGCTGGGAGTTCGGATGATCACCTCCGACTGCCACAGGTTAGAGTCAGACGTGGCCGGCAGCAAGGAGGGGATGCACCTCCGCCGCCACCAGCGGGTAACCCTGCTGCACGACCACGACTTCCAGACTGGTCAAGGTTCGACGTACAAATCAGTATACCAGATTTTCGAAGCCTTGACCCAAGCGCGGTAACACGCGAGCTGCGGAAGTTACACTTGCGTTGGTTCCATGCGAAAGAGCTTAAGATGAGCATCAGCTTAACCAATATAGTTCTGGAGATTCAACCTGATTAAAGTTGTCTGCGACAAATGTCGGGAGTGCAGGGCTCGGGACAAGCCTGGACACACGGTTATGCCATCTATTGCACTGCCTGGCAAATTCAACGAAGAAGTTGAATGTGACCTGATGTTCTACAAACAAGAACACAAGACATTACATATCATCGGTCGTTGTATCCGATTCGCTATTGGAATGGATATACCAGACAAGACGATGACCAGCATCCTGGATGCATACCATCAGTGCTGGATGCAGTTTGGACCTGCAAAGGTACTTTACTCCGAGGGAGAGGGCACCCTCAACAACGACGCTGCGAAATCAGTCCTTAAGGCAAGGGCACTGAACTAAGGATACGTTCGCGTGGACAACGCGCTACGACGATCGAAGCCAGAAGTGGCACATTGCGCCATCTACTTCATGTCATGGAAGCTGAACTCAACAGGTTAGACATACCTCTTGTGTTCACACGACTACTACATGAGGCCTTGTTTGCCGCCAGCGCGTTCACTTTCTACAACGAGGTGTCTCCGTACAGCGCTCTGTTTGGACGGCAACCAGCATTGCTCCCTGATTTACTGGTCCTGGATCACGAACAGCCGACGGAAACGTCGGACCATTCTCGTGAACAGATGATACGCAAGGTACGTATTGAAACTAGCACACAGGCCACAGCAGCAGCCAAGACCAATCGTGCTGTACGCACTAAGACAACTGGTACCGGTCAGCACTACTACGACGAAGGAGATTTAGTTGATCACCATCGCCCCACAACCGCGAAGGACGACTGGGGAGGCTGGGCTGGCCCATTCCCAGTTGTAAGAAACGATCCCGAAAGGGGTCACGTCATTATTCGAGTGGGAAACCGCGACGTGCAGGTACAATCCGGCGATGCACGACATTCACTCTAAATTGAAGTTTTTCTAGCCAGAGAAGTTGGCTCCGACAACGCTGCACTGTGGACAGCGTTGACGTTCGTGGCCAGTTTACCTGCGGGGGGACCTGCTATGACATTTGGTTGTGTACCGACCAAGAAGGGGGTGCTTCAGATGACAAGTGCAAGCCGACTATCTCCTAAGGCACACCTAGCTTTACAATACCTTTTCAGAAACTTCTTCCGCGTTGAGAACGTAGTTTCGGTCAGGTTAGCCAGGAGTATCCATGAGCTACCTCCGGTTGCTTACGCTGACAGTTGCACATTGGCCCACTATGGCAACGATGTGAATCCAGGATGTCACTATTATGAAGCAGAAGGCACCGATCTGAACATTCACCGTTTTACTGGATCAGCACATTCTCGAATCATCCAGTGCCTGAAGTCCACCAAACCTCACGCAGGCTTTGACCAGGATATGACAAAGTTTGAGCAATTGGCGGATTCACCGACGCCGGATGGAACTGCAGAGAAGCCTCAGAATCCGAACCGCCACAGAAGGATGGACGGCCTCCCACGATTTATGGGGGATCGGAGGCTGACCTCGAGTCACGCGTCATGGAAGTGCGGCATGCAGAGCTACGAGATGAAAAGGAACTGCTGGAGGCAACTCCACTAGAGGATATGTTCGCGATTCCCGCGCAAATGGTTCCAGACCATAGTGCGCTGATCACTGTAGCTGAAGAACAGCGGGGACACCTGCCCAAGCGGGGACACCCACACGACTCCGACACCGAGGAGTTGTATTATGTCCCACTGTGCTCCATGATCGAAGACTGCAGTTACGGGCTGGACTCAGACGAATATGGACAATCTGTAGAGTTCTGCGGCAGAAATTGCGAGCATGCGTTACCGCCGCTGCAAAGCGAGCATCGGTCGTCAAAGAAGACGACCTCTTCGCGAAGGCTGACGTCCAGGCGAATCCCAGGACAGCATCGAAAGCCCTCTACACCGAGCTCAAGACATGGTTCGACAACAAGTGTTTCAAAATGCAAGACATATCCAAATCGTCAAACATCATGACTTCGAGGCACGTGTGCCAATGGAAGTGTGTGAAGGACGAGAAAGGCGAGATGGAACGCACCATCAGATTGCGCCTGGTGCTTCGAGACTTCATGGACTTTGAAGCCTTTGACGTGGAAGCCTTTTCGGGAACAGCGCGGCGGTCGAGCCGGCGACTACTCGCGAGCACGGCGGCGTGCAAGAAACAACGGGTCATTGTTTCCCTCGACAGCAACATGGCCGTCCTGAAAGGGTTGACCTACCAGAAACTTGCTGAGGCAACTGGTGAAAAGGTACGTGTGGCGTGTTCTACTTTGCCGCCTGGATCGGCCGCGGTTCTTCGAACTCTCCCAGTATTCGAACACTACGACGAGTCAAAGAACTGCTTGCAGCGCCTTAAACCAGGCACTGGCGCCGAAGCCGCACCCCGAGCTTTCTCACTAAAGCTTAGAAGGACCACAAGAAGTTTTGGTATCCGACCCACGTCCTACGACGAGGAGTTCGAGACGAGTGGCAACCTGCCTACGGCCGAACCTGTTGATGATATCAATATGGCCGGCACTGAGGACACCATTGACAAGTATGTCCAAGCACACATGCACCAATTGTGTTGTGAGATTTACCAATGATGAGGACGGCAATATTACTTTTGACCAAGACGAATACATCGAGCAGCTCCGTCCCATGCAACATCCTGAACTTCCCGGCGCCGACGCTGACGCTCAGGCTTCCAAGATGTTTGCAGACATGTTCGAAACCTCAGAGGCGCGCTGTCGTATTCATTAATCACCCAGGTTTGGTTGATGGTGCATGTTGTTTCTCTACAACGTGTCCAAGAACCGACCCATATGCCATTTACAAGGGCGACGACTCAACGCGATCACCAGGGAATTGCAGGCCTGTCCTAAGAAGATCGGCTACCAGGCGATGGCCCCTACGGGCGAGGTCGACCTGCGCAGCGACTCTGGTTGCCGACGCCTGAGTGGAGACGCCGATGACGACGTCAGCGGCTGTGGTATTCGCGGGGCAAACTTGCTACGGCGTGGAAGCTCGCCATCTTGTCAGCCAGTCGTCAACTTGATCGATGCGCACTGCAAGTCTCACCGCTTGCAGGCGCGCGCGAGCTATTCAGCAGAGACACTAGCAGCTGCGCAAAACTTGGAGGACTGTTATCCCACGGTCGTGACCCTGCACGAGCTCCACGCAGGGCCGCTAACTCTCACTCAGTTGAAATACACACTTGAGTTGGGTGGCCTGAGCATCGAGGTCACTTTGACCATAGATGCTGAGTCTGTGTTAAAGTCCTTGTCAAGCAAAGGCTTGACGAATCCGACTGACTGTACCCTTTTAGGACACATCAGTCGGATACGACCGATGATGGAGCGAGGAATCGTGCACAATATTCAGTGGTGCGACATCCGCGATATGGCTTCGGACAGTCGCACCAAGGGGGGCATCGACAGAGATATGCCCCTACAGGTCACGGGAGGCACGCAATCCTTCAAGCATGACTTAAGAGTCATACTCCCGATCGGGCTGGCCAGACACCTCGTTCTGCGGCCGCCTGAGGAGCATCTGCATGTACATAATAGTACAGGCAAGGCAACTTGCGTGCGGGTCCACCTTCCTTACGGCCCCGCCCTTTTGCTGCCCGTTTGTAGATAGTCGCTGCTGCATCTGCTTTATAGAGGCGGCGGGTTCACGCCTCGTCTCCTTCCCCCCCGACTCTAAAGTGAGCTGGGCGTTGCATGCGAGTGGGAACGAGCGTGCATCCGCGGCTGCTTGGCTCAAAACGGCCAGCCGCCCAGATCTGACTACACCTCAGCGCGAGGTGTATTATTTGCCATCGATACCAGAACACTGCTTGAGATGGCTCGCCCCCTACTACTGGGACCATCGTTACCACGATACAACAGAGCGGGAGCTTGGCTTTGCCTAAGGCGAAGCTGTTGGTTGGGCCTCCCAACCCATTTCACACTTCCTGAGCGATATTTGAGGTCTTCTTGAGCTCTTTTGGGCAGCCGTGGCGCCATCGCATGCCGAAACAGACGCTCCAACCACCAGCGCCCCCCCCCCTCCAGGCCCAGGGGGGGGGGTCAAGCTACGCACCCGCCCGCAAACCGTCCAGCTCATCCCCACCCACCCTCCCAACGCATGAGTAACACCCGACCCTGAGCATGTTCAGCGGTCGTCTTTGGATGGGCATTAATTCGGAACCAAAGCCCGGCCCCAGGTGCGCGACGCTTGGGCGAGGCGCGCCACGCGTGCCATGAGCGCCACGCGCGCCAGGCACCCCTGGGGCCCGAGCGTGCCAGGCACGCCTGGTTCGCCAGATGCGCCACGTGCTCCGAGTGCGTTAGGTGTGCCCCGCACTCCACCCGCGCCAGGTGCGCCGCCGCGTTCGGGGCGCGCGCAAAGTGCGTCAGGTTGGCCAGCGCACGTGACAGAAACAACTGGAAACATATCGGCCCCCGCCATCCTTGTCGAAAACCAATGCCCATCATTGTGTCTGGTGGGCCTGCGCACACCAGGCCACGCGCCACCACCCACGCCGCCCCTGTCAAAAATAACTTGACAGCGATCGCGGGATGGCCGCGCACGATCCGGATTTAGCTGCGAGGTGCATGTATTTTCCCAACCATCCTGTGGTGTTGGTGGGTTCTCGTTTTGGAGAGACAGCGCCCCGCGTTCCTCTCCTCCTCCCCCTCCTCCCCCTTCCTCCCCTTCCTCCTCTTCCTCCTCCTCCTCCTCCTCCTCCTCCTCCTCCTCCTCCCTCCTCCTCCCTCCTATGCCCCTGCCCTCCGCACCACCCACTCATTGCGGCATTCCCCTCACGAGGATCGTGGCCCCATTTAGAACTCCACCGAAGGCCCCAGTGGGAAAGTTCGCATGGCGGCCTCGGCCCAATTCGGCGCACCCCTCACGAGGACCCTGGCCCCATAGGGAGCTCCACCGAAGGCCCCAGTGGGACAGGTTGCGCGGCGGCCTCGGCCCAGTTCGGCGCGCCCCCCACGAGGATCGTGGCCCCATAGGGAGGTCCACCGAAGGCCCCAGTGGGAAAAGTTGCATGGCGGCCTCGGGCCATTTCGGCGCACCCCTCACGGGGATCGCAATGGGCACCGCATTTGCACCAAGTGCCACTGTTACGCCCGCGTTGTCGGCGGGAAGCAACGTGGGCTGGCAGCGGCCGAGTGCAAGCTTCCCGCGACTGCTCGAGGCTTGCAGCACCGCCTCGAGAAGATCCAAAGGATCAGGATCGGGCTGCCGCCGACAGGCGCAGCCAATGGCGCAGGTTCACTGAAGGGGGGAACGGCGGTGTGGCGGTGGGTTGGCCCTTTGGCCGCTCGCTCCTTTGCCGCGCTGATCCCCGTCCCCAGGCGTTCGCCTGCCGTGCCGCCTGTACCCGCGGCCGCCATAGGGCGGCTGGGCGGC
This sequence comes from Prorocentrum cordatum, assembly GCA_963575745.1. Taxonomy (NCBI): domain Eukaryota; class Dinophyceae; order Prorocentrales; family Prorocentraceae; genus Prorocentrum; species Prorocentrum cordatum. Next base: position 857,438 of record CAUYUJ010014216.1, read on the forward strand.
TGCGTTGGCTCGAGCTCGAGCCGCGCGGGCCTGGCACGCAGCTCTAACATGTGTATATATATATACATATATATATATATACACAAGTGGGAAAGGTTGCATGGCGGCCTCGGTTTAGTTCGGCGCACCCCTCACGAGGATCGCGGCCGCATAAGGAGCTCCACCGAAGGCCCCAGTGGGAAAGGTTGCATGGCGGCCTCGGCCCGGTTCGGCGCACCCCTCACGAGGGTCGTGCCTCCATAAGGAGCTCCACCGAAGGCCCCGGTGGGAAGGGTCGCATGGCGGCCTCGGCCCAGTTCGGCGCACCCCTGACGAGGAGCGTGGCCCCATAGGGAGCTCCACCGAAGGTCCCGGTGGGAACGTTCGCATGGCGGCCTCGGGCCATTTCGGCGCACCCCTCACGAGGATCGTGGCCCCATGGTGAACTCCACCGAAGGCCCCAGCGGGAAAGTTCGCGTGGCGGCCTCGGCCCAGTTCGGCGCACCCCTCGCGAGGATCGTGGCCCCATGGTGAACTCCACCGAAGGCCCCAGCGGGAAAGGTTGCACGGCGGACTCGGCCCAGTTCGGCGCACCCCTCACGAGGATCGTGGACTCATAGGGAGCCCAACCGAAGGCCCCAGTGGGAAAGTTCGCATGGCAGCCCCTCCCCAGTTCGGTGCACCCTCACGAGGATCGTGGCCCCATAGGGAGCTCCACCGAAGGCCCCGGCGGGAAAGTTCGCATGGCGGCCCCGCCCCAGTTCGGCGCACCCCTCACGATGATCGTGGACCCATGGGGAGCTCCACCGAAGGCCCCAGCGGGGAAGTTCGCGCGGCGGCTCCGCCCCAGTTCGGCGCACCCCTCACGAGGATCGTGGCCCCCGTAGGGAGCCCCATCGAACATGACAGTCACGACTGCGGTATTCACTGTTGCATATTGTTGGGTTTTTCGCCAGGCTAATTTGTCAGGGATGGTAGCCCTGCGCGCAGGAGGGGGCATGCTGACGCCCCCGCCGTCCCTGACAAAAAAACAATAAAAAGTGCTCGCGGGCCTCACGAACATGACTCAAGACTTTGCCCCAGAGTCTACTCTGCATTGTTCCCAAACATCCTGTGGCGTTGGGTCCTCGTTTTGAGGACACAGCGCCCCGCGTCTCGCTCACTCCCCCCTCCTCCTCCCCCTCCTCCATCCACCCCCGCACCGCACCCATGTCGGCGCACCCCTCGCACGCTTCGTGGCCCCATAGGGAGCTCCACCTAAGGTCCCAGAGGGAAAGGTTGCATGGCGGCCTCGTGCCATTTCGGCACACCCCTTCACGCGCTTCGCGGCCCCATGGGGAGCTCCACCTAAGGCCCCAGAGGGAAAGGTTGCATGGCGGCCTCGGGCCATTTCGGCACACCCCTCACACGCATCGTGGCCCCATAGGGAGGTCCATCTAAGGCCCCAGAGGGAAAGGTTGCATGGCGGCCTCGGGCCATTTCGGCACACCCCTCACACGTTTCGTGGCCCCACAGGGAATTCCACCCAGGGCCATACCAGCACGCCCCTCACACGTTTCGTGGCCCCGTAGGGAGCTCCACCTAAGGCCCCAGAGGGAAAGGTTGCAAGGCGGCCTCGGGCCATTCGGCACACATCCTCACGAGGATCGTGGCACCAAATGGGGCTCCCCCTAAGGCCCCAGAGGGAAAGTTCGCATGGCGGCTTCGGACCATGTTCGGCGCACCCCTCGCGAGGATAGCTCCACCTGAGGCACCAGTGGCGGGGTTCGCACGGCGGCCTCGGGCCAGTTCGGCACACCCCTCACGAGAGTCGTGGCCCCGCAGGGGCTTCACCGAAGGCGCCAGTGGCAGTCTCCCTCGTGGCTCTCAGAGCCCTCTCCTGCTGTTGCTCCTCGGTCAGGGGGGCGGCGTCCTCGTCGTCGTCGGCGCCCGCGAAGACGTCCTCGAACGTGTCCCTGAGCATGTCGGGCTCAGGCGGGAAGCCGTGGCCACGTAGGGAACGCGGGCGAAGATGGTATTCACAATTGCGGTTTCACACTTGCGGATGGTAGGGTCTTTCGCCAGGCTAGTTTTTGATAGAGACGATGGGGGGTCGCATCTGATTGGCCGCGCATGCTCCACATGTGGAGGCGGAGTGCTCTCTGTATTGTTCCCAGCCGTCCTGTGGTGTGGGGTCCTCGTTTTGAAAAGACGGTCCCCGCGTTCCCTCCTGCCTCCATCCCTCCTCCCCCTCCTCCTCATCCCTCCTTGCGCTTCACCCACCCAGCGCAGCGTTGCGTGACCCCACAGGGAGCTCCACCGAAGGCCCCAGTGGCAGGTTTCGCATGGCGGCTTCGGGCAATTTCGGCGCACCCCTCACGAGGATCGTGGCCCCATGGGGGCTCCTCCGAAGGCCCCAGTGGCAGGGTTCGCATGGCGGCCTCGGGCCATTTCGGCACGCCCCTCACGAGGAGCGTGGCCCCATAGGAACTCCACCGAAGGCGCCAGCGGCACGGTTCGCATGGCGGCCTCGGGCCATTTCAGCACACCTCCCACGAGGACGTGGCCCCATAGGGAACTCCACCGAAGGCGCCAGTAGCAGGGTTCGCATGGCGGTTTCGGGCCATGTCGGCACACCCCTCACGAGGATCGTGGCCCCGTAGGAGCTCCACCGAAGGCGCCAGTGGCAGAGTTCGCATGGCGGCCTCGGGCCATTTCGGCGCACCCTTCACGAGGATCGTGGCCGCATAGGGGGCGCCACCGAAGGCGCCAGTGGCAGTCTCCCTCGTGGCTCTCAGAGCCGTCTCTTGCTTTTGTTCCTCGGTCAGGGGGGCGGCGTCCTCGTCGTCGTCGGCGCCCGCGAAGACGGCCACGAACGTGTCCCTGAGCATGTCGGGCTCAGGCGGGAAGCCGTGGCCACGTAGGGAGCGCGGGCGAAGATGGTATTCACAATTGCGGTATTCACAACTGCGCATGGTTGGTTCGCCAGGCTATTTTTGTTGACAGGGATGGCGGGGGGCGGGCCCGCATGGGGTCGGCATGGTTCCGGGTTGGCCGCCAGCTGGGTGGGAGAGGGGGTGTCTACTAATAAGGAGCAGTGGTAAACCAATCCACGAAGGGGAAGAAGGGGGTGGAACAGAACGGGCTCTCAGGACCACCCCCGCCCAGAGGGCTAGTGGGACGCGGGTTGCGTTGGGGTTCGTTTTTTCGGCGTGGGGGTGCATAGGCGAGCCCCCGAAGTGCCCCCGATTGGGGTTTCGTTTTTTGCCCATGTCATCGCCCTGCAGGGCCCCAAGGACTACCGGGCCCCTTAAAGTGTTCTCGACTGCCATATCCGTTGTCGTTTTTCTTTGAGGGCCTTCAGGGTGCGTTTATAGAGGCTGTGGAACTTCATCGGGTCATTGGTGCTGCTTTGGTCTGCTCTGCTCCTCCTCCACTCCTGGTTCCTGTCCTGCTTTCCCCCTCATCCTCCCCCATCCCCCTTCCTGGGTAGTCGAAGGCCAGACTGTCAGATTGGATTGGGCCCCAAGGGCCAATCTGGCCCGGCCAAACTGGATGATTTGGGTTATTCGCCAGACTGGATTCGCGTTGGCTCCCTCGCCAGATTGCCCCCGTTTGCCAGATTGGACCTGCCAGATTGGCGCCAGATTGGCTTCGACTACCCAGCCTTCCTTCCTCCTCCTCCTCCTCTTCCTCCTCCTCCTCCTCGTCCTCCTCCTCCTCCTCCTCCTCCTCTTCCCCCTCCTCCTCCACAATTCCTTTTCCTTATAGATAACTTTTCCTTGTTGCACCCCGAGGCAAATTTTTTAGGGCGCGCCGGGCGTGACGTTTGAAATTTCCTCACCAATTATGGTTCTGAAGTTTCAGAAGTGAGCGCAGCTTCACAGATGGAGGGCGGATGGTTTTCAACATGTGGTTCTCGCCTTAACGCCGCGCACGTTCGTTTTCAAAAATTGCAAGAGTTTCACGGATTGAAGGCGGGTGGTTTTCAACATGTGGCTTTCGCTTTAGCGCCGCGCACATTCATTTTCAAAATTTGCAAGAGCTTCACGGATTGAGGGCGGGTGTTTTTGAATGTGGCTTTCGCTTTAGCGCCGCGCGCATTCGTATTCAAACCGTGCAGGAGCTTCACGGATTGAAGGCGGGTTGTTTTCAACATGTGGTTCCCGCCTTAGCGCCTCGCTCATTCGTTTTCAAAATTTGCAAGAAATCCACGGATTGAGGGCGGGTGTTTTTGAATGTGGCTTTCGCTGTAGCGCCGCGCACACTCGTATTCAAAATTTGCAAGAGCTTCACGGAATGAGGGCGGGTTGTTTTCAACATGTGGTTCCCGCCTTAGCGCCGCGCACATTCGTTTTCAAATTTCGCAAGAGCTTCACGGATTGAGGGCGGGTGGTTTTCAACATGTGGTTCTCGCTTTAGTGCCGCGCACATTCGTTTTCAAAAATTGCAAGAGCTTCACGAATTCAGGGCGGGTGGTTTTCAACATGTGGTTTCCGTTTTAGCGCCGCGCACATTCATTTTCAAAGTTTGCAAGATTTCACTGGTTGAGGGCGGTTCCTTTCTAAAATGTGGTTCTCGCCTTAGCGCCGCGCACATTCGTTTCCAAAATTTGCAAAAGACTCACGATTCCCATGGTCAACGTACCAGAAGTGGTGTTTTGGACGGATTCGGGATTATGCGGGTGCAACAATAATGTTGATTCGCGGTGTCGAAGGCTCAAAATTGGCGTTCTGTCACGATTCCGGATCGTAAAGACGCAGCAGTCAGGTTGATACGTGTCGTCAGAATCCAGAGCACAATCTTTGGTATGCTTCAGAATCTTCAAACGGCTGTCTTCAAACAGTTGTCTTCCAACGAGGCAGTTCCTCAACGGAAATGAACCGTTGTATGGGGCCTACGAAGAGGGAGTTTGGAGAGAGGCTTAACTCCAACATCGTTGATGACTCTTTGGTTTGCAGTGGTCCTCCTCCTCCTCCTCCTCCTCTTTCTCCTCCTCCTCCTCCTCCTCCTCCTCCTCCTCTTCCTCCTCTTCCTCTTCTTCCCACCCCCCTCCGCCCAACCCCCGGCGGCAAGGCTCCGTGCACGCGCTGGACCTGGGCGCGGGCCGCGCGCGTGTGCTGCACCGTTTCGGGTCGCCGGTGGCGTGCCTCGCCCCGGGCGGGGAGGGTTCGCTGTTCGTTGGCCTCACGAGCGGTGCTGTGGCGGAGTTGTGCCGGGGGCTCGGGCCCCTTTGAGGAGGATCGAGGCTCGAGCTTCTTAGGTTTCCGGCACCACGTTTTTGTTCGATCCTGGCGTTTTTCCTTCATTCTGGCTTCCGGGAGCTGTTTTCAGTGTTGGCATCGTGCATTAATTTCGGCTTGCGGTGGCCGTCTTTTGGCCCAAGGACCATCAACAACGGATCCAGGACGAAAATTTGGCCCCAGGGAAGAAAGGGGTCGGGATTTCTGGGACTACATTGGACAAATAATGTCGTCATGTCTGGCTTCGAATTTCTGGAGGAAGAGGGGGAGAAGGAGGACCTCTAGATTTGGGATTTGCAAGGAAATCGAGACGGTCGTTGCTTGTTTTTGACATTCGGCCGGTAAGTGCCGCTTGTGGGTCATAGGAACGTAAAAAAGCTGTTCATGATGAACAACGGCACCGTGGAAGGAGGAAGAGGATGACGTGAAGGAGGATGACGAGAAGTTCCACCCTTCTCATCGATCGCTCGACCAGCGCATGGGCGACGAACATATCATGCCATCGTTATTACTGTTCCTCTTCCTCTTGGTTTTCCAACTCGTCATCTTCATTCTTCTTCCCTTAATCATGCCATGGTCAGGCAATATTTTCGCAGCGTGGACACAGGACAAAAGCACAGGGATATGTGAAATCATGCAAGCACAGAGAGGAGGGAAATGCACGATACCTGCAACCATGCCCATCAACCGCCTTCACCGGGCGGACGTCGGGCCACTAATCCTCGCGAGTTATAACTATTATCCTTTTCCTCTTCTTCTTCCTCTTCCTTCCCCTCATTGTCCCCCTCCTCTTTCTCCTCCTCTCCTTCCTCTCCTCCTCCTCATTATCCTCCTCCTCCTCCTCCTCCTCCTCCTCCTCCTCCTCCTCCTCCTCCTCCTCCTCCTCGTAGTCATTTCGCGCTCAGGGAACGCGGCTGGTGCTTATTTCAATGTGGCGTCAGTGCCAGCGAGCCTTTCACATAACCACGAGCAGCTCAGACAGGCATCGCCCGCCATGGGCGGCCCGCAGGGCGGAGGAGCAGGAGGCGTGTTGCCAGGCCCCAAGTACCCGTGCTGCGGGTGTGGGCGGTGCGGGGAGAGCGGCAACTGGGCCAACAGGCTCACATGCCGAGGCTGCTGCAACGGGGCACCAGCGAGGACCGCCCAAACCGCACGCGCAGCAGGGACGGCGGTACGCAGCAAGCAGAGCTCAACCGCTGGCCGCCCAGGCGGCGCCTGAGCCAATGGACCTCCAGGCGGCGGCAGCCTCGCCACGGAGCGCTCGGCGTTCAACTCCCAGCTGGCGGCCATCCAGGGAAGACGGGGGGCCGGAGGAACTAGCAAGCCCCCCCCCCCCCAGTCATGCGGGCCAGACGGATCTCTCCTGCGCGCAGGTGCTCGCCTTCCTCAAGGCACACGGTGTTGACGCGTCGGCGATTTCCACCGTCGAGCAGGCCGAGGCCAAGGCCTGAGAGTCGTGGTCGCCCTCGGCCATCGCTGCTCGCCACAGGGTGGAGAACACGACTCGCAAGGTGGATCGTCTCGTCGGCCGCGCCGCGGAGTCCGAGAAGCAGCAGGCCGAAGGAGGCAAAGAAGCAGTTCGAGGAGGCCCGCGCAAAGCTCGAGCAGCACACCAAGATGCTTCACAATGTCAACTTCGCGGACGTCGACGAGCCGATCGCTGTGGGACTGGCAGGCCTCGACCAGGCAGTCACCACCTCGGCCGAGGGCCAGGCGGCGTTCGAGGCGTTGCAGCGCCTGCGGCGTGAGGCCCGAGCTGCGGCCCAGGCGCCGCATGGTGCTGAAGGTGCTGCTGCTGGCGATCTTGGTTTTGGTTCAGATGAGCAGCCTGATGACGCCCCCGCGGGCAGGCCTGCCCAGGCCGAAGACTACGGCAATGAGATCCAGCAGGGGCTCAAGCGGGCGATGGCGGCGCAGAATGCAGAGCAGGAGGTCGCCAAGTATCTTGCCGAGTTCGAGGCGAGGCGTCAGCGGCGTTCCTGGCGATCGACTCGTTCTCGGGCTGCCCCCGGCTGCATGGCCTCGTCTAGGCGGCAGCCAGCCCGCGTCTCGCCCTGCCTCCAGGAGGCTCTGCCCCCCATCGGGCCCGAGAGGCCAGCGAAGAGGGCGACGGCGCATGGAGTCCAACATCAGGTGCGCGAAGGTCAAGGTCGGCCATTCGCTCCAGCGGCGCGCCCGAGGCGCCAGCGAAGCCAGAGACCCCCCCACGGACGGAGCCCGCGCGTGGCTCGGGCCCCTTCGAGCCCCAGGCCTGGCGCGAGGGATCCCGCAGGTCCGGCGCAGAGGGGGAACTGTCAGGGCGACCGCATGACGGGCGGCCTCGACATCCTGGCCAGCTACGACGTGAGCGGGCGCATGCACTAGGGCTTCCTCAGCCAGGCTGGCGAAGCAGCGCGTCGATGGATTCGGAGATTTCTCTTTCGTCCCTATGCGGCGCACCGCGCGGTTGCGAAAATCAGGTCGGCCAAGATCCACCAGTTCGAGAAGCTGGCGTCGATTTCCCCCGCGCGGCCAGCGACGCGCATTCCATTGGACTGGGGATGGAGGCAAGTCAGACTGCCAGGTCTGCCACGCCCTCCTCGACTCCGACCGGGGCTTGTCATGGGCATCCCCAGGTCGACGTGCAGTCCCCCTGTCCCGACGTGCCGGATGAAGCTGGGGGCGGGGGTCGAGGGTCGCCTCCCCTCTCGCCCGGATCTGGTGGACTGCGACCCGGCGTGGCTGGGCGCAGCGATTCCAAGGGGGGGCGTCGGGGGGCCGCCCGCGCAACGAGGTGGAATTGAGCGGCGCGACCTGCGCATTTTAGGAGCCAATGTGAACGGCCGGTCGACGACGGACATCGCAGTCAATTGGCTCCGAGACACGGCGGGCAGTGAAGCCTCTCCGGGAAAAGGCGCTCAGGACAAGCTTCAGGTTCTGGCCCTCCAGGAGACCGGCCACGAGGGCGCCGACATGATCATGTCGGCCCAGAGCTGGGCCCGCCGCAACGGGTGCGCCAGCCCCTCGGGAAGGCCCTCAGCGCGGGCCTCGGGCCGCTTCAGAATCCTGGAGGCGTGGGAGTCTTGGTCGCTGAAGAAATTGGGCCTCTTCCTCTGGATCTTCCTGGATTAGGAAAACTCGACGGGAGGGTCGCGGGTCTGTTGCTCAACGCGGGGTTCGACGAGGGCCTAGAGGTCTACCGTGTCTACCTGATCCAGGACCTCGGGGTCGCAGGTGAGAATTCTGGGGTAGTGGAAGTTTCGGGCATTATTCTGCTCGCCATTACGCGTCCGCGGGTTGCGCGGGGCGATTGGAACTTCACCCCCACGGCGCCCTCTCTTGCAGGCTGGCTATAGCTAGCTCATGGCACGTTGGCAGCTTCAGGTCAGCCCACCGTTTCTGCGAGTGCTCCTGAGACGTCTAAGGGCGATGATAAAGGCGAGGAGATGGTCTTGCACGGCTCGGGAGGAAGAGAGTTGGACTTCTGCGATCTTTCATCGTCGATCATTTCGAGTGTTCGAGACGTTCAGGAAATCTCAGGAGCTCCGCTTGTTCCCACGCAGTCCAGTGCTGCGCGGATGAGGGACCGCAGCCAGTCTGCAGTCGTGGACCAGCAGGTGCGTCTCAAGCCGCTCGGCACTACGGTCATGGGCCTGCTGCCTGCCGAGAGGGATGTTCAGTGGAGCGGCCCTCTTGCGCGCGACCTAGCTTGGCTTTCCGCGGAGTGGCGCGTCGAGTCGGAGAAAAGGCTCGTCGAAACCCATGGAATCGAGGGGGCCCCGCTGGCTTCGCTCCTGGAGCTCGATCGCCGCCGCTTTTCGCATCAGACCACCGCTTGGACCGCGCCTGCTTCTTCATTTCGGAAAGCCAGAGCCATGGACCAAGGGCCCCCTGGAGCCAAGGGTCTGCACCTACTGAACACTTGGAAGCTGGAGCTAGGCAACGTGTTTCTGGACCTAGAGATTGTCTCCGCGGGGCTGACCAGGACAAGTTGCGCGCCCTGATCTCTGCAGCGACGGGCCTGGGAGACTGGGGCGCCGATGTCCTCTTGGAGGTCGAAACCGAGGTTTCCCGTCGCCAGAAGGAGGGCGCAGCCGAGCAGCCGGTCAAGTGGAAAGTGTGGGCCAGGAAATCCGTCGCTGGAGGAGGTGAGGCAGCGCGCGCCTTCTCGAAGCAGCATCTTATCAGTTGCGCCAGAGGAAGCAACCACGGTCCAGTGCATCAAGCGGCTGGCCAGGACGCCCTTCAGCAACTTGCGCGTGCGTGGCGCCCTATGTGGACTCAGGCTGGTCGAGGACCTCCTCCACGCACCTGGGATGTTCTGGCCGACGAGCCCGACCTTGCGCCCTTCCGATTGGAAGATCTAAGCGGAGCGCGCAAGAAGCATGGGCCCTCGGCGGGCCTCGGCCGGGATGGTTGTCACCCTGGACGGGTCCATCATTTACCTGGAAGTTTTCAGTTTCGGCCGTTGGATCTCTTGACTCTGAGATCAACCCTGGCGCGGTCGTCCTCTCCGCGACCAGCGCGGCTTTCCTGGGCTAACCGACGGGCGGGGTCTGGCCCAGGAGGGATGCTGTTTTTGTTTTGTTTCCATGGAGCTCCGGGGCCGGCTTCGGCAGCAGTATTGCAGAGCGCGGGGGAAGTCGCACGCGCTCGAGCTTGCGAGCGCCAACTTGGCTGCCTGACGCTGGACCTTGATGTTCGGTCCCGAGCCCACCCCCCAAGCAGCGCGCTTGCCGTCGACGAGCACAAGCAGGCCGAGGTCTTCGCCAGCCCCTGCGGCCAGGCACGCCGCCGCGACGCACGGGGCGGCACTGTGGTCGTGGTTGACCACCTCGATGATGTCCTCGCCATCCAGCCCGTCCACCACCGTGTACAGGATTACGTCTACCTTCCGGCCGCGCCGGCGAAAGAGGAGAGGCGCCCGCTGTTTCTGCGCACGGCGCTCTCGCGCGCCCGCGCGCGCCACGGGGGAGCCCACTCCCGCCCCGCGCGGCGGAATCAACGGCCAGCTGCGAAGAATTTGAATTCGGCTAGGCAGGCTTCCGTCTTACAAGACGGACCTCAAAGACTTGACGCTGGGGGCCCACGAGGGCCTTGATCTCGTCGAGCGCCGGGCGCTGGCTCTTTCACTGGTGGAGCACGCGTGGGCCCCTCAGGATCAGTCTGGTCCCCAGTTTTGTGGCTTCGCGTCGGGCTTCGCCTCGCGTGAGCAGGCTTTGTCTTTTTTTACGGCCTGCAAGAGGCCGACCTCCCCTGGGTGAAGGCCCGCGGGGGGGTTTCAATCCGAGGCCCGTCCGATGACTTCGGACAGTCGGATTCGGAGGTCTCGGAGGTCTCGGACTTCGGATAGGCCCCGAGGAGCTCGGCTTTAGGCCCGTCCCAAACCTCTTTTTCGTGCCCTTCCTCCTCCTCCTCCTCCTCCTCCTCCTCGTCCTCCTCGTATTCCTCCTCGAGGGGGGGAGAGCTCTAGGAGCTCTCCTCCTCGAGGGGGGGAGAAGCTCGAGGAGTTCGGGTCTCCTTGAATTTCGATCATGGCTTCCTTCCTTGAATTTCGATCATGGCTTCCTTCCCTCCTCGCCGTCGTCGTCCTCCACATCATCATCTTTCTCCTCGTTATCCCCCTTTACTTCCCTGGAGGAGGAGGAGGTGGCAGAGGAACGGGAGGAGGCGGAGGATGAGGATCGAGGATCGAAACTGGACGTTTGCGGCTGCTCCTGGCTCTTCCGACGGCCCTCCAGGGGCTTTCGGGACCCTCAAAGAGTGGGGGGCGAGCCTCCAGGGGCAACGATGGGGGGGGGGATCGGCATGGGGGGGGATGCATCGACCCCCACCCCACCCAGGAACGTGCGAATTCGGTGTCGGGGGCACATCGCCGATCAATCGGCGATGTATCGTCGATTCCAGGTCGATGTTCCCCCCGCTATGCCAGTCCCCCCTTCTCGTTGTCCCTCGGGCTTCAAGCCCGCGGCGAAGCTCCTGATCAGGAGGGAACAAAAAGCACAGACACAAATAATCGTCAATCCCCAGAAAGATGGAAAAGATAGAAAGTGGAGGAGAATACGGACATCCAGAAAATATTGCAAGCATTGGGATGTGTGTCTCTTTATTTCTGTGTCCCTGGGTGCCTTCAGTCGGGAGCGACGGTTTCCTCCGCCCTGCTGCGGTTGAGCTCCTGGAGGGCGTCCCGCCCTGCAGCTCACCATGAGGCACAAGTGGGTCCCATGGGGTCTTCCTTTGTTTTCGGTGTCCTGGGCCCGGGGCCCCCGGGCCGTCGGAAAAGGTCTCGGGAGGAGGAGTTGATCCCAGGGGAAGGCCCTGGGGTCCAGGACCCGCTTCCTCAGGACACGTTGGCTTCATGCCCGAGTGCTACTGGCAACGACCGATCTGGATTGGCCTGTTTGCTCACTTCCAGATGTGGCACTGGGACGGCTCGTCGCCACGGCAGCCATGCCAGGCGGGCAGGGATGCCAGGCAGCAAGCATATTGGGGAAGTAGCGGCCACCTGCGGCGAGTGGGAGTCCAGCGGCGGCGCCGCGAGGGAGAGTTTCCTCAGCAGCGGAAGCCCGACGAGTGCCTGGACATGGCGACGTTGTTGCCCAGGTTGGCGTGACGAAGCCTGGACCTTGTGGACCGACGGCAGCCGAGTCGAGTCTACAGAAGGCACCTCAAAGAGGATCGTTCGTTTCGCACGGGTGGGTCGAAGGAACCAGAGCGCGGTGGTCGATCTTTCGTGCGCTGCTCGAGGGGACTGTGAAAGTGGTGGTCGGTTGCGCCCGAGCCAGGGGCAAATTTTCTAGGGACGATGCCGTCGCAGTTTTTGCCCATGGTAAGTTCCCTCCTTGGTCGGTGCAGCGGTCGTTTCGCTATCGGAGGAGGGCCCCAGGACACTGGGGGGTCTGCAGATTTGCTTCGACGGCGCAAGTGGTGCCTGCCAGTCGCACTGCGGACCCACCTGAGCGGCAAGCGGGCAGCTGGGAGTGCTGTCTCCGAAGCGGCCCTCGGCTCCGCTGCCGAAGTCGAGCGGCATCGCGGTCGGTTCTCATCAGTGTGGAGGGACACGCTGAGGCCACGGAGTCGTCAAGCGCACGTTCTTCCCGACGACGGCAGTTGGGCCTCTCGTCTGCAGGCAGCGAAGGTTATGCCAGCGGCTGTGCCTTGGCCCCATGTCAACAGGGCACCGCTGCAGTGCTTGCTTGACCAGGTGCCAATGCGCAGGTGCGCGATTATCCACCCTCTGTCTATCTGTCTTCCTCTCTCTCTCTCTCTTTCGCTCTCCCTCTATGTCTCTAGTTCTCTCTCTCTCTCTGTCTCTGTCTCTCTGTCTCCGGCGCACTCTCTCTCTCTCTCTCTCTTTCTCTCGCTCTCTCTCTCTCTCTCTCTTTTTCTCTCTTTGTTTATCGCTATGTTTTTTGTTGATTTCTTCTCTCACTCCCACTCACTCCTTCCGCTGTACCAGACCCATGCCCAATCCTTCAGAACAAGCGCGGCGGCCGCACGGCTCGTCTGCGTGCGCGAGGCTGGGGGGAGAAAGCACGTATTCGTTTGATGGCTGTCGGGAGATCTGTCTCATGCCATCAGATGTTGTTGTGAGGCTTACCTCCGTGGGACATCATGGTAACACAGATGACTATATTCGGGGGGGGATGTCGAACAATAATTGAGGCTCCCCCCTCTCGCGCGAATCGTTGCCGTCAGAAGAACGTACACTGCCAACCGCTCGTGGGCCAGGGGTGGACCGACCTTGATTCCTTCTTTCAGGATTCTGGAGGAGTAGCTGCAGAAGCGAGAAGAGGAACAGTACTTGGGGGGATGGGTGCTTGAGGCATCTGCTTTCGCTGCTCTGTCGGGGGGGGGGACTGCGCAGGACGATTGCCCACGCCCAGGGCTAGCCTTCGCCCAATTATTCAATCGGCCGAGAGCAAGGGGAGAGAGAGAGAGAGAGAGAAAAAGAAAAAGAAAAACAAAAAGAAAGAAAGAAAGGAGCAGCAGGAACCGGAAGAGCAGGAGGAGGACGACGAGGGGGAGGGTGAGAGGGAACATGTTGTGTTTCGAGATTTGCAGAAGTGCGGTTTCGCAAAACCACTATAGTGTTTATTGCAAGCCGAAGTGGAGCACCCATTGCAACTATGGTCCAGGGTGTACTGCTCTCGACGCCGAGCACCCCTCCGATGCGACGGGTCATGACGTCTGCCGTTTCGGAGACCTGTCTTCTGGCGCTCCGAGCCCGGGCGGGAGGCGAAGGAGGACGAGGAGGGTCGGCGGTTGCCAGAGGTGGCCCTGGCCCAAAGTGGCCTCAGCTTTTCGCGGCAGTCTGGAACCCACCGGGGCCCTCCGACCCTTGCGTGAAGGCTGCCCTGGAGGGCATTAGGAACCCACTGGACAAGCCGGGGCCGCCTAGGGCCGGGGTCACCTCTGGCAACACCCGAGGGGAAGGCCAGATAGGAGGAGCAGGCAGAGGGGGAGAGAGGAAAAGGAGGAGGAGGAGGACGAGGAGATTGATGAGGAGAAGATACAGGAGGGAGAGGGCGATGGAGCAGGAGGAGGAGGACCAGAGTAAACCCAAGATGCACCATAGATGCTGCACTACACCTCCCCGTCTCGACGCCCCTCGTCATAAGTCCATGAATTCGTCTTTTTCGGTTGACAAAACGTGCATCTTCGAAAGGCCAGCACCCGTGTGGCCTGTGATTCAGGCGAGAGCCCTGGTTTGAAACGGGCTTACTTTGCACCCTTCTAGTTCGTCGTACTCAGAAGTCCGAGAAAGGTATGCTAATACATCTCAACGATGTGTCAAGCGAGATCCCCGTTTGGAAAAAAAGGGCCGCCCCCCATCCGTGTAACCGTTGCGCAAAGTTGCGCTCCGAGCGAACAATTGCGAGGAAGTCTCAAGCGAGAACTTCATTTAAAAAAGGGGCCCATCTCCACTCTTGCAACTGCTGCAAACGTTTTAAGTCGAGTGTGCGCGGCGCTAGGCGAGAGCACAATTTAAAAATCCGCCCGCCCCCCATTCTTTGTAGTAAGACGAATGTTCGCTGAGCTATAGGAAGCCGTCTATTTTGAAAACGACTTGTGCTCCATCCTTGTGATGCGAATGTCAAGCTTCAGGGTCAGAAGTCGTGAGACAATCTCGGGCGAAGCGCCCAGCCCGCCCTACCGACATTCCTGGGGGTCGTGCCACGGAGGAGGACAGTCATCTGCAAGGGCAAGGGATGGAGAAGCAGGAGGGAGAGTAGGAGAGTCAGGAGGAGGAGGAGGAGGAGGACCAGTGTAAACCCAAGAGTCATCAACGATGCTGGAATAAACCCTCCTTCCAAGCTCCTTCTTCACCGGCCCCTACAATAGTTCATTTCCCTTGAGGGAACTGCCTCGTCAGAGGACAACCGTTTGAAGAACCTGAAGCATACCAAAACATTGCTTTCGGGACTACAACGCCACGGATCAACCTTTTTGCTGCGTCTTGACGATCCTGAATCGTGCCAGAACGCATCTCCTGGGACTTCAGCCCCGCGAATCAACGTAACTGCTGCGCCCTCATAATCCTGAATCCTTCTAGACATGATTTCTGGGACGTCGATCATGGGAATCCGTGAAACTCTTACAAATGTTACATCAACGACCGAGCGCGGCGCTAAGGCGAGAGCCACATGTTGAAAAGGAACCGCCCTAAATCATTAAACTCTTGCAAATGTTTAGAACGAGTGTGCGCGGCGCAAATGCGAGAGCCACATTTTGAAAAACATCCGCCCTCAATACGTGAAATGTTTACAGTACAGTACAGCAGCCGTGTATCCAAGTGGACGCGTAGGCAAAGAAAACGAACAGCCAAACGCTGTGTAGAGCGGCGACAGGCGAGAGAGAGCACGGCCAAACGCCGGCGCCAAGTTGAAGATGATAGATGACGACGAGATTGGATCAAACCAGCCTTCACACCATGGTACACTGAATGCGCCCATTGTTGTCGTGGGCGGCCCCTGCGTTTCTGGAAAACCCATTGTTTAGGCGTGCCGTCGGAGTTGCATACCACTTGTCTCACTAATGAACTTGCGTCGTAGGAAACGATCTTCCAGTATAGCTGGATCTGCCGATCGTGCAGGGTAGTCGACAACGTTTTCATACATGATTTCTCCAGAACTGTGGTGCTAGGTACCCCTGATATGTACGAACATGGAATCTTCAATAACTGTCTGAGACATTTGCATTGGAAAGCAACAATCCTTGCTCTGCCAGATTTCAAAAGCCATAGAGAATCTACTGAATGTATGAGCTGGCTGACGATACAAGCGGAAAATAACTGCAGTTTCCTGCGCGACGTTATAGAAGTGTGCGCCCACATGTTGCTCGAATCGCGAAAGATGGCGCCCGATTCTCCCAGCTTTCGAGATAATTCATTTCCGGCGCGACCGTCGCAAGAAATCAAGCCTCCCAGGTACATTGCTTCTCTCGCTGTTTTGATCGGATTCCCTCTCGGCTACCGCACCACGCCCATAGTAGAAATTTGGATGTGTATTGTCTTGCCCCAGTTTAATTCTAAGCCGTACTTCTGCCCCTCTGAAACAATTGCGTCCAGTATCAATTGTAAATTCCCTGGGCGTTTGGAAAGCAGCAGCGTGTCGTCAGCGTACAGGATGCCCCTGGTCACGACATACGCGGGCTCTTCCAGGAGAGGCAGGTTGTCGAATACGCCGTGGAACATGACTGATTGAACGGCAATGAAAAGAGATGGTGATAAAGGGCAGCGTTGCGCGATTCCTGCAAACTGTCTACGTTCCGTCGATCGCCCGCTTTGGTCAAGTTTAGCGAAGTACCTCTCATAATAAATACCTCGTATCACCTGCACCATAGGAGATGGCAGTCCAAATATTTCCAACGCTTTACAGAGACAGCCTGGCTTTGATCGATCAAATGCTTTTGCCCAGTCCAACAGAAGTAATACAATGCCATCGTTCCTACTTGAATGTGCTGCATCTATAATTCGCCTAATTAGCATCAGTGCGTCCGCCGTGCCGCGTCCAGGGCGGAAGCCAAATTGTGATGATCGCATTCTTCGTTCTGACCGTCCTTGTATAAGACGGCGGTGTATCATCGAAGCCAAAGTTTTGCACCCCACTGCCAACAGAGAGATCGGTCTATAATTGCTTGGGAGGGTTGCGTCGCCTTTTTCGAATAGCAAAACAACGTTGACTCTCCTCCATTTCGTTGGGATGTTGTTCGTTTCCCAACATGCTTTGCATACCTGTAGTAGTGCTGCGCATGCTTCGTCGCTGTTGGCGAATGTTTTCCAAACATCTGGCGGTATATCATCGGGCCCGGCCGCTTTCCCCTTCTTCATGTTTCGCAATGCGTCCCGCAATTCTTGCAAAGAGAAATTCGATGTGTTCGACGGGGAGCGCGTCTCCCAGCTTCGTTGTTGCCTCTGGGGCCACGTCTGGAAAACGTACTTGCCATTGGACTTGTTCAAATTACTCTGCTAGCACGTCTGGTCGGCCTGCTGTGTCTGACAACTTTCCTGTAAGATGTTGTCTTGTCTTCCTCAATTCTTTGACGGCGCTCCAATGTCCCCCAACCAATGTTGCGTTGATCACATTTGACCGGTCTTGTCGCGCGGCTTGTCGGATTTTCTTGTTCAACGCTTGCTCGTCGATGGATCGCCCTGTTGTTCGGCATGCGTTTCTCTTCTCAGCCAGGTCCACAGTATGTTAAGATATCCATGGACGCTTTGCTGCAGTATGCCTTGGTGCCAAAGAACATGCAGCGGATGAGAAAGCCTGCCCCACCGCCCTGGCCACGTCATCCAGAGAGTCCCTAAAAACAGCATCGCCCCAAGCCAGCGTAAATTTGGATACAAAATTTCGTTGCACGTCGGGCTCCTTCAAAGATGACACGTCTAAGCGTGGCGGGTGGGCTTTGTTGTGATTCTGAAACTGGAATGCAGTATTCGCCGTGGTCAGGAAATGGTGGCTGTTGAGGGCCGCTCTTCGATGAGATCTGCAATCCAATACCCATGGCAAAACTGACGAATTGCATAAGATATGATCGATTTGTGAAAACCGCTCAGGACAGATAGGGTCCATCGGAGCCACTCCCAAATTCCTGTACGTGATACGCTCGTCCTCCGGTACATTGAAGAATGTGTTCGCGATCGCCATGCCGTTGCCGTGGCAGCATTCCAGCAGAAGTTGGCGATTGGAGTGCATTTCGCAAACTTCCCGTTGTAGACATACTTTCCAATGATATGTTCTTCGCCCTTACTCTGGGTCCACAATCTAGCATTGAAATCCCCCAAAATCATGGTAGTGCTGTGAGGCGTTGTCGGCCGGATGTACGCGTCCAGGTGGGAAAAGAAGTCGCGCCTAACGTGTTCATGATGTCCATTGTGTGGCGCGTAAGCGGTGATGAGGGTTAGCATCCCGCCAACAGTTTTTATTATCAGGGAGGCGAGTCTCGGGGAAAAGGCATGGAACGCAATTGCTGATTTTTCGGCCCAGGGTGCAACTATGAATCCAACCCCGCCATCTGAACGTTTATCTGCATCAAGTCCCCCTGACAAGCACATCAGAAAACCATAGTCACGTTTGAAATAATATGTTCCATGTAATTGTGTCTGTTGCATGCATATTACATCGATGCTCTGCTTTCGCATTGTGCCGAATATCTCTTCGAACTTAATCTGCGAATCCCCCCTCAGACCTTCCACGTTCCAGGAGCCCAGTCTAATCGTCGAGGTCGGCAGGCATGCTGTGCGAGGCTTGCCCCATGAAGTTCGCGGTTGTGGAGTGGATGAAATCGAAGACGGTGCAATTGCAGAAGAAAGGCCCGGCGATGTATCATTGCCGTTCTCGTCAAATAAATCCGTCTCAAGCTCAGTACCTTTGGAGACGACTACTGATGATGCGAAAGCGCTCCCCAAAGACATACGTTGAGATGTGTAGCCAGAATTTGAAGTAGAAGCAAATGCTGTAAAGGTATCTTTGCCCATTTCCGGAACAGCCGCAACGCCATAAGGTAAGGGAGGTGAAACGACCGCTTTCCGCTGTACGACGGTATCTTTGCCCAAGTTCGTAGCAGCGGTAATGGTATCTTTGCCCACAGTGGCGGTAGTGCTATGTACTAATCGATCTTCTGGGCCGGCTTTGGAGACCGGCCGTTTTTCTTTCTTGCCTTTGGAGCCTCCTTTTGTTGTGTTTGTCATGCTCTCGGAGGCCCGCTCAAGCAGCGTGGTGCTTTTTCGCAATCAGTTCGGTCAGCATGGGATGCTTCTGAAGTTCTTCCCAAGTCTCCCACTCTTTGTCCCACTCCAATGCGAGGTGTGACTCGTCCACACCCACGGAAGGAGCAGTGACGCCACTCACCGATATTAGAAAAGGAAACTCGTTGGTTGCAATATGTAATTTGTATTTGTTGTCCAGCTCGTCGTTGAGAATGCGTTTCAAGCCAAAACATACGGTCCGAGCCGCTCGGAAGGACGGCGGCTTGTCTTGTGCAGCCCATATTGGTGTCCCTCCATGGTCGGGGCTCGCACTCCGTAACAAGCCAACGGCCAAGTCTCGATCGGCTTCGCTGGCGAATACCGCGAAGAGGATGTCCCGGAAGTCGCCTTTAGAATACATGTCTGTAGCCGGAGGCGCCGACAAAGAGGAAAGTTTATTTTCGACCCAAGAAGAGGTTGCTGACATAGAAGCGAAATCAAGTCATTTCCCGATTACATCTGTACGGACCCGCTTTCCCTCCCCTGATATGTATGACTGTTGCTCATATTTTTTTGTGCCTGAAACCTTCAGCTCCGAAACCTGGGCCTCCAACGTCTTGATCTGGTCCCAGATGGCCGCGTCGTCGCTCGGGGGGGTGTCCGTGGCATCAGACTGCTCGATGGTGTGGTTCTCAAGGTTGGTGAGGCGGATGGCAGGTTCTCGATGCTCACCTCCACTTCCTCGATCCTGGTGGTGATGGTACCGCTCATCTCATTGAGACGCCGTTCGAGGGTGGTGATGGTGTTGCGGGTCGGTTGCACCTCCTTGCGTATCACGTTCGCGATCTGATCCAAGGTAGTTGGACGTGCATGTTGATGCTTCTGTTGAACGGGTCCTCCTGCTGCTGGTTGCGCCTCCGGTGGAGTCGAAGGGGTTGCAAGTTCGTGCACCTCAGGGCCGTCGTCGCCATCCATGTCATGTAGTGGGCTGAACAGGCGTCTGCGCAGAATACTCTCCCTCCCGACTCCTGTCAGCGTACCTGGAGCGCGGGTGTGCGCACGTGGAGGGCCACCACGTTCGGCGGCCGAAGGAGAAGAGCTCGAAGCCATGGCGGCAAGGAGTAGAAAAGGATGTAGTGGCAGCAAGTGCAGGTAAGAGGGAGGTTTGAAGCTTTCTTGAGCCAGCTTGTCTTGAGCCAACTTGCCTTGAGCCAACTTTCTTGAGCCATGTGTTTAAGACGAATGTGCGCGGCGCTAAGGTGAGAGCCACAGTTTGGAAAGGAGCCGCCCTCAATCCGTGAAGTTCTTGTAAATGTTTAAAACGAATGCGCGCGGAGCCAGGGCGAGAGCCACATTTTGAAAACCGCCCGCCCTCCATCTGTGACACTGTTGCCAAGGTTTAAGCTTCAGGGTCATAAGTGGTGGGCGCGTCTCAGGCGAACCCCCTGGCCCGCTCTAAAGACTGGCCTCTGGGGGCGACAAGGAGTTATGTATAAGGAAAAGGAACGGAGGAGCAGGAAGAGGAGGAGAAGGAGGAGAGTCGGGGAGGAGGAGGAGGAGGAGGAGGAGGAAGAGGAGGAGGAGGAGGAGGAGGATCAAGGATCGAAAGTCGAGGATCGAAGTTCGAGGACTACGAGCCCCCCAAGATCAAGGAGAAACCCACTAGGGCTGCCCCCCTGGGCGCCTGCGCCATACGCCCCCCCCCGCGAGCGTCCGCGCCGTGGCGCTGGCCGCCGCCTCCCTGCACGTGGCCCGCGACAGCCAGTCGGCGGCGCGCGCAGGGGGGGAGGGCAGGACCCAGACATGCTCGCGTCCTGGAAAAATCCAGATGGGAGGTGTTTCTCAGTTTTCGGCTCCTGGGGCCCTCCCAGGGCCCCGGGACCGTCAAAGACCGACCCGGGATGAGAAACCCGCCCTGGGGAAAGGTCGGGGCTTCTGGGGATCCGTATTGAATCTGGACACCGCATGTCCGGGGAGGGGCAGACCTTCTCAGAAGGCAAGGCTCAGAAGGCCTCGCCTTCTGAGAAGCTTTTCTGAAGCCTCCTTCCGTGCCCCGCCAATTTCTTTTCGGGACGATGATGACGACTTGTTCAGATTGGGCCCCCGACACCCACACCTCTCGAGGTCCATCCCGACCAGCTTGCCAGGCCGGCTCGGTTCCTGACCGCCACGTGGCCTGAAGGTCATATCCAGGGCCCAGGGGAGACATCGAGAAGCGGCCCCCGAGCTCCTGACCCGTTCGACCTCTGCTCGGACGTGATTTCCGAGGAGGCCCGCCCCCCCTCCCCCCCCGAGCGCGCCGCCGAGCCAGCCCCTCGTGTCCCACGACCTCGCCGACGGAGGCCCCGCCCGAGCGGCGGAGGACCCCGAGAGCGGAGCGCCGCGATCTTGTTTTTTTGTCTTCACGCCGGGCGTTCTGGGGGTGACCTAAATGGGGGTGAACGAAAGAGCCCCCAAGGGCCGTTTTCGGGCCCGTTTGGGGGCCGGCAGGGGCCCTAAAGGGCCCATTTAGTGTTTGTTTCTCCACACCCTATTCAGGTCACCCCTCATTACCACCCGCCCGACCGGGGCTCACGTGACGGGGGTCAGCGCTCACGGGGGTCAGCCAACCCTCTCTGGTGACTCTCTCCGCCGACCCACATTTGGGAGCTACTATAGCGGCCGGCCGGGCTTCGCGACGGGGCTTTGGCCGACCCGGGTTTGTGCTGACATGGTGCATGGTGCGTCCCCGAAGAGCCAACGTTTCGGTTGTGCCTCCGCCCCGCCTCCACGGGGCCACAGCATGGCCCGGGGCACTGTGGGGCAGGGCTTCGGCCCTCTGACGGCCAGGGGTTTTGTGTCGCTCAGCTTGTGGAGGGCCTGGGGCACAGGGGTCCTCGCGCGGATCGATCCCGAGCTCGAGGAGTGGCCGCAGAGAGGGGGGTGGGGGCCCTGGCTTGGATTTTCCTCGGTGCTGCATGCCGCCGTCCATTTGGTTCGCGTCACAAAAGCTCTGCACCCAGACACGCGGCGTTTCAATTTCTCAATACGCGGTCCCCAGAAGTCCTGGCCACTTACCCAGGACCAGCGTTTCATCCTGAATCGTTTTTTGAGTGTTCTGGGGCTTGTACCCCCAGAGGCCAAAAACCATAGAAAATGTTTTGATTTTTGTTCGACGCGGGCATGTACTGGTACTGGAACGACGGTCATGGCCAACACGGGGTCACACAGCCCCTCTGGGTCAACGGGCGAACACGGGTCACATCAGCCCCGTTGGACTCCCGAAGGCTCCCGAGAAGGGTCGCGCAATGTGTCCGCCAACACGGGTGCGTGATCGCCGCAAGTTGGCAACGCTACGAAATGGACGCGGCCGCATGTTTGCTCGCGGCGCGAAATCTCTGGGGAGGACCACGGCGCAGCGGCCTCCGCGCTCTTCCCTCTGCAGTCGGGTGCCGCCGTGGGTTCGGAGGACGGCGCAGTCTCGGTGCTGGACGGCGAGCCCCGGAGGCCAAAGAGCGGCATGGGCCTGAACTCTCGGATGTCCGCGCGGGTCTCTTGGATCGGCGCTGGACGGGAAGTTATTGGCCGTTTTAGGCCCTTGGGGGCTTTCGCCAGGCTCCAGGACCGTCAAGTCCCGGAGAAAGGGTCCAGACGTCCGGGCGTCCATGTTGTGAAGAAATAAGAAATCGCGTGCGTCGGGGGCGGACCCCCATCCCCAACCTCCCAGCGGCACCGGAGGCTGGCCCACATTGCGCGCCGGACAAGCGTCACCTACTCCGTTAGAGCGACCCTTCGTCGGAGTGACCTTTGGTGCGGGCGTCCCCCCAGCATCACTCTGCGCGTACAGGTGTGGCCCCTCCGCGGCCCTCCAGGGCGGGCCCACAGGGGGTCCCCCCAGCAAGATGCAAGATCTCGCAACGTTAGGGGGAACAGGCTCAGGGGGAAGCGTCGACCCCAAATCACACATTCCATCGCCGGCAGGAGCCTGATAGCCCAACCCGCCCAGGCCACTCGGTTTCGCTGATCGGGGGCCTGTGGCTGATGCATCGCTGCTTCAGCCTCGATGCTCCTGAGCCGGCCCCCTCTAACGCTACCCCTCGCCCAAGAAGCCCGCGCGGACGCCTCCGGAATGCCGTGGCCTCGTGCCCCTGTTTGGCCTCCCAGAGCTGCGCCCCGTGTCCGAGGCCACTGGGGCACACGCCGGCCGCGTCGTCGCCCTGGCGCCGCTGCCCAACGGCGAGCTGGCCTCGGCCAGCGCGGACGGCGCCCTCCTCGCGTGGAGGCCGCCGCGGCCGTGCCTGTTCTGTGCGGACCCCGCGGCCTGCGCCGGTGGTGGCGGCTGCCGCCCGCGGGCCTGCGCCTGTGGCGCGCCGGTGCTGGCCGCGCGCAGCGAGCTGCACGCGAGGCACTGCCCCGGGGTCGTCTCGGTCACGATACGCAGGGCCCCCGAAGCGGGGGCACTGTTCCCTGAGATCCTGGGGCGTCGCCATTGGTTCGGGCCAGGCGTTTTCGCACAGTTTCGGGCCCCGGGACCCTCACATATTAATGCTGCTCGAAAAATAGCGCTGAAAGATGGTGTCTCAGGGCTTTTGTTTCGATGCTGCAAGTGTTTTGAGACGTCGGATCTCAGGGTTGCCAAATCAGACACTGGCGCGCCCAAGAAAGGTCTGCAGCCGAGTGGCATTTTCAAAGTCCACTGGTTAGCAATGTCCTGGTTTAGAGGGGGCCCTAAGTCGGGGCCCCCCAAGCGGGGATACTGCTAGACCAGGACACCCTGCCGCGCCCGAGGAAGGTCTGCATCCAGGCGGAATCCTCAAAAGTCCTGGCTCTGGCACGCCCGAAATGAGTACGGGGCAATTGGGTACGATCTGCAGCGACACCGACAGCGAACCCGGTTCAAAATGGACAGGAGCTGCTGTCGGTCGTCGTGCCCATTCTTTCCGTACCCTTTTTGGTCGTACCGACGACTGTAGCAGTGTCCTGGTCTATAGCGGGCCCTGAGATGTACGACCCGCTGCGCCAGGGCTGCGAGGAAGGCGCCGCCCCGCCGCGCGCCTCAGCGGCGCCGCCCGCCCCCGTCGTGGAGGCCGCTCTGGACGGCCCGCCCGAGCAGCAGGCGG
The DNA here is from genome assembly GCA_963575745.1 of Prorocentrum cordatum. Lineage (NCBI taxonomy): Eukaryota > Dinophyceae > Prorocentrales > Prorocentraceae > Prorocentrum > Prorocentrum cordatum. The sequence goes on from CAUYUJ010014216.1 coordinate 880,906, forward strand.
AGGAAGCGTCCGCGGCGCTCGCGGTGCCAGCGGCGCCCGCAGCACCGCTGCCCGCGCGGGCGCCGCCGTCGCCGCGGCCCTCGGGGGAGCAGACGCCCGCGGCGAAGCCGCGGCGGGTCGGCGGCGGGTTCTCAGGAGCCACGCTGCACCGCCCACGAAGGTGGAGGCCGCCAAATCGAGGCTCGAGCATCGAGATTTTCTTACGTGTTCGTGGGTCTTCGGCGGTTTCCCGCCTTGGGGTGCGTTCCAGCAGCTAGCAGCTGAATCTCACCGAGGGCTTTCTCGGGCTGCGCGGATCGTTCCGAACGGCCGCCCGAGACCAAAGTCGTTGTCCGAAAACCAGGTCTCCTAAATGGGATCCGAGTGCAGAGGGTCCGAGGATCACGCCGCATCGCCGATGCGTCGGCGATGCGGCTCAATGTGGAGCCCAATGTACTCCATCGCCGACGTCGCCGATGTATCGCCTGTGAATTGTTGGTGCATCGGCGATGCGGCGCAATCCTCCGACCCCATCTGCTCAGACTCCGTCTAGGAAGCGTCCATCCTCATTCCTCCTCCCCCTCCTCCTCCTCCTCCTCCTCCTCCTCCTCCTCTTCCTCCGTAGCCGTTTTGGTTCAAGATGCCAAGTTCCTCAGGGGAACAAGTGGATACCGCTAGTCCGCGGCGGGCAAGACCCTTGTGGTCTGGCAGTGTTTCGCATCGCACCTGCGCTCGGGTCGGTGGGTAAACGGAGGCCTTTCCCGTGCCTGCCTGCTCGAACGATCTGAGATCTTCATGGGCGGAGACCGCAATGGAGGACTACAAGCCGTCCGTGGTCCCAAGAGAAAGATCAAGAAGGCACGGCGTGGTCAGCTCGATGCTGCTGCTGCTCTGGATGCCGGCGCAGGTCCTGTTGATGGGACGAACGCTGGTTCTGACGCTCCTGTCCCCCCTGCTGTCGGAACTTCCTCCGCTGCGGTCCCAGTGGCGGTGGGCGAGGATGACGCGGACGTCAACTGCGAGGACGAGTGGACCAAGGACGATTACATCAAGCAGCTGGCAGGGGACTATGTCGCCAAGAGGATGGCCGAGCACAGGGGCGAGCTCATCCGCAACCTCACCAATGTGGTCTCCGCGACGGTCTCCGGCCAGATCCAGGATTTCGCTGCTCAGCTTACTGAGCACTCTCGCGCTGCTGGGCAATTGGCTGAAGGCGCGCAACAGCTCCCAGCCATGGCCAAGCACAGCTCTGAGCAGTTCTGCTCCGAGAAGTTGGACGCCTTCCATCGCAAGTTCCAGGAACAGCTTGACGGCCACTCGGTGCACCTTCGCTCTGTCGAGCACAGGTTGGATGGACACGGCTCTGAGCTGCAGTCGCTCCGTGGTCAGATTCAAGAGTTTCGTGATGCTCTCGCGTTCGCCAATGTCAAGCCCAAGCCTCTCCCCGCCAACGCTGCAGGCTTTGACAGAGACGTCGACGCCACAATCATCCGCGCCATGGCTTCAAAACTTGTTGATTTGTCGGCAATTCAACAACTCATGCCGGACCGGATTGTCAGCTGCGGCGTCAAGGCTGAGTACTTCTCGATCACATCCAGCGAGCAGGTTGCCAAGCAGTTCACGGTCCAATTCTCAGGCGCTGCGGGCCCTGCGGCTCGACGCGTCTCTCAGGTTCTGGGCGCCCAGCGGCTTGCTCCTGGCCAGTGGAAACGCTTCGAGGACAGGGCCATGGACAACCAGATGGCGACACTTCATATCGGTGCGGACAAGAATCCCAGACAGATCAAGCTTGAGATGCAGGGCCGCAAGCTCAGGGAGGCGTTCAAGAACGTGGCCGGCGACAAGCGCTGGTTCTTCGATCGCGACTGGGGATACCTTATGGCTGGATGGGACCCTGTTCTTCGTCTCTCGCCTAACCCGGGGAACATCCCCTCGGAGGTTGCACGGGCCGACAACATCGCGCAGAACTTGGCGCTGCCGAAAGAGCGGCTGGCTGAGGCAGCCAGAAGCATCGTCGCGCCACCCGGGGCTGCAGAGCGGTCTCTTTAAAGGTTTCGCTGCTGCTATTCACGGACGCCTGGCGCACCCCCCGTCTTTCTCTTTCTCATCTTGGAGTACCCGCGTCTACTACAATCGCCTATTTCAAGCGCCTGAACTTCGCTTGCGGCATCGTGGCCCTCCAGGAGGCGCATCGGGACAAGAAGCAACTCATCGACTTTCTCGCCAAGGCGGCACCGAGTGTGCGAGTCAGCTACTGTGAGGGGTCTGCAGCAAGGGGTGGTGTAGCCACGATTATTCCCGCTGATTGCCGTGCTGATGTTTCTCAGCGTTCTCTGGTTCATGGTAGAGTGCTACGAGTAGCGCTGCAACTGGATGGCTTCAGCCTTTACCATTGCAATGTACACAACCACGACCTGACCGCTGCCCAGCTCAATAGGGTGTCGAAAACTTTGGCGTCTGATCTGAAGATGGCGCATCATGACCCGCTGCGCCATGTGATTAGTCTACATGGAGACCTCAATTTTGCCCCCCGTGCTCCTCTGCTTCTTCGCCAGCCTCATCGCCGACTCGCTCAAGGCAAAGGTCAACGCGCCAGGGCTGCTCGCTGGACTACCTCGCTGAAGTCCATGATGGAAATTTCCCCAGACGAACCCACACACTACGATCGTCGCTCGCACTCTGTCTCCATATTGAACAGGTTCTGGTGCAGCTGGCCTAGTTGGATCATGGCGCAGCTTATAGCCGAGCGGGGAGTGATAGATTGCCCTGAGCGCCTCGATGAGTCCAATGTCAGCGACCATGCTGCGCGCGTCGCAAAGATCACGCAGCGGGTTCTTCGCCCATCCTGTGCCCATCGAATCCCACGGCACCTGTTCGAGAGCGAAGACTTCCAAAAGCAGCTCAAGATCGTTTGCGACAAGCTCAACTGTGCGGAGAAAAGCCCCCCTCGCCAGATCGAACTTCACACATGGGCAATCCGTGAAGTAGCTGCTGACCTCCGTGATCGACAATTTCATTTGGCCCCTGCGGCTACCTCGACTCTCCTGCTACTTGCGCTGCAAATCTCCCGGGCCGTCTGGCGCAACGACCACAAGCTAGCTCGCAAGCATATGACCAACCATTCGGCGGCCCAAGATTTCCTTGAGTCAGAACAAGATTGTCCGCCTTCGTCATCCCTCTTCCTTTCAGCGCTGGCGCGATGCGATCCAACGCCGTCGCGCTGATCAGCTACGCACTCGGCTTGAAGAACGGTTCGCCCGCCCTCGTGCACCGCAGGCACTTCGCCATCAATTCGCGGCGGTCGAACGGCGAGCGGGCATCTGGTCACCACTGAATCGAAGAATGGTCCTTCGCGCAGTCAAGCACCCGTCGGGCCCGACGTGCGTCTCCAGCGACTCCGAGACCATGGCCGACCGCCTGATCGAGCACTGGGCCCCCGTCTTCACTGCCAAGCCGATCGACCTCAGCCGAGCACAAGCCTACATCGAACAGCATGTCCCGCAATTGGATTTCTCCAAAGGTGAACCCCCGTCACCTGCGCTGCTTCGACGCGTCGCCAACAAGATGCACTTCACCGAACCTGGTCTGGACTCCATCCCTTGCTCTGCCTGGGCTGCTACAGATGCGGGGATTCATGTGCTCTCGGACGCCATGGTATGGATCAGGCAGGGCCAATCTCTCTTCAAGAGCTCCAATGACACGCTACAGGTCTGGCCCCTCAAGGGTGAAGAGGTTGACGACTCCATGGCGACTGGATGTGATCGCTCTCCTGGTGCGGTGAGAGTTCTGGGCCTGCGAAACACGGACATCAAGCTGATTGCCGCCACTGTCAACATTCAAGTTAGCAAGCTTCTCATGGACTGGGCTCCTCGCTCGCAGAGGGGGTTCATCCCCAAGAGGAACTTCGGGGTCAACATCCCCGAGCTCGACGCCGCTGCCCGTGCGTTTTCGAACCCTCCAACTGCGAGCTCAGACCCCCCCCCCACCGCTCTTGTGGCGCTGGACTTCGGCACGGCCTTCCCGAGCTTGGCACAGTCTTTCATGCGGATGGTCTTTCTGCAAATGCAGGCAACCTTCGCCTTCATGGCTATCCTTGAGCAGCTCTACCACATCTGAGAAGCCATCGCTATGAAGAATGGGCCCCCGTACCTCCGCTTGGCGTATCTCTCCTGGCATCATCCAAGGCTGCTCGATCAGTGGATCGATCTATGCGGCGGTGACGGCTTGTTTCCTCTTCGATCTTCAGGGTCGGATGAAAGGCTCGCGCCTCGGCCTCGCCAGGGCATGCGCCGACGACATCGGCTGCGTGGTCAGACGTCTTCAGGCCCTACGCATCCTTGCTGGCGCGACGCAGACTGCGGAGAAGATCACCACGCTTTCGCTTAAGTTCACCAAATGCTTGCTCGCGCCGCTCCACGCGCCGTTCTCCGAGCAGCTGGCTGCTTCCATGCGCGGCTCGATCCGCGACGCCGCCCCTTTCTTTGCCAACATCCAGGCGGTCAGCTCCCTGATATATCTTGGACTGGCTTTGGGCCCTGCTGCGGATGAGAGCTCGTGCTGGCTGGCGCCCTCTATCAAAGCCAAAGTGGGGTCAAATTTTGCCGGTGGGGGCCCTCTGACGGTCTCGCGGCTGGCGGTCCACAACACTACAAGAATTGTGCCTGTACTCTCCAATGTTGCTCAGTTCCGCATGTTGCTTCGGTGGCTCATCCGCGAGGAGCTGGTCGCCCTCTCCAGGACGTTCAGGATCCCCATCGGCACCTTCAACAGCACGTCTTGGCTTCAACTCCGCCGCGCGGGGGGCCCATCCGTTCCCTCCTGGCTCGCCTTGAGCATTGGGGAACTGGTAAGGACAGCACGCACTACGCTTCCTGAATTTCAAAGGCTGCATGACTGGATGTACCGCCAACACTTTCAGCTGGGCGACCTTCGAGCGCTTTCCCAAACTGTTGCTGCTGTGTGGCCTCCGTGCCCACATTTCTGGATATCTGAAGCTTTCGTGGAAACATTGGCCAGGGTCCGAGGCTGCACCGCCTCCAGCATATATCCTGATTATTCGCACGCACACCTTGCTGCAGCCAATGCAGAGGCTGACCGCTGGCAAGCAGAGCAGTCAAAGTCGGTGGGCCTACAAAGATGCGTCACCTTGCTGATCAAGAAGCGCCTTTGCCCCCAACCACTATGGAATTGTATCGAGACGAGGCTCACCCTTCGCTTCCCTGAGCTGGGAGCGATAGGCGGCTCGCTCGTTCCTGCGCATAGATGGGAACACATTATCCAATATCTTCGGGGATGTTCGACGCCCTGGGCGTTCGCCTACCTCAAGACGGTGGCCAACGGCTGGGCGACCTCACACAGGATACTTCAGCCCCGCGGGCGCCTCTCTTGCCGATTTGGCCGCCCACGCGAACCTGATGCTGTTCATCGCTACAAGCAGTGCCAGCCACTTCGCCTTCTACTGGAGCAAGCACTTGGCGACTCGCGGCCCTCCTCACAATTGGGGCGCCTGGGCCTACTGGGCTCGGCTGTCAAGCTGGGCAAGATCGTCTCTGACATTGTGGTGATGTACTACCTATGTCTGCGCTGCCCACTCGTGAGCTGCTCGCGTCTGGCTTCGAGAGGCGGCGCGCTCATTTGTCCAAGCGGCCATCCGCACAGCGCAGCTTGGAGCTACTGCCTCTTCGAGGGCACCCCTACGAGCAAGGCGTGCTGGACGTGCTCATCCGGACAACAGAAATGCACCTCCCAGCTCTTCCCCTTCCTCCTCTTCATCGCCCTCGTCTTCACCTGGGTCGTCCTCCCCGCCTTCGTGCGAGATGTCCTGCTCGCCACCGCCGATGCCGACTGCCGACGTCATTGAGGGCGCCTTCGATCTTGCGGAAAGGTCGTCTTCTTCGCCCACTTCTCCGAGGTCATCGCCGCCATCCTCATGCTGCAGACCGTCAGCGCCATCGCCGACTCACATTGCTGCGACTACGACAGTTGAGGAGGCGCCTCCTGCCTGCTCTGTTCCTGTCTTTGGTTCTGGAGATTTTAAGCGAGGGGAGCGGGTGGATTTCGAGTCCCAAGATGGGGGGGCCTGGCGATCATCTTCACGATGCCCGTCACTACCGGTTTGCTGTATGTTGCTTCCGCAGAGCATCACGGCTCAAGCTGGGATTTCCATCGACCTACCAACCATGATCGCCCTCGCGCTGGGGCTTCTCTGTCAGCCGCTGGCTATGGCCCATGGGGACATCGCCACTTCTTCATATACAATTACGACGACTACTTCGACTCCTTCAATCACGTCTTTGACTCCCCCTTCGAGGCGCCCTGGCCACTCGAGCGGGGTGCGCGGCCGCATCGGCGAGCAAGAGCTGGGCCGTGATGACGAGACTCAGATCGCAGATCGCGACTGCGTTTGATGATGACGACCTTCCTGCACTTCTTGAATCCTTTGCCCCTGCACCCGAGGAGACAGGCCTTCCGCTTGCCGCGCGCCGTCAGGCGCTCTTGGACAGGATTGAGGCACGGGCCCGCCCGTGGGTTCCCTCGCTGCTGGTAAACATGTGCGGCTCGGACTTCGATCAATGGATGCGCTGGTGCCCTGGCTACGTGGAGAACGTGCTCAGGCATGATGACCTACAATTTGTTGGCGGAGGCTGGGCGAACAGGAGGCAGCTCGCACTGGACTGGTGTCTCAGCGGATGGTACCGCAGCGCCATTGCACGAGAGCAACTACGACGTCTCCTTCGTGACCCTTGGCCAGTTCACGATGAGAAGCGGGTTCGGCGCCGCCGCCTCTTGGCCATTGCACACCTGAAGAAGCTTGGGTGGCGCGCCGACCCGACTCGCATGTCCGCGGCCAACCGCGACGACTACCTGTTGCAGGTCACGGCGGTGCCCCCGAGAACGCCACCCGAGGTCCTGCCGCGCCCCCCCCCCTTCTCCCGCACTTGCTCACGGAGCAGTCGATCGGGGAACTCGCTCTGAGCGAGCCGCCTCCTGATGAGGATAATGACAGCATCCATCGACCACGACGCCGCGCGGAACCCTTCTGCCTTGGACCTCGAGCTCATGGTGTCGGACACTGTCGAAGGTGACAGCCTGACGGACCACGACGCGGACATCGTCATGCAAGCTGGCGCACATGCACCACAGCATGGGCCGATTCTCGGCGATGCTGGATTTGAGCGTCAACTCCAGCGTGTTCTGCGGCTCTCACGTGATAGCCCAGATGATGACATGGCTCGCGACCCTACGGCTAGCTCCTCGAGGGGGCGCCCCTCGTCCTGCGGCACCTGCGGCACCGACGACACAGAGCGCGCGCAGCTCCTCGAGTGGGTCTTCGGGCACTGACGACGACGTCGACGCAACGATGGCAGCACGCGGCTTTGGAGTCTTCTATCCTGATGGCTCCGCGGGGGGAGCTCTACTTCTTGCCCACGGAGCACCACCTGGCATGGAACGTCCACATGTGGTCCTTCCTCCTCCAGAACTTGATGAATCGGCTGGAGAACACCAGGATCCACGCGTGCTGGGTGATTCACCTGTGGGCCGGCACCCACCTGGCCGTCATGATATTGATCTGGCGGTACCTGATCCTCCTCCTCCTGCTGGTGAGCTTGCTGGTTCTTCTGCTATGGGTGAAGGCGCCTTCCCAGACTTCACGCCCTTCGATCCCGCCTCGTTGGATGCTGTTGGGGTGGCCCCCGCCGCCTCCCCACCTGCGGCCTTCCCCGACTACGACCCTGCTGACCTGGACGGCGGTGGCGATGGGGGCTTTGCGCACGGCGGTGATGGCGCTGCCGCGGGCCCTGGGCTCGACGACGCTGTTCTCCCTGCGCTCCACCTGCACTTCCCTGTCCTGACCTCCTACGATGGCGACCTCATGATCGACCTCATCGATGGCGCCAGCGAATCGATTGGCCCCGCATTGGTCCGCGTGGACGCATCCCCTGGGCACGCGCACGTTGACCCAGCGTCACATGAGGTTCGCGGCGACGCTTACGGTGCTTCCCCTGCGACTGCCGACCTCGACGAGGGCCGCGTCGGCAATGATGACGGCAGCGGGACTGGGTTCGAGATGAACGTCGACGGGGTCGCCAACGCGCCCGCCGAGTCCGCCGGGGAGGACCTCCCCGACCCCGCCCAGAACTACTCCGTGCTAATCGACGGCGCATCCAACCACCCGGTCGGCTCCAGTGCCCCCGCCAACGGCGCCCTGGACTTCTTCGACGCGAGCCTGGGAGGCTCGGCGCACGCGCGCACTCAGCGGCCCTAGGCGGGGATAGACATTCGCCAGGGGGCGCTCGCTCCTCCTCCTTTTCCTCCTACTCCTCCTCTTCCTCCCACTCCTCCTCCTCTTCCTCCTCCTCCTTCTCCTCCCTCCCCCCCCTCAGCTGGCTGCTCGGTCTAGTGGCGTGTTTTTCGCTCCGTAGCCGCTTTGGCTCAAGATGTTCTCGTCTCTCGGGCAAGAAGTGAACACCTCTAGTCCGAGGCCAGTTCCCGTTTCAGGCAACTCCCGTCGAGCTGTGCGTAGCTGGGGCCAAGAGTTTGCCCCCGCTGATTTCGACGCCAGTTCTGTCTCGCGCTGCCATGGGATGGGGTGGGCGCAAGAAGGGCATCAAGCAGACCCCGCGTCGCCGCCGCGCGGTTTCTGGGCCATCGGGCTCTGCGGTGGATTGCGTCGCACCACCGCGTTTTGGAGCTCGCAGTCGGCTTCCTCCTGATGATGGCATTCGTGCTGCTGCTGCCGCGGCGGCCCTGGCCTCGCCTATCGCTTCGGTGCTGTCTCGCAGTCCTGGGCGCTCTATTCAAGAAACATGGGAGGCCGCCCCGACGCCCCCGTCTCAGGAGATGGCCGCCGTGCGCATGGCGCAAGCTGCTGCGAGCGAGGCGGCTGCTCGTGTTGGTGCTCGCGATATTCCTGGCGCACAGAATGTTGATTTCCCTGGCACGCCCGCCGCAGAGAGTCTTGCGCGCGCAGGGACAGGTTCTGATGGAGGCGCGCGTGGACCTGATCTTTGGACGGCCAGTTTACTTCGCGAACAATTCCGCCAGGAAGTGTCTTCTACCCATGACGAGCTGTTCGCCCAGTTCCAGGAGCGGTGCTTGCGGGGGATGACCACAATTTGCCTCAATTCGATGCAAGCTTATCTTCCTGGCGCATTGGCTGTTGCAGCTGGCCCTGCTTCCAAGAATTTCGACGCGCTGGTGGAGAGCCATCTTTGCGCTTTGACGCCCAGGCTCGACGCTACTGGTGAGAAGCTGTCGGCGATGGAGACGGGGCAACGCGACATGCTGGAGCGTCTGGCGCGCTAGGAGAGCGAGCTGGACTTGGCGAAGTCTGCCCCGCCGCGGGCCTAGGTTGCTCATACCAGTGACTGGGATCGCGAGATTGACCCCGCGATGTCCACGGTGAGTGCCAAGGAGGAGATCTCTCACACGCATGCAAAGGAGTGTCTACAGGAATGGGTGGCTGCCTGTTTGATGAATATGGGAAGGAGATGCAGTTCGACGGCCCTCAGTTGGGCGAGAGTTTCGCGCTGCGCATGGAAGGCCCGATGGAGGCCACCAAGCTTGCCCGCATTCGGCACTGCCAGAGCGCCCTACGACTCGGAGGTGGTCATGGAGGTCGTTCGCGGTTTCGGCGCCTGGTGGTCGCTCTATTCCTGTGTATGTGGGCCGGGATATGAACAGGGATGATATGGCCCGCGAGAGGGCCTGCCGCGCTCTGAAGAGGGCACTCGAGGAGCAGCGCAGCGCGCCCTATAATATTTGCACCGGCAAGGGGGCTGGCATGCTCACGTACCACTGAGAGCTCGCGGCAAAGGTCAATGTCGCGCCTGACGAGCCCCCCTCAGCACTATGGAACAAGAGTGGCGTCACGGACACGGGTCTCGACCACGCTGCACTGGTTGCCCTGGGCAAGCGCGTTTTCGCCCCGAGGCAGGTGGAGTTGCGCGGGTAACAGTTCTCACGGGCGGGACCTCGGTCGACTGCGTCACGTGGAACACGCGGGCGTTCTGCCACCACTCCTCATCTTGTATGGCGAGATGGCTTCGCGTGCTGAGTGCCTTTGTTCGCGCAAGGGCGCTGGGGAGTCTCCAGGAGACGCATGGCTCGCCTGTTGCTGTTGCCGACGTGTGCCAGCGCGTAGGGTCCTCTCACAGAGTTGTTGGGTCGCGCTGCGAGAGGTCTCACGCAGGTGGAGTAGCCGCTCTAGTTCCCAATCTCGGAGAGGCCCTTCAAGTCGAAGAGCTCCCGTTCGTTCCTGGTCGCATCCTGGCGTTGAAACTCCCTTCTCCAACTTTTTGTCGTTTGCATTGGAATGTTCGCAACGTTGATATTCCCGCTTCGGCCCTTGCGGGTGTCAAGCGTGCGATTGTGTCGCGGGTGTCAGTCGTTCGAGCGCGCCCGCCGCGCGTTGGGCTCATTCTACATGGGGGCGTTAACGTTGCCTGTGCCTCGTGGTCTGGTAAGGCAACCGCGTGCTGGCGACGGCACGTAGATGGCCATCTGGAAGCAACTTACAGAGCATACGTGCGAGGCTCTCACTTGTTGGCACCGAGGACCCATTCGGAATCTTGCGTGGATCGTTTCTTTACGGCGCCCCCGCCATGGGTCCTCTGCGAGGGCCGCCAAATTATTTCGCGGCGTGGCGAGCCTCTCGAGATGTGTCTTCCGGGTGTCAGTGACCACGCGCCCGTCGCGCTCTCGATGGGGCCTTTGCCAAGAGCGAATGACCCATTTTTCCGCGTTATGTCTTCTCCCTCGCCCCCTTCCGCGCCATGTCGTTGTCGACCCTCTCTATCCGAAGCTTGTGGCCGAATAATTCGAGTCCTTCGTTGATTTCGAGCGCTGCGAGCCTCCAGAGGCCCTGCGCTACACTACCTGGCGTCGGCAGGTTGCGGCGAAGGCAGCGCGCGATGTGCAATTAGAGTCGCAACCACGCGCGCTCACTTCGAGAGCCATGGTTGCCCGCTCGGCGACTCGGAGCGCTGCTCAGCAAGATGTTCGTTTGGCCCGCTGCCCCCTCGCATGCCGCGAATGGATTCGCCCCCATCTTTTGGCGCCCGGTACGGCGCCGTTCTCCGTCCGTGGCGCCCTCGACGGCTTACGCGTCTCACCGCGGCTCCACGGGCGTCGGCAGGTCATGCGGCAGGTGGGCGCTGACGCCAAGAATGAGCCACGCCCTGGCCCGCAGGCCAGCATTCGGCAGCGGCGGGCGGCCGTCGCGAGGCGTTCCAGATTGTGGCGCACTTGTGGGTGACGAACGCACTTGGCGGGCGCGTTGGGTGCGTCGACGGACGGGGCGGGCGGGGCGGAGGTGATTTCGTCTCCTGGAGGAGCGGCGAGGGAGTTGAATCGTTTCTGAGCGCCGATCTTTGCCCGGGAGACGCCTCTGGCTAGGCAGGCTGCTGATAAGATCGCGCATCTCGGGCCATCGGCGCCCGGCTTCAGAGGCGCCCCCCCCTCCCTCCGCGGGGTTGAGCACTCGGGTCTTCCTTTTCCGCCCTTGGCCCCGATGGGATTACGTTATTTGTTTGGCGCGCTGGCTTGGACCCTCGAGTTCTACGCGGCGTCCTTCTGTGGATTCTCTCGGGGCGTCTCATGCCTCCTCCCTCTAGCTCCTCGCTGCATGTCTTCATTCCGAAGCCGAAAGAGGGCGGCGATCCTGAGGCCTCTGGAGTTACCCAGGCTGAAGGCGAAGCGAGGCCGCTAGGGCTGAAGAACACCTCGAACAAAACGATTGCAGCAGCATTGAATCATTCGTGCCGCCGTGCCCTTTCAAGGCCTGGCTCCAGAGTCGCAGCGGGGCGCGATCCCTGGGCGAAACTTGTCAAACCACATCGTCGATATCGATTCTGCGGCCCGCATGGCGAGTGCGTGGCAACATTTTGATGCATCCCAGCTTGCAAGTCTTCTGTCGTTCGATTTCGCGCACGCCCTCCCCCCGGTCCGCCGATCGTGGATGCTCGCCACGCTTGCTGCTGCCCCCATTCCTCATGGTCTTCGGCGTGATGCGCATGTGTTGCATAGTATCATTCCATGTTTCTCTGTACTCGGTGATGAGCCAGTGTTCCTATACTGCATGCTGTCTGTTGCGTCACAAGGATGTCCACTCTCCGGCGCACTTTCCGCATTTGCATTTGCAGCGAATTATTCCTCGCGGGCATGGGGAAGCATGTCGCCCGGAAGGACAGGTGTTGCTTGCGCATGCGCTGATGATATTGGGGTGGTGGTGTGGAGGCGGGGGGAGATTCGGAACCTTGCGCGCCCGTTCAAGCTTGCCGAGCGCTTTGCCGCGCGGGTGCTTAAGCCTGCTAAATGTGTCGCCGTTCCGTTACAGGCCCCAGCCACCCCTGAGGCCTGCGCGGGGCCCCTCCAGGGCTCGGGCACGTTTGAGCCGTCTTGGGGCGAGTTTCGCGCCGCGGGGAAGACACTTGATTCAGGGTGCGAGCTGGGGCCTGCAGCCGTTCCATCGGACGCGCGGCGCGCGCCGATTTCGAAGGCCCTCGTTCGAGCGTCGGCCTTCGGAGCACGCGGTGCCCCTCACGCTGTCTCGGCCCGCGGCTACCGAGAACGGATTGCGTCGATCTTGGGCTACAAGATGCAACTTTTCTTCCCGGGCGCACGGCGCTTGCTGGTCGAGAGACGGCTCCTCGCCAGGCTGCGCCGCGTGCCGTTCACACTGTTTCGGGAGCGACTGGTTTCAACTCTCCCGATTCGGAATCCCTGAGGCGCCTAGCACCTGGGCTCTCTCTGCTGCCACGCTCACGCGTTTGGCCTTGAATACGTGCTCCACGTGGCGTCAGAATATGCGTCGGCTGCGGGCGCTGATGACGGGCGCGGGCGATCTTGGCAGGTGGGCAAACAGGTCCATGGCCCCACACTTTTGGCGTTATCCATCCATTGCTCTTGTCTTGAAGGAGGCGGCGTCAGGCTTTCCATATGACCTGACTCTTCGCTCTTGTGGAGCGCAGACGCTCGAGCCATTCCGTTCCCCTCCCCGGGAACTTCGAGAAGAGTCGCGCCCGCGCTGGCAGGGTCGTTTCGGTCGCGTGTTCCACGCCGGTTTGTCTCTGGCTCCTCTCGAAGACCTCTTGGGGCGGATCGTGCTTAAGCGCTTTAACCTGAGGCTGAGGTTTTCGAGCGAGGATTGGGAGGCGCACATGTCGGCTCTTCGGGGAGCCCCCTCGGCCCGGGCCGTTGTCGCTCTCAAGTCAGCCCTAGGGGTTTGGACGACAGGGGGGCGATGGCAGCGCCCTTGTAGATGCGTCTATGGATGCCTGGGGGAAACCGACCGTGTCCCCCACTACCTCCGCTCTTGCCCTCGCCCTCAACTTTGGGCCGCTCGTGCTTGTAGGTCCCCTCGTTCTGCCCATCCCATGTTTCTCCTTGGCCTCCCAGGCCGCCAGTTCGCTTTGATCGTCGCCTGCTACCATTCATATCGCCTGGCCTCCCGTCTTGCCTCGGCTCGGGATCGCTCTCTCTCTCTCTCTCTGTCTCTCTCTCTCTTTCTCTCTTTCTCTCTCTCTCTCTCTCTGTCTGTCTGTCTCTCTCTCTCTCTCTCTCTCTCTTTGTCCCTCTCTCTCTCTCTCTCCCTCTCTCTCTCTCTGTCTCTCTCTCTCTCTCTCTCTCCTTCGCCGAGGCCTCCTCACTCCTCGATGCCATCGCCGCCCCCGTTCGCCTCCCGCGTCGCTGCCGCCGGAGAGTCCTGCTGGATCGAACTGCGCTGGCGCAGGCAGTCATTGAGGCGCGGAAGCACAGGCAGATATGGACTCCAAAGCCAGGGCTTGCTTCCTCATTCTGCGTTCGAGGGAGTGCGTCGAGCAGTTGTAGCAGCAGCTGTTCAAGTGGCGGTGGTTAGGTCAGCGGAGGCATGCCCCCCTGGCACGCTCCACCTCCTCCCCCTCCCATCCTCCTCCTCCCCCCTCCCCCTCCTCCTGCTCCTCCTCTTCCTCTTCCTCCTCCGCCTCTTCCTCCCCCTCCTCCTCGTCGTCCTCCTTCCGTGGCCATTTTGGCTCAAGATGCACGTTTCCCCAGGGGGGGAAAGGGATGCCGCTTGTCCGCGGCAGTGCCAGAGCGCTTTCGCTCGACGCCCCCTTCTGCCAGCACTGTGCGGGTTCTCTGGCGACCCTCGTTCAAGGGCGGCGGATGCAGACGCGACCATCACTTCTTCCTCGGAGCCATGTCTGGAACAGGGTGCCCCAAGCAGCATCGCATGGACCCGGAGGGCTCCCCCAGTGGCAGTGGCCGCTCGTCGTCCAGAACTCGCTCATCCAAGTCCCACTCGAGGGCGCCCGAGCACCGTCGCAAGGCTCCTCCAGCGGAGCGTGGGCGGCTGGTTCGTCCCGGTGCTGCAGCTGGCCACGCTGGCCACGCTGGCCTTGCTGGCCGCCGGGGCAAGGGGGAAAGGAAGCCCTCCAACTTCTCGCCCAGCGAGGAGCAGAGGCGCCAGAGGACAGCGGATGCGGCCTTCGAGATGCAGAGAGATGGGTTCGACCTTGATATGCTGGCTACGTTCCCATCGCAGGACGCTCGTGGTGCAGGAGTCGGAGAGGCGCCTCAGGGAGCAGAGGCTGCCGCTGCCGCCAGGGACGTCGCGCACCCAGCTGCTGGCGTCGGAGGTGACCCGTGGGGGACCTACCTGGGCAACGGCGGGGCCCCCTTGGGCACTGCGACGCCACTGGGGCCCAGCCGCGGCCATCCTCCCGCTCACGCTGTTCCTCGTGGTGGCCATTGGCATGGCGCGGCTCCTGGGGCCCCCTCTGCTGCGATGGCGCCTGGTGGTGCTGGCGGCGCTGCGGAAGCTGTCATGCCCAATGCCGCGCAGTCCACCCTCCTGCAGCAAGTGCAGGCCTCCATCGCCTCCGCCGCCACGAGCGCGGTCGTCGCCAGCGTTGACGCCGCCCTCGCGGCGGGCCTGGCGCAGATTCAGGGCGTCGTGGACTCGCGCGTCGGCGCTGTGGAAGGACGCCTTCGGGGAGTTGAGCAGAAGCAGCTGGACATCGAGCGCCAGCTGCGCGCGGACATCGCGCAGCTCCGCGAGCAGATGGGCATCGTGGCGCGCGCGGAGCCCTGTGCCGCTCCTGCTGGCCCTGACTGGGGCCGCCCTCCAGACCTTGCCGCGGTGGTCGCACGGTGCAAGGAGGAGCTCCCTCCCGCGGCCTTCAAGCAGGCCATCGACCCTATCCTGGCGGACGCTGGAATGGGTCCAGACTCGTTCGTGGTGGAGGCGGGGCCCATCGGCAAGCGCTGCGTCTACCGCTTCAAGGGGCCCCCGAGCTCGGGGCCAGACGGGCTGCCACGGTGCTAGGCTGCATGCGCCTTGGCCGTGGTGAGTGGCGCAAGCCACGTGCTACGACGCCTGCTGGTCACCGGGTGGACATCTTCGTGGCGGCCGACCAGAACCGCAAGCAGGTGCTGCACGAGCTCACGCTCAAAAAGATAGCTGTCGCGCTGGGGCGCGTCATCGGCGACAGGCGCCGCATCTTCGTTGACAAGCAGAAGTCCACCCTCGCGCCCCAGTGGAAGGCCTTCCTCCGCCTCGCCATCGGCGGCCCCAGCTCCACACCGATGGTGGTTTGGCCCCCGTCGGCGCTATCGGCACTTTGCTTGCGACGTGAGGATATTGGGGCGACGGTGGAGGCGGCTTTGGCTAATGGTGATTGGTGTCTTTAGCACGTTCGTCGAGCTCTTTGCCGCCCCGATGAGCAAGGGGCTCACCTTCGCCATTTGGAATGCCAGAGCATCCTGCTACTACAAGGCGGACGTGGCGGCGCGCAAGAGCGAATGCCTTGGGAAAAGCGCCCCGAGCTGGGGCTATCGCGGGTATGCAGGAGGTCCACGGGTCGGCCGTGCGCCTGCGTATGATGATGGATCGCTTGGGGACGGACTACCAGATGTTCTACTCCTTCGGTGACAATGCCGATGAGTCTCTCGGCAGCGCTGCCACCACCTTCCCCTACAAGGTGCGCGCGGGAATGGACCTGCGCAAGACGTTTTGCACCGAGGCTCGGGTGATCCGCGTCGCGGCCACGATCACGGACGGGCCCTACGCTGGCTACACGCTGAAGCACTGGAACATCCATGACCATGCCCTATCGCGCGAGCAAGTACGGCGTGTCTCTGGCGCGATCCAGGCCGATCTCCGCGACGTGGATATGGGCCCGATGAAGCGTTGTGTAGTGGCCGTGGGCGACTTCAACTACGGCGAGCATGCGGAGGTGGAGGACCCGCTGGTTCCTAGTGGAGGGCACTGGGCTGCCGCCCACCCTCGCGGGCGTGCTTGGGCGCGCGCGCTGGGTGCCGCGACGGAGGTGATCCCTAACAAGCCGACGCGTTGGCACCCAGGCAGGCAGATCGCCACCACGATCGACAAGATTTGGATTGGTTCTCCACGGTGGTTGCTCACGCAGACCTACCAGCACGGGCAGGTGCATGGAGGGCCCCGCGAGATGCACCTCGGCTGCCTCTCGGACCACGCGATGTTGTCGGTGGCATGGACCCCTCGCCCTCCCAGGAAGAGACCTACCACGGGCGCCATCAACCCAGTACCGTCCTTCGTCTCTGAGAACGCGAAGTTCGGCGAGATGATCAGGGAGAAGTACGAGCTCGCGACCCCCCTTGATGGTCTCTCTCCTCCTGATCGGGCACACTACCACGCGAAGATCCTGCAGACGGCAGCGGCTGCTACCAGAGACGCCATTCTCCGCGAGGGGCCTGGTCTGCAGTCGCCGACGGCTTTGATCTGGAGACAACTTGGTCGGGCGATCTGGCGGCAAGACACGCGGATGGCTGAGACACTTCTGCGCCAACAGCCACGGACGAGCCAGATGATCGAGCTTCGCGATCGCCCAGGACATGTTGGACGAGAAGTGGTGCTTCAACACCCTCAGGAGTTCTCTAGACGCTACCGATTAGCGCAACACCACGAGTTGCAAGCCCTACTCCGCCAGCGCCAGCAGGACATGGACGGTGAGCTGCGCGAGTCCAACAAGGCAGCGATGGTCAGGCTGCAGAGGGCTCTTCGACGGCGCGCGGCCATCTGGGCCCCGTCGTCGGGGCGACGAGCCCTGGGAGGCATCGAGCTGGACGATGGCACGCTCGCGCGGTCGGAGCAGGATGTCCAGAGGGCGCTAGCGAACCACTGGCGAGGCGTCTTCGGCGATGACGTGGTAAAGCGGAAGCAGCTCGCGGAGGACAGGATGCGCAACCTTGCCTCCAGAGCCCAGTGCCCTTTTGTGGGCGGCGCGGGCACTGGAAAGGGCACCAGCATGAGCGGCGCCCCCATGACCTTCCAGGACGGCGTCATGGCGCCCCTCCCCCGAGATGCTCCTCGTGCTGTTTAGCGTCGACGGGAGCTGCAGGATGGCCATCTCCGACGCTATGGCATCCAAGGAGTCGACTGGGCCTCGCTCGAGCCCCCCTCGGCAAGCACCATTGCCTTGGCTCTCCGCAGGGCTCGCTAGTCGGCACCTGGGCCAGACGGCCTCGGCGCCAAGGCCTGGCTCGCTACGCCGCTGGGAGTCGAGACGCTGGCGGAAGCGATGGCGCGGCAGCTTGAGGGCCTGCCCATGCGCCAGGAATGGAACTACTCCATCGCCGTCTCCCCCGCCAAGGGGACGCGGGCTGAGGGTCCTCATGAAGTCCCCAGGCGTGCCGGTGAGACTCGGCCGCTGGCGCTGGAGAACACCTCCAAGAAGGCCGTCATGTGGGCCCTCAACTCATGCATGAAGCGGGTGGCGGAGCGGCACTGCGTGGACACGCAGCGCGGCTTCGTCTGTGGGCGCAACTTCTGCGACAACATAGTCGAGCTCGACTCGCGCTCCCGCGTGCTGTCCATGGCTGCTGGACAGGGCGACTCCCCCTTCTTCATTTCTTTCGACTGGGGCCAGGCCTCCCCGAGCATCGCGCAGGGCTGGCTCTTCGGCTCGCTGCGCGCCATGGCCGCGCCCCTGGGGCCCCAGGGCGCGCTGAAGGTCAACTACGACGGGGTCGTCTCCCTAGCAGCCTCGCGCACGAGGGCTGCGCTCTATGCGGTGTGATCGGGCATCCTCCAGGGCGACCCCGCCAGCGGCGCGCTGTTCGTCCTTGCCGCCCATCCGTTCGGACAGGACCTGAAGGGCCACCTGGACTCCAAGCTTCGCGGTATCTCGAGGAGGTGCGCCGACGACCTGGGCGCGGCGGTGATGGCTCAACGTGGGCTGATGACGCTGGTCCGCGTCTTCCGTGGCGCGAAGCTCCTGGCGGGCCTGGTGATCAAGCCTGCGAAGTGCTTCGCCATCCCGCTGGGAGACCCGCAGCGCTCTGACGCGCAGGAGCGGGCGAGGGGCTCCCTGGTGGCGGCTGACAAGGACTGGAAGGCGTTCCCCATCGTGGACCACCTCGAATACTTAGGCGCGCTGCTGGGCCCTGGGGTGACGCAGGAGGCGCACTGGCGGGCGCCGATGAGGAAGCATTCCGAGCGTGTCGGGGAGATCCCGAGGAGCCGCCCGGACACACATGCGGCCATCCTCCTATACAAGGAGCGCTGCGCGCCCGTCCTGTCGCACAAAGCGCAGTTGCTGGAGGCCCCCGCCTCCTTGAAGAGACTAGAGCGGGGGAGGCTGGCGCGCCTGCTGCGCCTGCCAGGCAGCTTCCTGGGTGATGGGGGGTGGCGCGAGCTTGCCACCATCGGCGGCCCGCCGATCCCGTCGGCCACGACGTGGTGCGAGGCGGCCCTCGTGAGGGCGGCGATGGTCACGCTGGGCCCCTGGCGCTCGGCTGCGCGGCAGCTCTGCGGGGCCGCGCTGCAGCGCCTGCCCGCGGTGCGGACGGTCCGCGGCTGCCCGTGGCCCAGCTGGCGGCGATCTGAGGCCGTCGCGGCGACGCTGGAAAGAGCGGCGTCGAGTCGCGGGCTGAGCCCCCGAGCGACGGCTGCGCGCGCCCTGCGCGCGGCCGCCGCCGACGCGGCCCGCCGCGGACGCGCTCGCCCCGCCGCAGAGGTCGGCCGGCGCGCGCTCTGGCGGCGCGTGCGGCCACAGTGCCTCCTCTACTCCTCCTTCCTCCGTTCGTCTCTTCGTCGCGTCCCCCCCGTCTCCTCCTCGCCTCCATCTCCGCCTGCAGGAGCGTCTCCAACGTTGGTTCGGGTTCCAGGCTGTCGACGCTGAGGTGATCGACTGGTCGGCCGTCGCCTCGGTGATGCATCGCATCCCGCCTTCCTGGCGCAATTTTTACATTAAGACGTGGGGCGGGGGCTGGATCACGGAGTCTAGGATGTGCAACCCGTATAGGCGGTGCGTCTTGGGCTGTCCTGGGGCCCGCGACTCTTTAAAGCATTCGTTCCGTTGTTGCGACCCGATGTATATGCTCGCCCGTAGGCAATTAAGAGCTGACCTCCCCGCGCGCCCCTCCTAATCATCCTCCTTCTCCTCTTCCTCCTCCTCGTCCTTTCTCCGTTCGTCTGCTCTCCTCGCCTTTCGTCTCCCTTCCCCCGTGCTCTGAGGGGAGAGGTGGCCGAATGGCCTAGGAAGGTCTAGGGTCAGAAGCCTCGGTAGGCAACTGGGCTGGAGGAGCAACTTCTCGGGTGTCAGGTCGATCCTGGGGCGAGGCCATACCACCTTGATAGACTTGTCCCATGAGCTGTTTGTTTTTGTTCGCCTTCCTCTTCCTCCTCCTCCGCCTCCTCCTCCTCCTCCCCCTCCCTCCTCTGCTGCACCGCCACTATCTTATTTGTTTGGTTCTCTCTCTCTCTCTCTCGTTCTTTCTTTGTGTCCCTGTCTCTGTCTCTCTCTCTCTCTCTCTCTGTCTCTCTCTCTCTCTTTCTCTCTCTCTCGCTCTCTCTCTCTCTCTCTCTCTCTCTCTCTCTCTCTCTCTCTCTCTCTCTCTATCTCCCAACGCAACCGTTCTGCTTCCGCCCTTCCCGCCGCCGTTCGAGGAGCGGCAGCCGCGGGCCGTCGAGCCGCTCCTGCGGGGGGTGGGCAGAAAGTGCGTCGCCGCGTGCGCAGCCTTCTCCAGCCTTGCCTGCCTCTTGGTCCTCCTCCTCCTCCTCCTCCTCCTCCTCCTCCTCCTCCTCCTCCTCCTCCTCCTCCTCTTCGTCACCCTCCTCCTCCTCTCTCCTCCTCCTCCTCCTCCTCCTCCTCCTCCTCCTCCTCCTCCTCTTCCTCCTCCTCCAACTCCTCCCCCCCCTCCTCCTCTTCCTCCTCCTCCTCCCCCTCCTCCTCCTCCTCCTCCTCCGCCTCCTCCTCCTCATCCTCCTCCTCCTCCTCCTCCTCTTTTTTCCTTTTTCTGGCGTTGCACGGTTTTTGATTTGATGGTGATCGCGACGTTTGTCTTCTTCTCCTCTTCTTCCCCTTCCTCCTGGAACCTGGAACCTTTTGACATGAAATTTATCTTGAACGTTGCTTCCCCCTTGAGAGCCGGTCAGCCCTGAAGGGGCTTGATCAATTGCGCTACCGAGGAGCCCCACATACTTGTATTATGGAAGGAGTGATGATAGCTGAAGTGAAGCATGTGAAAATGATGTTGATGGTCGTTGTCCCGCCGATACGATACCGTTGGTAACGCCAGTCATGAAGACATCACGGAGGAGGACGAGAGCTAGGGCAACGACGACCGTCACGGATAGCGGCCGCCCTCAGGGACCACCCCTTGCGCACCCCGTGTCGTGTCCAGAAAACGCCACGCCTTCTGCGCCTTGGACGACCGTCACGGATAGCGGCCGCGGTCAGTGACCACCCCGTGCGCCCCCCTGGTTGTGTCGGGAATCAGCCACGCGTGTTAGGGCAAGGACGACCGTCACGGATAGCGGCCGCGCTCGGGGACCACCCCGTGCGCACCCCTTGTCGTGTCCAGAAAATGCCACGCGTGCCGTGCCCTGGACGACCGTCACGGACAGCGGCCGCGGTCAGGGACTACCCTGGGCGCACCCTTTGTGGTGTCGAGAAAACGCCACGCCTGCTGTGCCCTGGACGACCGTCACGGATGGCACCGGCGCCCAGGGACCACCCCGGGCGCACCTTTTGTGGTGTCGAGAAAACGCCACGCATGCTGTTCCCTGGACGACCGTCACGGATGGCACCTGCGCCCAGGGACCACCCCGGGCGCACCCCTTGTGGTGTCGAGAAAACGCCACGCGTGCCGTGCCCTGGACGACTGTCACGGATAGCGGCCGCGCTCAGGGACCACCCCGTGCGCACCCCTGGTGGTTTCGAGAACACGCCACGTGCCCTGGACGACCGTCACGGATAGCGGCCGCGCTCAGGGACCACCCTGGGCGCACCCCCTTGTGGTGTCGAGAAACGCCACACCTGCTGTGCCTTGGAAGACTGTCACGGCTAGCGGTTGCGCTCAGGGACCACCCCGTGCGCACCCCGTATGTTGTCGAGAAAACGCCACGCCTGCTGTGCCTTGGACGACTGTCACGGATAGCGGCCGCCCTCAGGGACCACCCCGTGCGCACCCCTTATGTTGTCGAGAATATGCCACGCCTGCTGTGCCCTGGACGACCGTCACGCATAGCGGCCGCCCTGAGGGACCACCCACTGCGCAACTCCTGTTGGCGCGCATGTGTTGCGTGGTGTGTGCGTGTCATGTGTTTGTGTGTTTGCGCTTGTGTGTGTGTGCTCAGCTGAGCTGTGCTGTGCTGTGCTGTGATGTGCGGTGCTGTGCTGAGCTGGTCTGTGCGGTGCTGTGCTGTGCTGAGCTGTGCTGTGCTGTGCTGAGGTGCTGTGCAGTGCTGTGCTGTGCTGTGCTGAGCTGCGCTGTGCTGTGCTGTGCTGTGCTGAGTTGTGCTGTGTACGTGCTGTGTGTCGATGTGCTGTGTGCTGTGCTGCGCTGTGCTGTGCTGTGCTGCGCTGCGCTGCGCTGTGCTGTGTGAGAAGGAGATCGAGGGGAGGTGTGTGTGTGTGTGACGAAGACGCGGGTGCGACGCGGCCGACATGAAAACCATAACCCCACGAAACATGTGGGGAAACATAGGACCAGGTCGGTGACCAGGTGATCCGTGGAACACCGCTCCAAGGGCCACTGGCACGCACGTATTATTGCGCGGAGTAGATGCAGGTAAAGGTAGGAAAGGCAGACACGCTGGGGATTGGAGGAGGAGAGAGGATAACAGAATTCACGAGGAGAAGAGGGGAACGAGTGGGGAATGTTGGGCAGCGTTGCGCAGGCTCGTGGTGGCAACATTGTGGGCAGACGGGCAGCTGAGATGAGGAGGAAAGGGAGGAAAAAGGAGGTCTCAGAATATGACGAGCCGGATTGAGAACATGAGTGGTTTGTGGCGGGTGGCAAGCGCGGTGGCTGTGGCGATGGCGTGTCATGCCACCCAGGTGGAATGCTCAAGGGCCACCTCCTCTGCTCATGGGAATCCCCAACAAGCGACCCAGAGGCCAAAGGCGGAATCCCTCGCCTGCAAGCAGGCGTCGGGTTCTCAGCACGTTGACCTCGGGGCCGCCTGGGGGGGGTCCACCGAGCGTGAGAGAGGTTTCCTGGCGGTGGCATGGGGCCCCGCTCGCCTTTGGGAAAGCATAAAGGCATCTCCCCCTGCACATAGGAAATCCCCCGAAGCGACCCCCATCCCCGCTACTGGTACCCTCCCCTGCCACGCAGCAGTAGGGTACCCACATCGCGGAGGTGGGGACCGCTTAGGGGACATTCACAGCGCGTGGGGGAGGTTCATGCCTTCCGTGGCGGCGGTGCGATGGCGGTAACGGTTGTTGTATCCCTCACCAATGTTAATCCCGCTTCCTACCTTGTAGTGTAGCAGGCGGCCTGTGGTCGCGGCTGCTGAGTCAGTAGAGGTTGTGGGGAGGAGGAGCGGGCGGGCTGTTGCTTCCGAGCGCTGTTGCGGTGTGCCCGCGGTTGCCGCGGCCCTTATTCGGGCAGCCTGCGGTGAGTCCTCATTCCCGTCTCCGACAAAACTCCACCGACCCATCCCCCGCCATGAGAGAGGGGTGGCGGGAGGTTAACGAGATGAAGCAGGGGCAAAGGGGCTACAAGAAGGTGAACCAGGAGGAAATGACGGTTGGAGGTTGGAGGAGGCCTTCATGATGTGACTCATTTGTCATCGCTTGTGGGTGAGAATGTCCCGTAGGGACCCTCATGTCATGTGCGTCGATTGATGCAGCCTGTGTGGATGAGAAAGCCCTCTTGGGGACACACATCGGCGTGTAACCGTGAGCTGTGCAGCGTGGCTGGGCGTGTGCCTTGATGCAGCTGCCAGGTACGTAGCCCACAGTCCTCATACTGCCGCTGGAGAGACATGTAGGCGTGGTTGCAACCAGCTGTGCTGCTGCCGATGATATCGGTGAGTGCGTACGCTTTGGCGTAAGCTTAGTACCGAAATGGGAGAAGGTCGGAGGTTGGTGGGTAAGATCGCTGTGGGACGGAGACCCCCAACCGGGAAATCCTTTCGTTTCGTTCGTGTCGTGCGTGCGGGCGAGGCGAAGCTGCGTGGGCGCGCGAGAGGAATGAACCCGTTGCTAGGGCGAAGTCAAGACACATGATTCTCCTCCGCCCACCCGTCTGGCGGTGGCTCGCGGTGTCCCGCGGTGTCCCGTGGTGTCCCGTGGTGTTCCGTGGTGTCCGCCGTTGCTAGGGCCAAGTCAAGACAAATGATTCTACTCCGCCCGCCCGTCCGGCGGTGGCTCGCGGTGTCCCGCGGTGTCCCGTGGTGTCCCGTGGTGTCCGCCATTGTTAGGGCGAAGTCAAGACAAATGATTCTCCCCCTCCCGCCCGTCCGTCCGTCCGTCCGGCGGTGGCTCGCGGTGTCCCCTGGTGTCCCGTGAAGTCGCCGTGAAGTCCCGTGGTGTCCCGTTGATTGAGATCGATAGTGAGATCGCTAGCGAGATCGCTAGTGAGATCGATACTGAGATCGATACTGAGATCAATGTGGTGCCCCGAGGTGTCCCCTGGTGTCCCGTGATGTCCCGAAAAGTGAGATCGATAGTGAGAGAGATAGTGAGATCGACAGGTGTCCCGTGGTGTCCCTTGGTGTCCCATTGAGTGAGATCGATAGTGAGATCGATACTGAAATCAATGTGGTGCCCCGAGGTGTCCCGTGGTGTCCCGTGATGTCCCGAAAAGTGAGATCGATGGTGAGATTGATAGTGAGATCGACAGGTGTCCCGTGGTGTCCCGTGGTGTCCCGTTGAGTGAGATCGACAGTGAGATCGATAGTGAGAGCGATGTGGTGTCCCAAGGTGTCCGGTGGTGTCCCGTGGTGTCCTATGGTGTCCCGTTGAGTGAGATCGATAGTGAGATCGATATTGAGATCGATAGTGAGATCGAGAGGTGTCCCCCCGTGTCCCATGGTGTCCCGTGGGCAGTGGTGGCTCGTGGTGTCCCGTGGCTCGCCTCGCCGCCCGGCGCCCGCCGCGGCGCCTTGAAAATGCGGGGCGCTGCGCCGCGCACGCGAGGGGAGCTGGAGGAGGAGGAGCACTAGTTCATCGCCCTCGTTGATTAGTGCGACGATCTCCGCCCTGCTCACCGCGGCCTTTTTGGCGCCACCACCCGCCTCGCGACCAGTACCAGACTTTCAACACCGAGGCCTTCGGCGGTGAATGCCTTGCGATGAGCAGGAGGCTTTCCAAGGCTGCGCTTGATCCAGCTGACCCGTTCGGCAAGTTCGGGATCGCGTTCGGCCCGCAGCTCCTTTCCCTTGGCCCTCGAGGGTCCAAAGTCCGCGGCGCGCCGCGAGGGGGCGACCTTGTTCCCCGTTCCTGCCCTGGCGGGTGTCGCCGCAGCACGGGCTGCGGCTGCAGGGGAGCGGGGGGCCCGAGTCGGCTAGCCTTCGAGGCCGTGCGGGCCGAGTTGCAGGCAGGCCTTCCGCGGCCTCCGCCTTGCCTCGCCTCCCGGCGCCCGCCGCGGCGCCCTGAAAATGTGGAGAGGGGCGCCGCGCGCGCGAGTAGAGCAGGAGGAAGGGGAGCACGATGTATACGGTGATGCAGGGTTTGGGTGTGCTCGTAGATGTTCTCCATGGTTCTCTTGGTGTCGTCGATTATCCTTGCCAGTTGGGGTAGGGGCATACTGTTGAGCATCACGGCTTTGTTGGAGGCGATCTGCGTGATTGCGTCGGTGGTCGGTAGGCCGGCTGCGCTGTTCTTGACGATAGCTGTAGCGGCACGCCTGTGATCGATGTGCTGGATATTTGTCCATTCTTCTCTCAGCTTGGGGTCGTTCGGTGGCGACTCCCAGTCATGTCTCTTGGTGGCGTAGGCCTTCCTCGTCGGCATGGCGTTTCTGATGGTGTTGGCGATGTGGTCGTTGTATTCCTGGTTTGCCTTTTTCTTCGTCTTCTTCTTCTTCCTCTTCTTGGGCGTCGTGTCGTGCTCCGGTTGGGCCTTCGCCTTCCCCTTGCCCTCGTTGTTTGCCATTCTGGTTCCAGTTGTCGGGCTCGTGGTCGTCCTTGGTGGCGCTTCCCTTGCCGCTGTCGTTGTTGCCCATCCCGCCGTTGTTATGGTTCCAGTAGGCGTCGGGGTGGTCATTGGCCCACTGGTTGGTCCAGTTTTAGATCCTCCAGCGTTCGAGACCTGCCCCGATCGCAGGTGTAGCAGGTCTCGGTGTCGCTCCAGTGCTGCGAGGGCGGCTCGATGTCGACCTCCGTGGTCGTGGCGTAGTTCCTGATCCACTCACGCTTGATCCCCATGGTGTTGCCATTGCGGGGGGTTGAGGTGGTGTGCGTTGTGACGAGCGTCGGTGAGTTCGCGTGCGGCTGCGATCGTGAGTAGAGTGCGTGTTGCTGCTCGCTGTCGGCGTTCGCGTATGTGCCACGAGGGTTCTTAGGTGGGAGTCGTGGTGGTAGTGTTGCGTGCCGATGTCGATGTCGAGGCGATCTGAGTCATGAGGACAGGGACAAAGGTTTTAAAAAGTACATGCAGGTTTGATGTAGACGTGGCTGTAGGTCACCTGAGGGCGGGGCACCGCGCTCGCTGCCGCCCGATTCTCCTCCGCCTCCTCCGCCTCCTCCTCCTCTTCCTCCTCCTCTGCTCTCTGCTCTCTGGCTCCTCTCCCATCGTCCTGGCGGCGCGGCGGGCAAGCGTGCGGCGGGCCGCCGCGGGCCCAGCCGCGGGTCGCCCCGTGCGACGGGGCGCCCTCAGAACTCTTAGGTGGTCCATGTCCCCGTCCAGTCCCCACGCGTCAACGTTCCGAGCCGCCCGGCGCAGCGGAGCGATACGCTATAAGCTATAAGCCATAAGCTCTCAGGGCATAGCGTGTCACTGGGGCCGCCGCCGCGACACGCTGAACAACAGCTCCACAACAAAAAGTCTGTCGTGGCATTTTGGACGCCTTACGAAGTTCAGCATGAGCGAACATGTGGCAAGATGTGTGTATAAACATTGTTTGTGCCGCACAGGAACTACGACCCCCGATTCAGGCTCATGCGGGGCGGTCACCCTGCCAGAGAGTGCGGGAGGGTATGTTCCTGATGACTCCGTTCCCCCTTTTTGTTGCCATGTGCGGGAGCCTCCTCGCAAGGGTCACATCGGCCAACACTTCTCAGCTGGGCCAGGGCACGGCGTGAATGCACGGAGTGCCCGTGGCAACATGTGGCATTGTGCCTTTGTGTGCATGCGCGGCTGTGCGCACCTCTGGGCGAAAATGCCCATGTGCGTGTTTTGGCGCGCGCCTGCTCCGAACAGCTCTGGCGACAGCCCTTAACTTTGTTATGTCAGACTGTGCGTTCTGGGGACTGTGCTCCACTTCGTTCAAGACTCAGCGAGCATCCACTTCACGACTGCGCAGAGCAGGAGAAGGAGAAGGAGAATCTGGTAAATTTCCCTCTCGCCCCGGCTTTTGACTCCCGGCCGTGCCTGGAGTTTCAGCAGACATCCGACGATATACGGTCGGGAATTTGGGCTTCGCGTGCCGCGCCGCCAGTTCTGGCCCACCGCGCTTCGGCGCGACACGCTTTCCACGTGCCAGTCCCCGAGGTTTCAACGTCCCGAGCCTTTCCAAGCCTCCCGCCCCGCGGAGCGGAGCGACACGCTATCAGCTTGCACGGGATAGCGTGTCACCGGGGTCGCCGCCGCGACACGCCAAGCAAAAGTTCCGGACCGCCATTTGCTCAATGCGTGCCCCCAGAGTTTCCGACTCCTTCCCCGCGTGCTTCCGCCTCGGATCCACTTCTGATGGACCCCGGGCCCAAGAGCGGGTCCCAGAGGTCGAGATCGAGGAGAAACACCCAGATTATGATTCAAACAATCACATTTTGTCAGAGATTTCGGGAGGTCTCCCGAGGCCTCCCGAGGGCCAGAAAAATTGAATAACAACGAAAACGTAAGACAGAGTTCCCCGAAAGCGCCCAGCTCGCCCGCGCAGGCCGCCAGCGCAGCCGATGCGCGAGGACGCCCGGGCCGACCTCGAGGCGATGCGCGAGGACGGCGCCCCCTGGCTGGACGTTGCTATAGAGGTGCCGCTTGCCCAGGGTGCTCCCAGCTTTTCGCTGCATGTTGGAGCCCCTGGGGCCCTCTGGGCCTCGTGAGGAGTGCTCTGGAGGCCGCCTGGCCCTCCCCCGAGAGTCCTGGAGGGGGCACTTTTAGCAACACCCGACTTGGGGCTGGCGGGGCGGCCCAAATCATCGGTGACCGGAAACTCCCGCTAACACTCTGGAACCGGTCGCCACCGAAGTCCAGCCTCCAGTCGCGAATTTTGGTAACGAGCGAGCCGTCGATGTCGTTCGACCCTCGCTTGGACCCCTGCGCGCCGTCCCTCTGTTACTGACATTCCATCCCCTCCGGTCGCGACCGAAATGTGGCGCGTCCGAAATCCGTGACCGAGAATTTCTGGTCGCGGATGATGTGGGCGGGGGGATCGGGACTCTGCTTCCTGGGGCTCCTGTCGCGCCGTTCCAAGACCTCTTCGCGTCGTGAAAAACATGACGGACAGCACATTTTCCCATTATCAGCCGCTAGGGCACTCGCCGGGCCCTGGGACTGGCAAAAAACGTTCAGGACGGAGAGCCGGTCCGAGAGAATGAGTCGAGACCTTTGGGGGTCGCTGTTGCGAAGGAATCATGACGTCGGGGTCCGAGCCCGAAGAAACGCAAACCCAGACCTCCAATGGTATGTTGTCCCCAATCCCCAAGTGTTTCCTCGCCCTCGGCCTCTGGGGCCCGTCATCGGGCCCCAGGGCCATCAAAAGCGGATCGGGGACGAAGAGTTGTCCCTGGTGAAGCGGTCGGGACCTCTTGTGTCGCGGATCGAAGGAACAGATTGCCGGATGTCAGGGAACATGGAATAAGGCGCCTGGCGACGGGTCCCGCTTCCATATACCAAATCGGCTCGCTCCGTCACCAAGTCGTCCAGGGGTGCTTTCCCCGACCTCGCCCAAGTGGCGGAGACCGGACGGGGCTAGGACCAGGATAAGTCGCCCCAGAGCGTTCTGGAACGCTCGCTGAGCTTTCCGCAGCGCTTTGGAACGGCCGCTGCGCCCGATACATCCTCCCCAGACATGCTTTTGGCCCGAGTGTTCATGGCTCACGCGCAGCTTTCTTGGCCCGAGCGCCTCGCGCAGAGGCTCCGACCGCGCGTGGCGGCGACCACGAGAAGAAGAAGCAGGGCAAGGGGTTGCGCGATTGGCATGATCTATTTGTTCGACTTCGCAGCATGCGCCCCCTGCCGCCGCCGCTACCGCGGGGATGCGAGCAGGGCACTTCCCATGATGGCGCCCTGCACCGGGCCAGCCCACATCACCGTGCTCAATATGTCGGGAGAGCGCCTGGGGCCATTGGAGCTGGACGC
Source organism: Prorocentrum cordatum (assembly GCA_963575745.1). NCBI lineage: Eukaryota > Dinophyceae > Prorocentrales > Prorocentraceae > Prorocentrum > Prorocentrum cordatum. The sequence continues at coordinate 909,600 of CAUYUJ010014216.1, forward strand.
AGAGGCGCCGCTGCAATCGCTGAGGCAGGCGGTCCGACAGCACTGGGGCGTGCCCTGTGCCGCTCAGCGCTTCGTGCTCGGCAGCCAGGAGGTGGAGGGGGGCGGCTCGACGCCGCTCGGCCGTGCCCTGCGCCTGACGCCCGAGGATGCCAGTGCTGAGGTGATGTGCATTCGGGTGCCGCTGTTCTGCGACGCGCGGGCAGCGCACCAGGCCGTGCTCGACGCTACGGCGAGGGGCGACCACGCCGCTATGGCGGAGGTGCTCGCGGAGTCGCCCGACTTGAAGATCGCTGCGGACAGCGTCACCCATTGGGCCGCTCTGCAGCCGCTGCTCGTGGCCATCGCCGCGGGGGACGTCGAGGCCGCCAGCCTGCTGCGCGCGGCGGGCGCGCCCGAGCCGCGACTGGAGCCGAGGGCGGCGTCGCTGGGGCAGGCAATGCGGATGCGAGACTTGCCAGACGTCGTGCGGTTGCTGGCTGGGGGAGTGGACGTCAACACGAGGCTCTACCAGGGCGAAGGCATCCGGGCCACGAGCCACGCCACGCCGCTGCACGCGTGCTGCGCCCTGAGCCACCTGCCCGGCGCGGCCGCAGTCGCCGAGCTCCTCTGCCGGCTGGGAGCCGACTTGGGTGCGCCAGATTGCGAGGGGGATTCTCCGCTGGCGCACGCCAGGTACTTCAACGCGGATGCCATCTACGCAGTGCTCCAGCGGCACGGCGCCCAGGTCAGAGGGCCCTACTATTCTGCCACCTTCAGCGTCGTTCGTCGCTTTGTTGGCACGGGCGACCGCTGAGCGACCGTTGGAGCCACCGCTACTGCCACGCGTCTCTGCTTTCCGCCCCCAGGACGGTGGGAATGGGAGCTGGTCCTTGTCGTCTTTCTCAGGATCGGTATTTCTGCACACCTGCTGTCGCGTGCTGCGGAGTGAACGCCCAACTTGCGATGATCAGGCCGGGCCAACCTGGTGTGACACAGAAGCGCCAAGCGGGTCAGGCTTAAACAATCAAAGCAGCGTCTCCCCAGACATGCTCGCGCTGCGGAACAAAAAAGACTCGACGGGAATGGTAACATGTTTGGGTTCAGAGTTGCCGGACCTCCCACATGGAGCAGAAGTCGCAGTGGAGGAAAGGGGTCTCGAGGGAAACAGGTCCTGAGGTTTTTCCTTTTCATCGGACTCCCAGGGGACTCCGCGGGTCCCCAGGATTGCCAGACAGATATTCTGGATTAAGGGAAAGCCCTCGTTTCCCTCAGGACCCGCTGCCTTCATGCCCAGGAGCCGAGGAAGAGGGAGGCCGATGTAGTCGCGGCGGATCGTTTGGGGGTACGCGCCCTTTTCTTTTTTGACGTTGCACCAACCTGGAGCAGCAAGCCATCGCGTCGATGCCCCTTCCTCCTACTCCTCTACCTGGCTATCCGAGCTCGTGCTTCTCTTCTGGCTCCTCCTCCTCCTCCCCCCCTCCTCCTCCTCCTCCTTCTCCTCCTCCTCCTCCTCCTCCTCCTCCTCCTCCTCCTCCTCCTCCTCCTCCTCTTCCTCCTCCTCCTCTCCCCCTCTCCTCCTCCTCTTCCTCCTCCTCCTCCTTCTCCTCCTTCTCCTCCTCCTGCTCCTCCTCCTCCTCCTTCGCGGTTTAGGAGGCTGCGAGGCTGAACTGGAGCGTCGGGGCGCAGAGGCCGCCATGTACAGCGCGCCGGGAAATTTCAAATGAGCGCCAGGCTGAAGGTACATAGCTTTTTTGTTTCCAAGTAATGCCTCTCATCCCCCCGATCACTAGTTGGTCTTATTTCCCCACCAATTCTCTCTTACGCCCCCCGCGAATTCTTGGCTTGTTTCCTTGACTACAGACTCGGAAGTAGTTGTCTTGACGCCACACCAAAGTTCCAACAACACCCAAAAGACAAATGAAGGCTTCTGCGCCCAACCCCGTCCGCATCAGCGGACGCGCGGTCTGAACGCATTGAATTCTAAGCGGGCCTCCGCCTGCGAGGAGCCCCCTGGAGTGGCCCACTCCCTTGGTTAGAACTTGATGGATAGCGGGTGGAACCTGGTTTGAGCGATTCTGCTCAGGGCGTCTTCACAGTCTACTTGGTTTGGCCCCTGATTCGGCCTGGTTTGGCCGCGCGCCCCACCTGAGATATCCTCAACATCTACCTGGTTTGGCCCTTGGTTTGGCCTGGTTGGGGCCCGGTTTCGCTGGAGACGTCTTCAAAATATGCATGGTTTGGCCTTGGTTTGGCCTGGCTTGGGCCCAGTGGCCGGGCCCAGTTTCTCTTGAGACGTCCTCACAAGTTGCTTTGTGTGGCCCTGGGTTGGCGTGGTTTGGGATTGTTTTCGCTCGAGAAGTCCTCAGAATTTCCCTGGTTGGGCTTGGTTGGGCCTGGTTTGGGCCCGGTTTCGCTTGAAACGTCCTGGCAAGTTGCCTGGTTTGGCCCTGTTTTGGCTTGGTTTGGGCCCGGATCCGCTTGAGACGTCCTCGCCGTCTTTGTAAGTTGACATAGTTTCGGCCCCTTTAACATGAAAATTCCACACTTCGCAGTCGTGATTAAATCTGGCATATAGCACACGAGAAATCATCGCAATTCGCCGACACACTTGGATGTGTCACGTTCTCTTCGACATCAAAGGGATACTTCATACAAGTCATGGCGGGTGTGCAGAGAGCAAAGTAATGGCAATGTGCACAATGAAGAACGATGTTTGTCCACATGTAGCACGACTGCTCTACAAACTGACGGGCGGAATTGGCGTGGACATTCCCATTGCGCTGTGAATCGTCGTGGGCACGAGTGGCGGTGTTCGGAGAAAGCCTTTCAGAGCCTGTAGTTCGTCCCATTTCCCTCCCCCCAATCCTCTTGTAGCTAGGCCGAAGTAGGAGCGAACGTCCGTGCGCCCAGCAGCCGGTGGCTGGGACTGGGCCCGCGGTGTCCCGCGGGTGTCCCGTGGTGTCCCGTGGTGTCCCGTCCGCCGGTGGTTGGGACTGGGCCCGCGGTGTCCCGGCGGTGTCCCGTGGTGTCCCGTGGTGTCCCGTTGAGTGAGATCGATACTGAGATCGATACTGAGATCGATACTGAGATCGATGTGGTGCCCCGAGGTTTCCCATGGTGTCCCGCGGTGTCCCGTTGAGTGAGATCGATAGTGAGATCGACAGGTGTCCCGTGGTGTCCCGTGGTGTCCCGTTGAGTGAGATCGATAGTGAGATCGATACTGAGATCGATGTGGTGCCCCGAGGTGTCCCGCGGTGTCCCGCTGAGTGAGATCGATAGTGAGATCGATAGTGAGATCGATAGTGAGATCGATAGTGAGATCGACAGGTGTCCCGAGGTGTCCCGTGGTGTCCCGTTGAGTGAGATCGATTGTGAGATCGATCGTGAGATCGATAGTGAGATCAATGTGGTGTCCCGCGGAGTCCCGTGGTGGCCCGGGTGTCCCGTGGTGTCCCGTTGAGTGAGATCGATAGTGAGATCGATACTGAGATCGATGTGGTGCCCCGAGGTGTCCCGTGGTGTCCCGTGGTGTCCCGCTGAGTGTGGTCGATAGTGAGATCGATCGAGTCAGATGTTGGTTCCCCCCCTTCTCCCCCCCCGACAACCTCCTTATCACCCGAAGGGTGGTCGTATATATATATATATATAAAAAGACTGCATTGGCGGTTCGCGCCATGCACCTTGTTCCTTGTAGTTTCGAATGCAGGCGGCGTGCGTGCGCGTGGACATGGGGCGGGCCACCGCCAAGTCGGAATGGGTGAGGAGTTCCTGAGCGGGAGCGACTGGATAACACCAGCTGAGGCCATCTCAGGGCGTTTCGGGTCCCAGAGGCGCGAATCTGTCTCAGGCGAATGGCTGGGCTAGCATGAAGCAGGGCATCCTCCTCCTCTTTCTCTTCCCCCCCCTTTTCCACCTCCTCTTTCTCCTCCTCATCCTCATCCTCTTTCCCCTCTCTCCCCCTCTTCCTCTAATTCCTCCTCCTCCTTCTCCTCCTCCTCCTCCTCATTCTCCTCCTCGTTCTCCTCCTTCTCCTCTACCGTCTCCTCCTCCTCCTCCTCCTCCTCCTCCTCCTCCTCCTCCGTACCATTTTGGCTCAAGCAGCCGTTCTGGCTCAGGCTTTTCGGCTTGTGCTTGCAGCAGCTTCCTTCAGAACGGCACACAGCTGCTGCGGGCCAAGTTTGGCTCGGTATTGTTCTTCCACTTTCAGTTTGCGGGATCTCAACCCGCCGTCTTCATCAGTACGGCCAGGGTGCGAGCTGGTCCGTGTTCCCTGCTCCTGTTCGTGGTGGCCAGCTCCCTGGCACAATGGCGAACCAGAAGCAGCGCGAACGCCAAGGTGCAGCCAAGGCCTGGCCTGTCGCTTCTGCTGGAGTGACCGCACGGGCGAGCGCCGGTGGAATGCTAACTCAGCCTCAGTTCGCAAACTCTGCAAGAGGCCCAAGGGTAGCTGCTTCCACTCGGTCAAGGGTGCCGGCGGCCCGCCTTCGGTCTCGGTCAAGGAGATTGCCAAGTCCGAGGAGCTCCGGTCGGAATTCAAGCGCCTCAAGGCTGAGCTGGCGGAGGCCAACAAGGCAGCAGCAGCGGCCGCGAAGGCCCCTGCCGAGGAGGTTGGCATGGAGGTCGACGAGGGCGATGCGATGCGGATAAGGACGCAGCTCGGATTGTCGAGCTCCGCGACCAGATCGACGGCCTCGAGAAGCTGCCCGACAGCAGTGGGGCGATTGCTGCCCTGCGCACGGCGGCCATCAAGTAGCTCAGCGAGTGCCGCGCTCGCCAGCTCAACGCCAAGCCGCTTCCTATCCAGATCCAGCGGGTCTCGCAGCAGATCGCGGTGGTGGAGAAGCGGAAGGCGGTCAAGCAGGAACACCTGGACGGCCTCGATCAGCAGATCGCGGAGCTCCAGCAGCAGCGCCTCGAGGCTGCGAGGGGGTTGGCTGCTATCCAAGTGGAGTTGGTGGAGCTGGAGGCCCAACGCACCAAGGTTGCGGCCAACTTCCACAGCCCGCCACCGTGGTCGACGGCGCCCAGGCCTCACTCGACTCGGTGTTGCCGTCGGTGCGCATGTCGACGGCTGAGCTCGAGCAGGTGGCCACCAACTTCGGCGCCGACGCCGGCCTCGCGCGCGAGCTCGCTTCGGTCGTGGGGCGCGTGCGCGAGGCGGCCGTCAAAGCCCAGGCTGACGGCGCGGCCGAGGCCGTGCGGCGTCGTGCAGAGACAGCTGCCCCTGCTGCCGCACCGGCGCCTGCAGCGGGCGGCGGACTGCCTGGCGGCCCTCCCCCTGATGCTGGTGCTGCTGGCGCTGAGGCTGCTGCGCCTGAGGCCAACACGGGGTAGATTCCCAGTGGTGTCGACGACCCGCAGGTGCTCAAGGCTTTCCTGGAGGCCATGGGCATGGGCGTTCCCGAGGACGAGGAGGAGCTCAGAACGGCGGCCAAGCGGCTGGGCGAGGGGCTCTTGTCCTTCGCGAAGCGGCCCAGAACCACTGCTTAAGTGGGTGCTGCTCCTGGCCTGCGTTGTGGCGGTTTCGGCGTCCAGTGGCAGTGGAGCCAGCAGTGTTGGCACTGGTGCGAGTGCGGGCTTGCCTGCAGACTGCACCAGACTGAGCTTCTGCTTTCCGAGCTCAGCCGCACGAAATTGCAGAATCAGTTCTGCCCCACTGCCGCCGGCTGGGACTTCTGCGGCGGCGAGGGCAAGCTTGACGTGGTCTGGGTCGTGGTCTCGGTTTCTCGGGCCCCAGTTCGTTTTCTCGTTTTCTCAGCCCGTGGGTGTTTGTCTCGTTTTCTCGGCCTCTGGTTCGTTGTCTCGTTTTCTCGTTTTCTCGGCCACTGGGTCGTGGTCTCGTTTTCTCTGACCCTGATTCGTTGCCTTGTTTTCTTGTTTTCTCGGCCCCTGGGTCGTGGTCTCGTTTTCTATGACCGACATTCGCGTTTTCTCGGCCTGCGTCGTGGTCTAGTTTGCTCGGCCCTTGGTTTGTTTGATCGTTTTCTCGTGTTCTCGGCCCCTGGGTCGTTATCGTGTTTTCTCGGGTCCTGGTTCATTGTCTCGCTTTCTCGTTTTCTTGGCCTCTGGGTTTTTGTTTCGTTTTCTCGGGCCCTGGTTCGTTTTCTAGTTCTCTTTTCCTCGGCCCTTGGGGGCTGTGTTCTCGCTTTCTCGGGCCCTGGTTTGTTTTCTCGTTGTCTTGTTTTCTCGGCCCCTGGGTCGTGGTTTCGTTTTCTCGGGCACTGGTTTGTTTTCTCGTTGTCTCGTGTTTGTCGGCCCCTGGGTCGTGGTCCCGTTTTATCGGACCCTGGTTCGTTTTCGCGCTTTCTCGGCTCCTGGGTCGTGGTCTCGTTTTCTCGGACCCTGGTTAGTTTTTTGTGGCCCTGGTTCGTTTTCTTATTTTCTCGGCCCCTGGGCCGTGGTCTCGTTTTCTTGGACCCTGCTTCGTTTCCTCGTTTTCTCAGCCCCTGGGTTGTGGTCTCGTTTTCTCTGTCCCTCGGTCGTCGTCGTCGTCGGGGGTCGGTCGCGCGTCGTCCGACGTCCGTCGTCCGTCGCCGTCTTCGCATGACCTCGTCCTCGTCGTGACGACCACGACGAGGTCATGCGAAGACGGCGACAATGACGGCGACGGCGGCCACAACGACGACGAGGACGACGACGGCGTCGCACGAAGACGTCGAAAGACGGCGACGGCAACGACGATGGCGACGAGGGAGGATCGTCCGGCAGGGGGAGTTCAAGGGAGGGGGGTGGTAGCTTCCAGCACGGGTGGGTTCAAAGGGGGGGAGCTAAGCTCCCTCCCTCCTTTGGGGGGGAGGGGGGTGGGAGCTTCCAGCAGGGGAGGTCCAAGGGGCGGGGGGGAGCTAAGCCCCCCCCCCCCCTTTTGGACAGGGGGGAGGGGGGTGGAGCTTCCGGAGCGGCAGAAGGGGGGAGGGGTGGGGGGTAGCTTCCGGGGGGGGACCAAAAAAGGGGGGAGGGAGGGGTAGCTTCCAGCAGGGGGGAGCCAAGCGGGGGGGGGTAGCTAAGGGGGGACCCCCCCTTTTGCGAGTTCCGCGCGCGCGCGCGCTCTCTCATACATACATACACGTATATATGTATACACACACGTGCATATTCATAGATTCACATAGCGGACAGAGGCACAGTGTTTTTGAATCGTTGGTGTGATAGTAGAAGGCCACAGCACAAGGATAACTTCACAAGTATGAACATCCCCCCCCCCCCTGAATGGCCCAGAGCTCGAGAGGTTGGATAAGGAGGAGGCTGAATCCAGCCGTCTCGCCCGAAGAGCTGGCTGGCCGCTCTCGTACCCTGTCGGCCAAGCCTGCTTCAAAGAACGGCAAGCTGGTTGGATGGTCTAGCTGAGCTGAGCGAAGCAAGCAAACTTGAGACATCGTAAGGATGTCAGCGCTCGAATATCCGTACACATAACACAGCATGTGCTATACATAGTGTGTCGCATCGCAGAAAAAAAACGGGTGTACACATATATGCGCATCAATGTTCTTCTTCATGTCGCACGTCATTGCGAACTCGCATGTCTTGTTTCCTATATTTCCCGGACCCCGCAGTTGAGAGGTCAGTGGGTGGGTAAGCAGGTTCTTCTCGTACGGCTTGTTGTTTTCGTAGGCTGGGGCTGGGCGAGAGCTTCAAAATGGCGCGCTACTACCCAGAATAGCCATCTGTGGGCAATGTGTTGCTCCCAATGACAAGTTCGACAACGTAGTAATGGATACGGGACGCACGTCCTGCACGCCCAGAATTCCGCCCAGGGCTGCATTCACGGTACGTGGATGTTCGGATTGGTCCTTTGGCCTAGCTTAAGGCAAAGGCGTCAGCGTTTCGGTTTGATTGTTTGTCTCAGCACCTGTCTTCTATACAATAGATTCGTGTCGTGTCGATGTGGGTCTCGTGGGCGGGAATCAAAGTCGTATCCGCGGCCTGGCGGGCCGGGCCCCTGGGCCGCAACCCCCTGGATGCGGGGCGTTTTTTCGCGAGCGTCCCGCGCGGAACCTATCCATGCGACCGCGTCTGCACGGGATCGCTCTCCGAAATCCAGACCGCGAGGGCATGGATATGGATACGTTCGCCGCTCGTGAGGGTCGTCACGACACGAACCTGCCGCAAACACAGCAAGCAGAGCTAAACAGAGCCCGACATGCGATGCCTTGTATTCTCCTCATTTAGACGTGCCTGAGGGGTTCTTACTTGGTTAAAGGTTGGTGCCTCGGAATGCTATGTTGCCCGTTCCTGGGAGATTCCTCGGAGATTTCTCGGGTTCGTCGGGTTCCCCGCCCCCAGTGTCTCCTTTTGTTGCGTTGCTCGTTCCCCGGAGGTTCCTCGGGCTCCCTGGGCTCTTCGGCTTCCCCGGCTTCCCCGGGTTCCTCGGATTCCCCCAGTTCCCCTCCCCGGGTTCTTCGGGTTCCCCAGGATCCCCGGGTTCCCCGCCCCCGGTGCCTCGCATTCGTATTGTGCCTGTCCAAGCAATGCCAAGCAATGCCAAGCGATGCCAAGCAATGCCAAGCAATGCCAAGAAATGCCAAGCAATGCCAAGCAATGCCATGCATTGCCCAGCAATGCCGAGCAATGCAAAGGAATGCCGAGCAATTCAAAGCAATGCCAAGCAACGGCAAGCAATGCCAAGCATTGCGCCCATGCAATAGGAAGCTTTCCCCTAATTGGGGTCGGGCTGGGTTCATTTGTTCAACACGGGGTCCCAAAAGTCCCGACCTTTTCCCAGGACCGCCTTTCATCCCCAGTAGTTGCTTAGCGGTACCGAGGCCCAGCGAGGGCTCCCAGGGGCCGAGAATGGCCAGCAAAAATCCCGGAGTTTTGCTCACGACGCGAGCATGTCTGGGCAGAGCACGACCTCGGGAGTTATGGGAAAATCCTGGAGGCCTCGCGCGGCGCGCAACAGGTGTATTATCTAGTCCGCACGTCCGCCCGGTCAGATATGGGACGACGTTCGCGCGGCATGGTACGACGTGAATCCGACGTAAAACCGACGTGAATCCGGCGTGAGTCCGACGCAACTCCTATGCGAATCCGACGTGGATCCGACGTGAATTAGGTCTCGAGATGCCGCGCAAGGCTTCCATGATCTTTCTCATACAAGGGGGGCCCTCTTCCTCCTCCCCATCCTCCTTCCCCGAGCGTCGGCTTTCGGGTCATAAATCTGGTCTTCAGAGGCCGTTCGAGACGATCCCAGCACACCCGGACCGCCCTCGACGAGGCGCAGTCGATGGAAGGCATCCTAAGGCTGGAAGATCGCCGAGAACCGACGAAAACGCCCGAAAGCTTCCCGTCGTGATATATTTTGCCCGACGCGAGCATGTCTGGGTGACCATTCCCGCCCCCATGCTCACCTTCCGTTGCATCATCGTGGGACGTCGTCTGTCCCCGAAATTGGCCTCGTGTGCCCGACGCGGGCCCGATGCGGACTCGACGCGGATGTGGCGTGGATTCGACACGGGTTCGACGTGGATTCGACGCGGATTCGACGAGTCTGATGCGGACCTCGTGGGTCAGGGGCAACGAAAAGGAGGGGATAGGCTCGGGTGGAGACGCATCGACTCCCAATCGCCTATTGATCGCCGATAGGGGCCCGATAGCCCACCCCGCCCAGGAACGTGCGGCTATCGGGGGTCTACAGTCGAAACCGATAGCAAGGATGGATAATTTTTCCAATGGTACCCTTGCGTCCTTGCCTCTTCGGTCCATCCTTGACAGCTTTCGATGGCCCGCCGCGCTCGAAGCAGGTTCAACACTGGCGTCCAAGAGGCTTGCATCCTTATCGCGCACCCTGACTTTTTCAGCTTTAACTGTATCGCCGATCCCATGTCGATGCCCCCCCCATGTGCCACTCCCCCCCTCTCGTTGCCCCTCAGGGTAGCGGCCAGGACGCTGGCGCGCCGATCAGCCCCACGGGCCGGCCGCCGCTGGCGCCGCCCGGGCAGCATTCGGCGCCGCCCTGGGGCGCGGCGTGCTCTGGGGGCCGGCCGCCGCCCCTGCCGCACCGGCACGCTGGTCGGCCTCCGCAGGCGGCGCCCGCCAGCGCCGGCGCGCCACTCACGAGCACACGTTTTGCTTCGCAACCGGCTGGTCCAGCACAGCGAGGGTCAGAGCTCCGAGCCATCAGGGCTGGGGGTGGTCGGAGGTGGCTCCTGATTCGTGCCACAGGGGCCCAAACCTGAATCGCCCTGGAGCGACGTTGTTTATCCCCGATAACTCGGGCGTCCAACCACTCCCGAATCATCGGGGCTGGGGGTGGTCAGTGGTAACTCCTGGATCCGCGTTGCAGTTACCCCGTGCCAGAGTTACCTGGATAACTCGGGCGTTCAAGAGGGCATTAGCGGGATGTGCTAATCCAGGCCTCCCAGTTGGGGTCCGAGCATATGGGGTCGGAGGATCACGCCGCATCGCCGATGCATCTGCGATGCGGCTCGATGTGGAGCCCTATTTTCTCCACGCCGACTGCGCCGACGCATCGCCGGCGTCGTGTTGTGGGTCTGAGGCCTCTTGGATGGTCGTTGGGATCTCGTCGAGGCCTCCCGAAAGTGGAGAACCCTAAAAACACTGAAAAGCGTTATGGAAATAAATGATTTGGGCCTCTCGGGGCCCTCTTGATAAGGCTCTTGGGCATCTCTTGCGGAACCGGGTTGGGCCTCCTCTGACCTCCCGATCCCGCAGCGGGGGTCGGCGGCGGAGCCCGCAGGGCTCGAGGAGAGGATGCGGCCCCTTTTCCAGTCCTGCTACCAGGAACCAAATCGCCTCAAGCCGGCTCGAACCGAGCCGGCAGCAATGGGAGAGAGATAAGAGGGAGAAAGGGCGGGGGAAAAGGGTATATAATGGGCTTAAAGCCGAGAGCAGGGGACAGATCCAATCCGAAGGGCTCGTTTTTCCTCACGGATTCTTAATCTTTGTGGATCTGTGCCCAGTTCGATGGCGACCTCTGATAGGCAAACCATCCATTCAGTCATCCAAGACAAAGGCGCCATGGTCGCGACCCATGGCGGTGAAATTACAATATGGAGCGAGCCCAGAACCAACGCTACCGGGCTCATGAAATCAAAACACAGAAAACTCTGTCCAGAAATCCTGTCATTTACTCTCACGATACGCAAATGGACCAGCCGGTCCAATCGGATGTACATATTCCGAGGAAGAGGAGGAGAGAGTAGATAATTAGCACCACACCGCACTCGAGCGTACAAACTTGCACTAGCCTCGGCACGACACGAGCTTAGACAATTGGAGGAGGAAAGGAGAGGTCCAGATCATTCACTGTGGCTCAAGGACTCCGGGTGTAAACCTGCCATCCTTGGCCAACTCCCTCATTCTGGATTCCCAGCGTTCTCGAGCGACACGCCGGGCCGTCTTCACCATTTCCTCTCTAAACTCGATACTCCACGTGCCACGCTCTAACGTCTCTCGAAGATGGTCCGCCGGCATGTCCTTTGTCAGAGCATCGCTCAACATGTTAGTCCCGTCCGTCCAGCGAACCATCGTCTGCGGCCTATCTAGAATCTCCCTGATGCTGGCCAACTCTAGGTTGACCGACTTCTGCGCCGAGCTGCCCACTCCGGCGTCTGAGTTGAGCCTGTCGTGGCCGTCCTTCGAATCCGTCACAATCGTCATCGGTATCTGCCAGCCCGACAGCTTCATGCCTGCGCCCCTTGCCACGGGGCCGTACAACATCTCCGCGATCTGGTCGCGCATCCCTTGGGCGACGTCCACGGCGTCACCCACGGAGATCACCTCCGCAGCGTAGGAACTCCTCGCCGCGCGCTTCAGCTTGTGGCTCTTGCCCTCCAACAACGAGAACCGGCCCACGCCGCCGTCCACAAGCGCGCGGTCCGCGAACAGGATGAGGTAACCGGCCTGAGTACCAATCTTCTCGGTCGCCGGATCTGCCTGCAACGCCGTCCCGTCGCTCATCACATTGCCCAGTGAGCTGTCTGATACCACCACCAGGCCGAATCTCTGGAGGTCGATCGGTCGCATCGTGATCTTGAACGTTGAGCTGCGCTTCAACTCCCTCAGCAACTGGTTCGCCTTGATCAGCGCCGCGGTCCTCGGGCCCTTCTTGCGTCCCTTCTCGCGCTGCAGCACCGCCAGGTCGTACGAGTAGTCCACGCGCAGCTTGGTCACCAGCCAGTTGATCTTGCCGACCACCTGCTGATACTGCTTCCATTCCATTGCGTTCATGGGCTGGTGCGCCACTGTGCGTCGTGCCCTGGGTACAATCACAGGTTCCAGCCCAGCTGCATATTCCATCATGTCAATAGTGATAGCTCCTCCAGGCTGTCGCTGAAACCGCCTGCCGCAGAACACAAAGTTATCGTACTCTTCACTGCCGAAGCCGAACTCCTTGCCCAGCGCGTCCATCACAGTCGCCATCTTCTCGTTCCCCGTCCAGAGGAAGTCGTCCACATGCACGCAGACGCAGCCCCACATCGTGTCCGGCCCGCGCTTCTTCCCTCTCGGGTCGTGGAGCACCAAGAATGCGGGGTCCGAGCGAGAAGGTTCGAGTCCCAACTTGCGGGCTGCTGAGACCACCTTCAGGTGCCACAGCCTCGGCGCCGTAGGCAGTCCGAACACGCCCTTCCGAACTCGCGCCAGCCGACCTCGAGGGGAATCTGCGAGCGAGGGACCATGCATCGGAGCGCGAATCACCAAGCCACGCTCGTCCACCTCGCCCTTGAGAAACGCGCCACTCACGTCCTTCGATCCAAACTTCCACTCCGGGTGAAACGCAGCTACCTGCGTCCAAATCATCTCCGACTGGGTGGTCGCGCAGGGCGCGTCCACTCTCACGTTGGCCTTCTCGTCCGAACGCCCTGGGTCGCCACTGTTGACCACCAGCCTCGCGTTCGCCTTCAACGGTAGGTCATTCGCCTCCGTCCTCAGCGGATCGTTCTTGTCAGTCAGCACCCACCGCGTACTCATGATGTAGTCGCCCTTGCCTTCGCGCTTCATCTGCTCCTCGAGTTCAGCGGACTCCTTCTCCAGCAGCACCTCCACGGACTCCGTGTCAATCCACTTGGTCCACTGCGACGCCGCTGCCTCTTCGTAATTCGCCTTCGTAGGTGGGTCCATCCGACTCCAGACCTTTTCCTTCCGGGCTTGGCCCTGAACGAGCATCGCCTCCAACTGTGGATCAACCGCAGGTACCGTCTCCAGGTGATCCAGAACGCGCCGTCGATCTGCTTCAGGAGCACCCTGGAGCCATGCTTTAGCTCGTTTCTTCACACCCTTGACCCACAGCGCCTCGTCGTGGTGCTCGGGTTCCGGTGGCCCGTCACGCCCTCCACGAGATGGTACCTCAGGCAGCTCAGCTTCCACCGCATCACGCTTCCTGCCATGAGGCTGAACCTCAGGCTCCACAGACACCGTCTCCACCGCAGGCGTGCCGAGGCTCGAAGCATCACCTTCACGTCCTTGATCCTCGTCCTCGTCGTCCTCGGCGCGCGGCGTCTTTGGCGCGAAGTTGCCGTAGGGCCCGAACTGTCCGTCTGGAACGACGTTCGCCACCGGTACCGTAGCGGCCGCAGCCCTCGCCCGCTCACGTACTTCTCCAACTTGCTTCTGGATGGTCTTCGCCACGCGCAGCGTCTTTGACCGGATCGGGTCCTCCCCCTGGCCCCGCGGCCGCTGCGCCGCGTCCTGCAGGAAGTCCGTCTTCCCGCTCTCCCGAGAACTCGTCTTCCGCGAGAACTCAGCGCTCGAAATGGGATCGAGCTCACCACTGGCCGAAGTACCGGCCATCGCAGCCACGACGGCTGATGGTGGGATCTCTGCCGTCGACTCCTGCTGATCCTGCTCGGCCTCCCCCTCGACGTCCTCGTCAGCTTGAGAAGGTCGAGCTTCATCCTCCGGCGCTTCACCTTCGTCGATCGGACCGACCTCGCCCGTGTCCTCATACCCCTTGGTCGCATCCTCCACGTCGAGCTCCCCCTCAGTCTTCATGTCGAGGAGAGCCTTCTCCATGATGTCCAGCTGCTCTCTGGCACTGATCCCCAGCGCCTCATCTGGCGATGCGCGGCGAACTGCCGCAGGATCACACTTGGTCGACAACCCCTCGTACGAGACGTAGATGGCTGCCGGCTCCACACCGATCACGACCGCCGGACCATGCCAGGCCTTGAAGATCAAGGACGGGCCCCTCTTCCGCCGGTTCTTCCGCTTGCCCTCGCGGTAGAAGTAGACCACATCGCCGAGCTTCACATTCGTGCTGGGAGGCATCTGGCGGCTGCGAGCAACTAGAGCGCGCCGCAGTCGCTTGCTGGTATCCAGCTTCTCCAAGGCCACCTTCGCCGCGCTGTAGACCTGCAGCCGCTTCGTCATTTACGGGTCGTTGACCACCGCCTCGTGCGCTGCGAGTTGTGAGCGACCGCGCTCGCTGAGTAGTCCCCACGGCAGTGTCTGGGACCGTCCTAGCACGAGCTGCGCTGGCGAGAACCCGGACTCGTTGATCCGCTGGTTCTTGGCCCAGGTGATCATCACTGCGGCAGCAGTCACCTCCAGCTCGGTCTCGATATCCTTCTCCGTGGTACTGGCCTTCCAGAGCACCTTCCATTCGCCTCCAGCACGTTCACACATACCGTTCTGCCACGGCGCCTCCACCGCCGTGGACCACACTTGCACCCCGCAGCCCTCCAGCAAGCGGAGTACCTCCTTGTAGAACTCGCCGCCGTTGTCGCACACCAGCGAGTGAGGTACCCCAGCCCAGCTGAACCAGACCAGCTCCAGCGCCTGGGCCACAATGCCGGGATGCTTACTCTTAATGGGCGCGACCACCTGGAAGCCTGTCTTGATATCCACAACGTTGAGCATCTCCAGCGCCACGCCCGAGTTCGTATGCACCGTAAACAGGTCGATCGCAATCTGATCGCCGAACTCTTTCACCCTCTTCAGCCGTGCGGGGAACCTGGTGTGTCCAACCGCTGGTCTGTTCATCTCATGGCACACCGGGCACTTCAGCTGCATCGCGGCAGCGACGGCCTCGTCGCTTGCCCCACACGCACGGAACGCCCTCACGAGCTGATCCCTCGAGGGATGTCGAAGGTTCTTGTGAATCCTGAGCACCGCGTTCTGCACCTCCTTCGAGACCTTCGTCTCCTTCAGCGTCGTCATATCCTCCTGGGGCTCCTCCGTGGCCGGGAAGTCCACAAATCCCCGGTCGTCCACCTCCTCTGGGCCCCCCTCGGAGTCCTCCTCAGCCGCGAGCACCTCATTCGTGCCAAACAGCTTCAGCATACCCTTCACGATGCTCCTCGCCAACTCCGAAGTATAGTGGCCCGTCCGCGCCGCCACGCTCGGGCCGCCCATGACAAGGTGGTGGGCGTGCGACTTGTCGCACTGCCGATTGAGATCCCCGAGCAGCTCCTGGTGCGACGCTAAGAACCTCGTGGGCTTCCGATGTGCTACCCCGCGCTCCGAGGTGAGGCCGTACATGCACTGGTCCACCTCTGCAGCGTAGCCGTTCCGAATGAGCCCCTGGGGTTCTGGCTCACTCCAGACTCGAGACCACCTCGGATTCTCAATCATCCAGGCTCCACCGTAGGTCTCCACGACCTTCGTGACCTCCTTCACAAATCTCAGAAATGGTCGGTCTCGATCTTGCCGCTCTCGAACCTTGGCCTGATCATTCTGGAAATACGTCAAGTTGCTCCAAGGTCCACAAGGAAAGGCCATGAGCACCATCTTAGGCTTCCTTGTCTTGATGTCCTGCAGCACTTCGCGACGCTTCTTTGGCGACCTAAGGTCATCACCGAACTCCAGCGAGTAGTTCCGCATCGTCGGGAGTCCCATCCTGGCCGCCTCCTTGCGCACCGCCTCCTTGGTCGTGAACACCTCGGTAATCCACGGCTGCGCCTTGGTCCTCTCGCTGATGGCCGCCTCACACTCGGCCTCCCATGAACCGAAAGAGGGCCCAAACTCCTTCAAGTAGGCGTCTAGCTTGACGTCCACCGTCCCAAGGTCGCGCTGCAGGGAGTACAACTGGTCCTTGACCAGGGTCCTGATGCCGTGCTTCATCTTCTCCACCTTCGGGTTCAGGTCAACCCGATCCGTGAAGTTCACCTCCTTCGTAACCTTTACCGGCATACACATGCCTAGCATCGCCGCGCCGAACAGCCACCTCGATAATGCCGAAGGTCCCCGAGCAGCGGGTCGAGCTCGAGGGTCGAAAGGCGGCGGGCGAACCCCCGCACTGCCAACCGCTGGGCCTCTCGGACCCATGCGAGCCCGCACGAACAGCACCTCGTCGTGCGCGTAGGCCGCGTCCTTCAGCGCAGGCATCGTCATCAGCTCCGGGTTGCCGTCCGTCGGTACCTCGTGCTGGCGCAGGGCCGCTGGCCGCTCGCGGCCGTTCGCCCGCTGGCGCCTCAGATGGGCCGGCGAGGGCGCCCAGCGGGGCGCCGAGGAGCTGGCGTGGAGGCTCGCCGCGGAGTTGGAAGCCGCCGAGGCTCGGAAGCACTTGCAGGCGCAGCCGTGGACGGGCGGAAGGCCTACGACAGCGTCGACTTGGAGACTCTGCCGGGCATCCTAGCCCGCGCAGGGGCGCCCGCATGGAACGCCCGGCCGGCCTCGGGGGCGCGCGCGGCCAAGCGAGGGGTCTGCGTCGGGCGCGCCATCGGTGGAGCCTAATTGCCTGCTCGGGGCGTGCCACCGGGCTGCGCCCTGGCGGTCTTCCTCCTCGGCGCGCTCGCGCGCCCGCGGTTCCGGCGCGCGGGGTCTGTGGACGACCGCCTGCGCTGTGGGCCCGCGGCAAGGCCGACGAGGCGGGCGACGTCGCAGAGGCCGTCAGGAACGGGGCGCAGCTCACGGAGGTGTTCGAAACGGCGATGGGATGGCAGCTTAATCGAGATAAGGGCCGCCAGTTCGCGAACGCGAGGGAGCTGCGGCGTTTGCTGTCCTTCCCGGTGCCCGCGATCGCCGCTCGCTGCGGCTTCCGCGACTTGGGCGCGGTCGCCCGCGTCGGGCCTGCCCGGCGCCTCGCTGTCGTCGGCGCGCGGGCGAGGGTCGCAGGAGGCCGCTTCGTGCGCCTCGGGCGATTGCCGGTGCCCTTTCGCCAGCGGTGCCTGCTGGGCGCCGCAGCTGGCGCCGCCGCCGGGCTTGCCGGGGCGTCGTGCGGGCGCCCGCCCGCGCGAGAACTCGCTGGCCCCCGGACGGCCGCGCGGGCGGCTGTGCGCCGGGGCGGGCTGCGCGCCGCGGCCGAGGCGGTGTTCGGCGTTCTGAGCCCGACGCGGCGCCTCGACCCATTGGCCGCGGTCACGATCGCGCCGCCGCGGTAGCTGGCGAAAGCGCTCCGACGCGGTAGACCCCCGCGGGGTCTGCGGCGGGAGGCAGAGGGGGCCATGTTCGCGGGCCACGGGCGCGGGAGCGGGCCGATCGCGGCGGCCGCGCGGAGCCCAGCGACCTTGAGGCTCGGCTCCGACGTCGAGCTCTGGCGCGGCATCCCTGGGCGCCCAGACGAGCGGCGGCCGGCCGACGCAGCCCTGCGCGACACCCAGCAAGTGCTGATCGAGGCTTGGCCCCGTCGCGAGGCGCGCGAGGTGGCCGCCCGGCGCGTCGACTTCGCCCACCTCCAGGGCGGGCTTATGGGCCATTCGAATTTTCTCGCCGGCGGGCAGTTGGCGCCAGGCGCGTCTGGGGCACGGTGCTCATAGCCAACGTGATAATTGGGCCCGTTGCCGCGAAGTGGGGCCGGCCAGCGACCTGCACCCAAGGGCCCGCTGCAGCGCCGCGCGCGAGGGCCGGGAGCGCCGCTTCTGGACTTGCCCAGCTTGGGCTTCCGCTCGGAGCACGGCAGGGCCTTGGTGTCACGGAGGCCTCGCTCCGGGCCGCCTTGCCGCCGGGCGTGGCGCTCTCCGGGGCGCTGCCCGTGGACGCCCGCCTCGAGGTTCTGGCGTTGGCGGCTCGCGTTGCCCCCCTAGCCGGCCCCAAAGCAGCCGGATCCGGCTCCGCGCCTGGAGAGACGGCACCTGCCTGCGCCCTGGCGACCCCTTGCTGGCGCGGGCGGCGCGGGGGCTGCGGCTTGAGCGCCCAGGCGCAGGCCCTGTCGACTGCAGCGGCCCCATCGGCGGCGCGCAAACGGCGCTGCGAGCGGAAGTCGCCGCCGCTGTGCGCGCGGTAATCGAGGCGGGTCAGCCCATCGAAATGGTGACGGACTCTCGCTACGTCCGCAACGGGGTCGCGGCGCTGCGTGCTGGAGCGCGCCACTTGGAGTGGCAGCGCTCGGGTCCCTGGGACCTGATCGCGCCGCATGCATTGCCGCAGCGGCTTCCTAACGGCGCGCTGGGCCAAGGCGCGCCAGGACGCCGCGGCCGCGCGAGCCCGCGGGGCGAGCGCCGAGGACTGGGAAGGCAACGCGGCGGCCGACCTTTTGGCCGGCGCCGCCGTCGCGACGCGGATATTGCCGCCTGATCTTCGCGCCGCGCGGGACCGCCAGCTGTGGGCTCTCGCAGCTCCGCAGTGGCTGCTAGCAGCGGCGGAGCTCGCCGCCCTGAAGGCGAACCACGGCAGCAGCGGGCAGAGCGGCCCGCGCGTGCAGCGGCGCCGGACTGCTGCCAGGCTGCGCCCTTGCCACCAGCCGCCCTTGCAGGGCGCGCCAGGGACGGCGCCAGCGCCCGCGCCGTCGCCGGCCGGCGCTGGGGCGCGCCGCCCGAACCGCCGAGGGGGCCGCGGAGGCGACGTGGCGCCGCCGCCGCCTGACGAGGCTGCGCGCGCGTTGTTCGCCGGTCGCGCCGAATGCAGGGGCCAGCGTGGGTGGCGTGCCTCAGGTGCGGCTGCTCGGCGCCACAGTGGCGTGCGCTCGCGGCGCGGCCATGCCCGGGCTGGGCCCCTGTGCTGCCGCCGCGGGCAGCGGGCCGGCGGCGCGCGCTGGCGGGGGCGAGGTGGTCTGGCGCGCGGCGCTGGCGGTGCGCCTGGCCGAGCGGCCCGGGCCGCCAGGGTAATTAGCATAGTGTTACCTGACCCCCCTCCCCCTCCTCCTCTGCCGCGGGGCCCTCGACTGGTGAGTAAAACAAGTGTCACACGGCCACGCTCGCGCGACCGTTCACAGGAGAGATGAGGGGCGGGAGAGGGGGACAGAAGAGAGGACGGACAGGAGACAGAGGGGACAGGATGAGAAAGTGGGGGAGGGCGAGAGGGGAGGAAAAGCAGCACTACCACCACCACCAGGAGCAGCAGCAGCAGCAGCAGGAGCAGCAGCCACCGGAGGGCTCCCCCGCGGGCGCGCGCGCGTGCAGGCGGCGGCGCCGCCGCCTGGGCGGTCGCAGGCTGCGCCACCGCCCGTGCCGGCGCCCTGCAGGGAGCCGCCAACGATATTCGGCCCGCCGCCGCCGGGAGGCGCCCCGCCAGCCCGCGCGGTTTTGGCCAGACCTCCGACGATCTGGTTATTGAAGTTTTACGGCGGGCCGAGCAGCAGACCTCGAGTTGACAAGGTTGGCGAGCCAAAGAGGGTCTCCGGGAGTGGAGGGGCAAATCGATCGATTGGAAGATTGTCAGGGGACGGGTGCTGCGGAAACGGGTCCTGCAGGTGTTTCGCTTATTCCGGGCCTTGGATGCCTTCCAGGGCCCCAGGACCGTATAAACATTATTCGGGATGAAAAGCTGGTCTCTTGGGAAAGCCCCGGGGTCCAGGAACCGTTTCCCTGAAGGCCCTTCTCCCCACGCCCCGGCCAGAGTAGATGGGGTCGGAGGATATCGCTCCACATCTCCGATGCATCATTGATGCGGCTCGGTGTGGAGCACGATTTGTTTCCACGCCGACGGCACCGATGCGTTGCCGACATCGCCGATACATCGGGGATGCATCGGCACCCCGTCTATTCGGACCCAGTCTGGGAGGCCTCTGGCCTCCGCAGACACAGCAGATCTCCTACGATATGATGTCCTTGATCCCAGCAGTTGTTTCTCATTCCCGGTCTCCCTGAGTCGTTTTCGAGCCCCAGGGTCATCAGATACGGATTTGGGACGAAAATCTACTCTGTGGGAAGGGGTCGGGGCCTCGGATTTATCGTCGGATGTTTGGGGAGCGACGGGTGTCCGCGATTCGATCAGGTCGGGTTCGGCGCGGTGCCCTCCCAGGCTGCGTTCTACTTGTCGGTTTCGGTCGGTTTGGATTTCGCTGTCGGATGCGGTTGATGTTCGATTTTGCTGCCGCCGTGGGCCTCAGCCCTCGCACCCCTCCGGGGTGGTTGGTAGGAGCAGCGGAGGTGCCTAGGCCGCCTGACAAGTCGGCAACAAGTGGCACGCTTGCCCTGGCTCTTGCACGAGGGAGGGCCAGGGCCAGGCGAGGCGGGGTGAGGAGGGGGGGTTCTTGGTGTTCTCCTGGGGCCATCATGACCCTCATGAGGAGGCAGGGGCAGGGGGGGCGGGGGGGGGCCGACGAGCGAACGAACGAACGACGACGAAAATTGAAGGCTTCGAGCTCTAGCGCACAGCTGAGCAAGAGAAAACATATTCTTCCTTCATTGTCTTTTGACTCAGCCCCACCCTGCTGCTCTCGCGGGGAGCCTCGAAGAGGCGCTGCGGTGTCCTTCGTGCCCGTCCTTCCCGTGCGCACCTACCCGTCCTCGAAGAAGAGGTGGACAGGCAGCAGTGTGTGCTCGATGCGCGCACCATGCTGTGATAAGCGCTGGCCGCGCGGGCGTTGCCCGCGACGTACACATAATTAAACATGGGCCCGCGACGTTTTTCGGCGAGACGCAGTCGTGCCACAGGAATCTTTCAAGAAAGGAGCGGAGGGAGGAGGCAGGACCTCTGGAGGAGGAGGGCGAAGGAGCGAGGTAGGCTAGCCGTGATCGTCCCCATCGCTGCCGTCTGGCAGGATGATGAGGTCTCCGAATTTGGCATCCATTGCCAGTTCGCCTGGAGCAGCCTAGGGCGGCACCCGTCCGCGGATCACATTCCTCCCATGATCTGTTCAAGCGGAAGGCTGTGGCGCTCTGTCGGATCACGCCCCTTTTACATGGCCTGGCAAGGCCGACGGCATTCTCACGGGAACAGGAACCGCAGGCCGAGCAGAAACTATAAGGCCCCATTGACAAAAGTCTGTGCTGGCGGCCTTCCGCGGTGCAGCGTGAGAGCAGATTGGAGGGGACGAGGGCGCTGCGCAGGCGCCGACTGCATCGCAAGCGCCCCTGCACACTGACAAAGTCGTGACGCCCGTCAGACACTGGGTGTTCGGCGGAGAGCGCCGGGCCGGGGCGACTGCCTAGCATTCTGGCGTGCTCCTGCCGCGGGAAGGGCCAGCCTTCAGAAAGCAGCCGAGGAGGCGGAGGTGGAGGAGGAGGTTGAGGAGGGGAGGAGAACCATTGCAAACCCAAGATTCATCAACGATGTTGGAATAAACCCTCCCTCCAAGCTCATACGAGGGAACATTTCCACTGAGGGATCTGCTTCGTTGGGAGACAATCGTTTGAAGATCCTGAATCATGCCGAAACACCGTTCTCGGGATTCCGACACCACGGATCAACCTGACGGTTGCGTCTTGACGATCCTGAATCGTGCCAGAACACCAATCTTGGGACGTCAGCGCCGCGAATCAAGGTAACCGCTGCACCCTCACAATCCTGAGTCCTTCCAAAACACCCTCTCTGGTACGTGACCATGGGGATCCGCGAAACTCATGCAACATTTTAAAACGAATGTGGGCGGCGCTTAGGCGAGAGCCACAGTTTGAAAACCAACCGCGCTGAATCCGTGAAACTCTTGAACAGTTTGAAACGAATGTGCGCCCTGCGAAGGCGGCGAGAGCCACAGTTTGAAAACCAGCCCGCCTTGAATCCGTGAAACTCTTCCAATTGTTTAAGACGAATCTGCGCGGCGCTCAGGCGAGAGCCACAGTTTGAAAACCAACCGCCCTCAATCCGTGAAGCTCTTGTACATTTTTCAAACGAGCGCACGCGGCGCTAAGGCGAGAGCCACATTTTGAAAACAGCCCGTCCCTCAGCTGCGAAGCTGTTGCCAATGTTTTAGCTTCAGGTTCATAACATGTGAGGACGTCTCAGGCGAAACGCCCGGCCCGCTCTCTCGACGGGCCCCAGGGTGCGACAGGAAGGAGTTATTCATAAGGAAGGGGAATGGAGGAGGAGGAGGAGGAGGAGGAGGAGGAGGAGGAAAAAGAAGAAGAAGGCCCAAACTTCGAAGACCGCCTTCAGAGAGCCATTGAGTTTTCGTAGGCCCCCAGGGGTCGCAGGCTCCCGCTCTCGAAACCCATACCAGGGCTGGCGGGGCCATCCGAGGTGGCTTCCGGGGCCGCGCGGGGGTGAGGTGAGGGTCTTCTGGTCGTTTCCGAAGGCGCGTGTCGTTCGCAACGACTGTGCCGTTAGTAGAGTCTGGAAAGAAGAGCCCATGGGCTTAGCTGCCCTGACACGCCCGTGTTGAAATACAGGACGTACTGCGTGCAAAACGTCTGGCTTGAACATGCGGCGTGTTGGCTCGGCACGTGTTGGCCCACCTCTGAGCGAACGTATCGCGCCAGACCTGCGTTTTCAAGCTACGTGCTGAGCTCCGTGTGAACTTCGCTACGGGTTGCGTGTTGCGCGTCGGCGCCGCCAACCCCCAAGAACGTTGGTAAAGCCTTACAGGTCCGATGTCCCCGGCAGAAGGCCACGGGCTCGCGTGCCCAGCGGGAAGAGTGTCTAGCGGCGGCCGAGACCGCGGAGCAGAGCTGAGAGGACACCAGCACATCGGTGGTTGTCCCGGTCATCTTACCAGTTTGCGGTCTCTCCCCTCATCCTCGCCCCCTCCCCTCCTCCTCGCCCCCCTGGTCCTCCTCGTCCTCGGCCTCTTTCTCCTTCTCGCCCCCTCGTCATCATCCTCCTTTTCCTCCTCCTCCTCCCGTAGCTATGTTGGCGCAAGATGGCACGCCATCGCGAGCGCAGCGTGGATACCGCTAGTCCGCGGCCAGTCCCAACAGTCTTGCAGCCACACCCAGGGACAAGCTGCCGTCCACTCCTGCTTTCCAGGCGTTGCAGGCCGCCATACATATCGCGTCAAGATTTGTGCCGAGCTTCCATATCGCCTTGTGCTTCGCGCCAAACATCCACATCGTTTTTTTTCCGAGCTCTGCACCGTGCATCCGTATCGGTTCGTCAAGTGCTGTCTCGAGCCTCACAAGGGACACATCAGTACGCAGTGGTGTAACAGCGGACCTGGCCAGTGGCGACATCCCGAGCAGCCTTCTTACTCATCCTGCGTGTGCTACAACATCATGCCATGTGTGCCGCCTCCCCCGGCAGGGACGACATTTCCAACGGCTCCGCGTCCCCCGGCCTCTGTGACGACCGCCACAGTCGTTGCGAAGAACCCCGCCGTGATGACAGCCGCCACGATGACCGCCATCACAGACGAGAAGAGCTTCGCCGAGATGGCCGACGCGCTGCACTCGAACACCTGGAACACCGTGGCAACAAAGGCTTCAGTAGTCAAGACCCCGCAGGTGCTCCGCGGCAAAAATTTCGAACAGCAGGACGGGGCACCGCACGTCCACCACCAACACCGACCCGCAAATCAGACAGATCAGGAGGACATGAAGCGCCCGACGCTCTTCGTCGTGGGCTGCCAGCACCCCCTTGCTCCGAGCGTGTTGCTCAACGACTTCCAGGAATGGATTGCCAGAGGCCAACCAACAGTCAAATCATGTGGAACTATTCGGAGACGGTGAACCTGCCCGCCGCTTCGTTCTACAAGTCAAAGTTGGCAACGCTGTCGCAGTGCCCCGTGCTCCGGCTCTCGCGCGCCATGCGCATCGCAGCTGGCCGATGGAAGCGGTTTACCTCGACTGACGCCACAGGCCAGCCAGTCGACATTTACATCAACCCTGACAAGTTCCCCATGCATATCAGAACAGACCAAGAAGCTCCCACAGTGCATGCAGCAGCGTTACCCTCGCCAACGGTGGGGAGCCTTTCGCACCAAGGGAGAGATCCACTGCGACTCCATGCCCGTCGCCAAAATCATCATCAGAGGCCAGTCCGACCCATCCATCCTCCAGTGGAGCGAGCAAGCCTTCGACAACCCGCAGTACCAGTCCATCGAACGCGGCAGTATCCTCACTTCCTTCCAGGCCGAGTTTGCCGACACGGGGTCAGCAACTTGGCGTTCCTATCCACCGCCAGGCTCTTCAGCGGCATGATGCCACTGCGGAGCCGACCACCATGGTCGCAGAGAGCGCGCATGCCCACATGTGCTACAAGGGCAGGCACTTCATGCGCAAACAGGCTGCCCGCGCCAAGCGCATGAAGCGCAAGTACGTGCTCACGTTCGAGGAGGTCTACGGCCCGGTGGCCCTGCTCCACACCTGGGTTAATACGCAATAGTTTCCACGCGTTGTCTTAGTATCGGCGTTCCCCAGTGACGACGACGACAACCCCATGGGTGGCGGCGATGCATCTGCAACGCTGCCCTCGCTGATGAAGATGGAACAGCCTCAGCCGCATCAGCTTCCACTCTTTCCCCACGTCGAACTCGCTCCCGGGCGCGTCGAGCTGCTCGCGATCCCGCGCGCCGTCGCGCATGCGACCACGGTCATCATTAATGTCCACCACCCCGATATCACTGCCGCTGCCACATCCAGGGACGAGTTGCCATCCTTTCCTGCGGATTTGTTGCTGGCGTTTTAAGCCGTCATACATATCGCATTGCGCCCCGCGCCGAGCTTCCGCATCGACGCGAGCCCTGCGCCGAGCACCCACATCGCCGCATGGAGCCTTGCGCCGAGCATCCGCGCCGTCACACCGCGCGCTGCCCTGAACCAACCAACAAGAGTCATTCAAGTACGCAGTGGTGTCGAAGCGGACCTGGCCAGTGGCGAAGCGATGAACAGCGCCCTAATCTCTATGGCCGATGCTACGACATCATCGACAAACGCCGCAAGTTCCAGCCGACCTGGGGGCTCATCCGCACACGGGTGGAGGCGAACTACCGCATGCCCACATTCATTGCGATTGACGTTTTCTACGTTGCCACTCACCCTCTGCAGAGCCCCCCCCCCCCCCCCGCCACAGCCGCAGGGCGCGCGCCCCGGCCTGGCCTCGACAACAACATTTGCCAGCCGCTGCCGTTTTGGAGGGGCCTCTTCGACCCCGTGCCCGGGGTCGAGACCGCCCCCTCGATGCGCCCCAACTGCTCGCGCTACTCCGCCTCATCCATCTCCATCGACCGCGTCTTCCCCGCCCCCCCCCCCCCCTGCGCGCCGCGGGCGAGCTCGCCACCGACGCGAAGTGCGCATGCGACGCTGCGCTGTTATCGGGCGGCCGCTCCAGCACCCGCGCGATCATCGCTTCCCCCAGTGGGATTAAGCCGCGCCTGCAGCCGATCGAGCAGCCCCCCCGTCGACCCCCCGCGCCCCGAACTGCGCTGTCTACCCCCCGCAGCTGCTAGGTGCCGCGAAGGCCGACAACATCTACATGGATGCCCGCTGGTCCACGCACACGCGCGAAGTTCGTGTATGAAGCTGCCCTGCTGGTTCGTTGCGATTGGGTTCGCAAGTTCTTTTGTGGCGTCAATAAGCTGGGCCACCGAGCTGGGAGCACCCTCGCCGCTCGCTTCACCCCCGGGGCCGTGCGACGCCAAGATCCTCAACCCGCTCATCGGGTTGCCACCGCCGCCGCCCTGAGCGCAAACTCCCTCTCGATCGCCAATTGCACTTTCTCGATCCGCGTTCACCTTGCCCTCGCCGAACAGACCGTGCAGCTGCCCCCTGACTTCGGGGCCACCGCTGCTGCGCTACGCGCTCGCCGCCAACCCATCTTCGACGGGAAGCACACTGACATTAACAAGGTCACCGACTACATCCTCGCGCGCATGCCGAAGGGCGCCCCCGTCGACATCGGGGCGCCCACCAGGCCACACTTCAAGGCCCTCCTGGGCAGTGCACCCCCGTCAGTTTCTGGCCCTGACTATCTGCCGTACTACGTCTGATTCACGCGCGAAGCCTCGCTTGACATGTTTGAAGTTCCTCCTCCTTCCTCTGCTCGCAGCACTGCGCCCGCGACCTGAAAGACCCCGACGTTGCCTTCTTGCCGAAGGGGCATAATGCACAGGGCGAGCTCGCCACTGACAGCGCGCCCGAGGACACTCACCCGCTCTCGCTGGGAAACAACGCATGGGCATCAAAGCCATCGCAGGCGCTGCTAATGTCGCGGTCTAGAGCGCCGCGACAAAGCGCGCACATTCCACCCAGCAGGGCTTCTTCCAGGGACGCAACATCCCCGAGCATTTCGACCGCTGCGACGCCGTGGAGCGCCGCGCTGGATGGCTACCAGTCGACACCGACTCCAAGCCTGATTTCACCAGCCTTGTCCTTTCGGGCACCCGGGACCTCTTCCACGCCATGCGCTTCGCACCACCCAGTTACATCAAGTTCAACGACGCGCGCCACGGCGCGATCGCGATCGGCCCTGGAGTGGCGCAGCGCTGCCCTGCATCAGGCTTGGCCTGGGCGATAGCCATGGGCCCGATCATCCACCGCCTCGCTGCGTCTGAGAAATTCACGGACGGCGCGCCGAACATGGACAGTGGCTACCTGGGCGCATGCGCCGACGACATCGCCTTCTAACGAAATCGATCGACACGCTGCGCCAAGTGCCCGCCCTGCTTGCCGCTGCGGAGGAGCTTGCGCCCCTCTCTGCGAAGCCGCGTAAATGCTTTATCGTGTCTATCTGGCCCGACGCGTCCCCAGTTACCATCGCCCTCTCGAAAGCGCCCCTGGCCGCTCACGGACCTTCCTGGGGTGGCCCTGCGGTTGCGGGGCGGGTCAAGTTCTCGGGCTCTTTTCTCTGACCCGAGGCCTCCCTGGGCAAAAATCGTGGCAGCGGGGTAGTTTACTTCAGCGTGGGCAGAGTGGCAGCGCCGCCGCTGCCCGCTTTTTACAATGCACCAGTGCTGTCCACGCCCAGCCATGTTCGGCAGTTCCCCCCCTTCGATAAGGCCAGTGCACGCTGTGAACAGCATAGTTTCCACAAGTTGATGAGCTTGCCGCCGAACTCTTCTCACGAAGTAGACCTGATCGCCACGGCTGGCTGGAGCCCGTTCTGCTGCTCACTTTGCAGCGAGGTCGCGCTCAGCTGCCGGGGAACCATTCGCCGTGCGCCTCGCCGACGAATCGTGGGTAGAAACACCGTTACAGGGCGCGCCTCACTGGCCGGCTGGCGCACGTTCGCCGCCCCCATGGCCATCGCAGACTGCGTGCGTACAGTACTGCCGCTCATCAAGTCGCAGCGCATCTCAGGCCCTCAGCGGTGGGCGGACGACCATCGCTAAGATGCACATCGCTCAGCAGCGTCAGCGCGCGCTTGTCTGCGCCGGCGCGCCTGATGTTCCCCCGCGCTATCTCTCCTGCTCCGCCCGTTCGAGGCCCCTCTGGCCCCCTGCCCCCCCCCCCCCCCCGGCTTCATCCAACCGAATATGATTGGCCCTGCCGCAGCTCGTGCAGCTGACGCCGCCAGTCAAATGTCTCTGCCAGCGATGGCCTCGTGGTCTCTGCTAGCGAGGTCCGCTGCCAGCGCCCGCGCTGCGCCTGCGTCGCAAGCAGACCTAGTCGCATCGCGCCGTGCAGCACACGCTCAACACTTCGGGTAGAGGCGCCAGGCCCGAGCGCGCACTGGAGACTCTAACTTATTCGCCCTCTTCTCGTTCGTGTTCGTGTCCGACTGCCCTCTTTTTTTTCTCTGGGTGCCCATGCTCCTCCTCGTCCTCCTCCTCCTTCTCCTCCTCCTCCTCCTTTTCCTCCTTCCCCTCCTCCTCCTTCTCCTTCTCCGTCTCCTCCTCCTCCTCTTCCGCGCCATCCTTATCACCCCTCCTTTCCCTCCTGCCCCTCCCCAGCGTCGTTGCCCTCCTCCTCGCCCCCCATCCTCCTTCCTGCTCCCCCCCCCCCTCCTCCTTCCCCTCCTCCTCCTCCTCTGGGGAGGGCAGCTACCAACTTGCTGCACCGCTAGCTCAGCCAACTCATGGCCTTGCCAAGCACTTCCACCAGCAATTTCCGTTCGCGACGGAAATTGAGCAGGCTCAACTCACCCACAGGGTCAAGGACAACGTTGACGGCCAATCGGCCATGGTGTCCCTGGCAAGGCCAGACAGGATTTATGTTATTTGTTCTCTTGGATGTATGTCCGAGTTCTGGCACTCTTGGGTGTGTGGATAATATTACTACGTTATCTGATCATGTACCTGTTTATGCTGTCTTTGCTCCCAGGGCTATGGGTGGCATCCCTAAAGTCCCCTCGTGGGTCACCAAACACAACTTGCACCCTGAGGTCCTCAAAGAGCTCTTGGAAGGTGCTGGAGGGCCCTCATCCTGTCCAGTTGCTCGGGCCGAACAGATTCGAGCCGCGATCCAGCTGGCATTGAAACAAGTTCGGAATCGTCTTGAGGAGAAGGGCGCTGCTTCGACGCCGGAGTTTATCGCGTGGTCGCTCGCTGCTATGCGCGCGGAGCATGCTGATGATGTATATGTGCTTCGTTGCGCGCTTCGGGCTTGCCCAAAATTGGGTGCCTACTTTGACCGGCGCACCGGTGCCCATCGGGGCTATAACGGCTTCTTCACCCACCTCAGCGCCCTAAATCGACAGCAGATTGATCCGCAGAAAGTCGAAGCTCAGAATGATGAGGAACTTAGCAAGCAGAAGCAGCGCAACAAGATAAACCATCTCTATACTTTTCGATCCGCTTGGAATTCAGCAGCAGCGAGAATATCGTTACAAGCCGTTACTGACCCGCTTGGAGTGCCGATTCTTTGCCCTCGTGAGGGCGCTCGTGCGCTTGCTGCCCACTGGGGTCGTGCGAATGCTGATGTGCTTGCAGACCGTCGCATGCTAGCTGGATTTCTGAATCCTGTCCAGAGGACCCCCGAGTCACAGCTCCGGAAGTTAGAGGGGGAAGAGTTTATGATCATGGCTTCGAAGACTCGGGATAGTGCTCCAGGGCCCGACGGGATTCCATGCAGTGGGCGGTCTAGGGCGGGGGATGCTGGGCTTTGTCCGCTGCGCAAGTTATATGAGCACATCTTGGAGCATGGCACGTGCCATGAGACTTACAACACGGGCTCAACATTTTCCTGGCCAAAGGCTCGGAGGAAGAGGATATGCAGTTGGTTTCTTGGAGCCCAGAGGTCACGCGACCCCTCACGACGTCGTGCGCTGCCAACAAGCTCGTCTCTCTAGCGGCGAATCGCCCCCTTGGTGCAGTTTGTCGAGTTACCTGTATACGTGAACAGCGTGGCTTTGTTCCTGGGCGAAATATGATTGAACGTATCCTTGAGTTAGAGCATCGAGCTTTGCATTGGCACGTCCAGCGGCGTGCGCAGCGGTGCGGGATCATCCTGTACGACGTATGCGCCGCCTTCCCCGGCCTGCTGCGCGCTGCCGTGTTCGCCGCGCTTTCTGCTATGGGCATCCCGCAGTGTATTATCCGTGTTATTCATTGTCTCTACAGTAATGCTTGGGTATCGATTTCACATCGTGGACTCCACGATGATATAGGATATTGAATCGGCCGATGAATTAAGCAGCGCTGACGATCGACCCGATCTTGCGCAAGGTATGCCTTCTGCTCCCGCAGCCTGTGCACAGCGTTGGTCCATGTGCCGACGATGCGGGCATCTCCTCGGGTCAGGTGTACGAGGCTTTCTCGGTGAGTTTTCTGGTATGGGCCGATGCTGGCCCCGCTTTTGGACTCTACGTCAACACGCGAAAAACCAAAGTTGTCCTCATCGGCAGATTCACAGAGTCTGAGTTTCGGGAGGCCCTGGTCGACAATGGCATCGAAGTCGGTGGCCTCCAGTTTGCGAAGTTCGGCTAGTACTTAGGCATCACTCTCGGGCCTGATAGTTCCTGGGCATCTTGGGAGCCGGCCTTGATCAAGTATTCAAGGAGAGCTACGCTCGTCACGGGTCTTGATCTTGGGCTCACCAAGTCGGTCGCACAATATAACATGCTCGCCTTTTCGGCCCTGACCTTCGCGGCTCAGATGTTGGCCCCCCCTAAGCAAGCACTCGAGATAGAGCGCGAGTGTTTGCAAAAGCTGACGGTTGGCCCTAACAATGCCATCACCCACAATGTCATGCGTGCGCTCACTCAGCTAGGCTTCCCGCTCAATGCCAGATGTCTGGAACGGACCAGTCGAGCTGCAATGTTCCGCGCTGCCTCGCACCTCTCTGCCTTTCATGCTGCTCGACCGGTTTTATTTGAATTTGCTGACGATCCAGAGTGCCGCGTTGCCTGGGAGTTTCAGCCCTGATGGAAAAGTTCGATCCTGAAGAATATGATTGGTAATTTCAGAGTTCTCTCAGATATCCCGAATATCCCCATGCGTGAAATGCCGCTCCAGAAGAAAGTAGAACAGCACCTTCATATGATTGACCCTGTCGATATTCATGATGCGGCGAGCCGCCGCCTGCGTAAGATCAGCCCGTCTCTGTCTAGTGCCCAAGAAGATTGTATGCCGATGGCCTTCTGGAGGGCCTCGCAGAAGGTGCCCCCGTCTGTTTTAGCTTCGTTTTTTAATAAACAAAAAAACTTTGTTGAATGCCTGGTGTACCTCGGAGCGTTTTCGGAATTCCACGGCGCCGTGCGTCGCCTGCGGTTTAGCTGAAAGTGATCATCTCCGCCATATTCTAAAATGTCCGAGTTTCGACATGCTGGGTATTTTCCTGCCAGCGCTCCCTAGCGCGTTCTTGCCTGCTACAGGTATCGAGCGGCTCCAGTTGTATCGCTATTTTCCCATCCCGTCGAATTTGCTTATCTCGATTGTCGTATATGTTGACGTGTGCTTTCATGTGCACCACACATTTCGTCACAGATCTTCTAATATGATAGGTGTAGCCCAGGCGCGTCTGCAACAGGTTTGTCGAAAGCAGACAGACTTCCAGCAGATTGTCGGCAGCGCTCCCCAGCAAATCCCGCTGCTGGCCCAGGCGCGCTTGGAGGGTGGGACCATCGACTCTTCGTCTCGTCCCCTGTCTCTTCGTCCCCTCTCTTGGGCTAGTGCGCTCCTCCTCCTCCTCCTTCGGCATGGTGGCTGGTCTGATGGGATGGCCTCAACGCACGAGTTCTGTCCAGTTTGGGACGTTCTGGCGGAGTTCGAACGCTGGCCGCGGCGGCTAGAGGCCATCCTCCTTCCTAAGCCTGATAGCGGCATCCACCCCATCGGGCTGATGTGTCTCTGCAGCAAAGTGCACTTGAAGATGAGGCAGCCTGTGTGCCGCGCGTGGGAGCGCAAACATCGGGAGCCATGCTTCTGGGGATCCAGCGCTGCGACGGCGTGCGACAGGGCCGGTTGGTACCGCAATTTGCTGTCCGCGTTCGGGGGCGCGCGGTGTTGCTCTGGGCGCCGTGCGTCGTCTGGTCGGGGGGCCGCCAGATCCAGTACGGAGGCGCAGTGTTGGCCAGCCTGTTCGCCGCGAAGTCGGTAATCACAGGCTGCAGCGCGGCGACGACGTTGGCCAAACACCTCCCGTTAAACCCATCCGCGTCACGATGTACACCCGGCCCCAGCTGGCCCTGCGCAGCGTCGCTGACGACGTGGAGCTCCAGGCGCTGGGCAACGTAGCCATGGTCGACACGCAGATGGGACAGGGAGTGTTCGAGCACGCGTAAGAGCGTCCCTTCGCCATAGTGACCTTTGGTGCTGGCCCAAAGGGGGTCGGGTGATTTTTCTTGTGGAGTGAGCTTGGCTTCGCGACGGCACCCGCATCTCGCGATTACGCTCGCATCTGAGCGCGCCAGGTTTGGGCCCACCCCTTGCAATCGACGGCAACGCATACGCGTCGCACCCTACAGCTTGCATTGGTTACCCGAGGGGGGGCCGGTCGACCAGACGGCGCGTTTTCCGGCCCAGGGCCAGTCCCGAATCCCAGCCCTAATATCAAAACGTCTGGCTTGAATATATTTGAACATATTTGAATATCCTTGAATACGTTTGAATATGTTTGAATATGTTTTCGAACCAATGGGAACTTTTACCATCAGGAGTATCTGGGACATTACGTCCCAATTACTTGAACTGCCCATCTCGCGCACGAAGTACAAGTACGTGGCGTCTTCGACCGAGCTAGCGTGCCGCTTCGGACAACAATGGCCCTTTCCGAGCCGCTGCCGCGTTCACCATGCGCGCAGCCTCGGCACAGACATCGCGGCACGGCCTATCAGGAGGGTTGGGACAAACAGGGGCTGGCAGGGGGGAGCGCGATGGAAGGGACAGCAGCTTCGCATGCTGCAAGCGGGAGGGGGCAACATCGCCATGTCACAGGGGATGGGGCCAACTGCAGGCGCCGGGGGCGGGGGCACAGCGATGGGCGTCAGTGACGCCCAGTTGCACGCCTTTCAGGTTGACGCTGCCGCGGCGATGAGGCGGCTCCCTCGCAGAGCTTCCGTCAGTTTAGGCCTCCATTCACATCGCAGTGGGCCACGGGCTGACCCCTTTGTCACCCATTCCGGCGACGTGGTCGGCACTTGGGCCATGGCGACTTGGGACGGCAGTTCGAAGCGGCAGTTTTTGCAGACCGTTTTGGCGAAGGCGCTAGGCAAGCTCGACCAGGCGAAGGGCCCCCGGAGGGTGGCCTCGTCAGGGGACGTCGCGGTATTGACGCTGCGCCGCCTCCGCTGGCAGTTCGATGGCGCCGTTCACCGACGAGGACGTCTTGTTGGACCTCACCTGGGCGCCGCCCATGCAGGTCCGCCGCTTGGCCGAGCGCGCCGCCGTCAGGGAGTCCGACAGGATCTTGAGATCTCCCCCCTCAGGCTGGAGCAAACGTCAACAACGGGCATTCCGGGCTGCCTTATCCAACTCTCTCTCTCTGGAGCCAGGCGCGTCTGGCAGGGCATGGGCTGGTGGGCCATGGCTGCTGCCTTCGGTGCGGGATGAGAGGCACCCTTTGGCGACGCCTTGGCGGTCTTGCGCCGGGACCTCACAAGCCAGCGGTTGCGTGATTGCGCGCGCCGAGCCTGCGCTCGAGGGATCCTGCCCAGCCCCGCCCGGATGTTCCTGGGTCCGCCGCCCCGTGGATGGACTACTCAAAGGGCGTCTCTTCACCAACGGCTCCCGGTTCCATGGCGAGTTCCCGCGCATGGCTCGCGCTGGATGGGCCGCTTGCTCAGTGGATTGGGATGGAAGCGTCACTTCGGCAGCTTACGTGCCATTACCGTTATGGGCGTCGCTGGAGCAGGGGATCAGCGAGGCTAAGGATTATTGCGTCTTCATGTTATGCGAGCTCGCAATGCCCCCCTTCTCCCTGCGCATCGATTGCCAGGGCACGGTCGACTGCATAGCTGCTGGTCCGGGCACGGGCTCGAGCTCCAGCGACTTTCGGCCGCATTTGTGGGGCTCCACGGCCCCAGCGAGGGCGACGTGAATCTATGGTGTGGGTTCCGCGTCATTGCGGAGGAGGCTGGGCGCTGGAGATGCAGGCGCACGCTGCAGCCGCGGATGCACCGGCGCCCGACGCGGACCAAGGCGTCCTGGACAGGCCAGGGGGCCGCGGCATGGCGCAGTCCACAGCGCTCGAAGCTGCTCCTGAGGCACCGCCCGTTGCAGGCCGCAGCGCCGTGCACGAGCCCGCCGCTGCCATTCTTGAGCTCGATTGGCCCCAGGATTGGAGCAGTTACGATAGCTGTGCATGTCGAGTCGCAGGGCACTGGATGGTCAAAACGACCGTCACGCAAGCGCCCGAACGCACCCTTGTCTGTTGCTTTAAAATGTGGAGTGTGCCTCACAGAGGCCAGCCCACCGAAGGTCCTGCGGGGGCCGCGCCTGGGAGCGCGCGCTGGTCACGGAGCTCAGGAGCAGCTCCGACGGGTGACCAAACGGGAGCACCCGCACTATAGGGCCCACGAAAAACATGGACACTCGAGATGCCAACCGCGCCCTCACGCGAAGACCGCGTTCGTCTTGCGGCGCTGCTTGGGGACCCAGGGCAAGCCGAAAACCGACTCGTCCGAGGAGCCGTCGAGGCACAGTCCGCCCGCGTCCACAGTGCCAGCGGGCGGGTGCAACCTCCCGCTTCGTCGGAAGGTCGGGTTGTTGCGCTTGGGACGCGCCGGCGCGAGGAGGGGATTTCTTCGCCGTCAATGCGGCATCCGTGTATTCAGGCTCTGAAGAGGGCGCCTTTTGAGCCATCATTTGTTTTCTGCCCGTGGACGGCCCCGCCGAGGCGCATTCGTAGCCTCCTCCTCCTCCTCCTCCTCCTCCTCCTCCCCCTCCTCCTCCACCTCCTATTCCTCCTCCTCCTCCTCCTCCTCCTCCTCCTCCTCCTCCTCCTCCTGTGAGCTTCGAGCTGCGGACCGTTCTGTTCAGCTATCCGAACCCGGACCCTCGTCCTCCTCCTCCGCCGCCGCCACGTGCCTTTGCTGCGCGTGCCTCCTCCGCCCCGCCGCGTGGACCGCGGCGAGCCCGCGCGGCTGCGCAAGGCCCCCCCGCCTCAGGCCCGCAGCTGACAGCGAGGACCGCCCTCGCCAAGAGGAGGGAGGAGGAGCGGGGGGACAGGATGGCTCTCGAGGTTCGAGCCTCGAGTTTCAAGGTTTTGTATGCTCTTCTTCCTCTTTCACGGGAATTCAGGACTCGATGGGGGGGACCAACTCTTTTGTTTAGGCCCCTCCCCGAGTGCCTCCCGCTGTTTTCCAAGTTCTCCAAAAGAGTTCTCGCGTTCGGGTTCGACCGCATCGCCAGTTCGATGCGGCTTGATTGTTCCTACAGTGCACGCGATTGCGTCCGAAGGATGCTTCAATGCCCTCGCTGTTACGGCCGATATCGCGGCATCAGGTGGCATTCGAGCGTGCTCGATTCCATTGCATGGCGACTTGGTTGTGCAACGTTTCTGCGTTCGGGAATGAGGAGGAGGAGGAGGAAGACGAAGAAGAGGAGCAGGGCTGATGGCCGAGTTCAGCACATATCGTCGCACGATGCTGTGTAGATAGGCATCGCAGGCAGCAGTGGATCTCCATCGGCGCGAGGGACGCATGAGCCAGAAGCTGCGCGCGGACGAGCTGTAAGTAGACCGAACTTCGACAGAAACGCAACATGAAAGGAGCAAAGGGCAAACGAGCAGCAGCAGCGTCGACGCATGTGGGGTCAACAGGGCAGCGCATGCGAGATAGAGCCGTTGAAATACAGCGCAAGGAACAGGATGAGACGACATGGGATGATAAGTTGAATGCATTACCGTGGCAAGCAGGCTTGTAGAGCTGCGAGGATTAGCGGCACGAGCGAGAGGATTGGATGGCATTATGGAACTATCGAGGTGCAGAACGGTTGCCGGAAGAAAGACGAGAATGTGGCTACAGTGATCAAGCGGGGCGGACTTGATGGAATGGAACGGAACAACACAAGACGACGAAGCGGAGGCCGGAGAAACAGGGGGAGCAAGGAGGAGGAGGAGGAGAAGGAGGAGGAGGAGGAGGCAGACGGTGAAGGATGAGGAGGAGGAGCAGGAAGAGGAGGAGGACGACGACTATGAAATTGAGGACGACGGGAAGGGTGGCAGTGAGCGACAGAGGGAGGGCGAAGAGAAGGGTGAGGTGGAAGGGGGGGAGGGGGGGGGTCGAAGGGGGATGAGGGAGCAGGGAGGACGAAAGAGGGGGGACTGACGAGGGACGACGTAACAGCAGCAGGAAGGGAGGGAGAGGGAGGCAGGAACGGAGCGAGGCAGGGAGGTGAAGGACCAGGAGGGAGGAGGAGGAGGAGGAGGAGGAGGACCAGGAGGGAGGAGGAGGAGGAGGAGGAGGAGGACCCCTGCTTGCCCCTCCACTCCAGACTGAGACAACCGTCGTCATGGTCTTTCTGTTGCAGCGTGGGCCCCCCGTCCCCAGGCCAGTTTTGATGGCCGCAGGGCTTGAAAAGGGCTTCTCGAGGCCCGACTGAAGAGAAGCCCACCGTCGCGATCTTTGCTGGAGGGATGGGGGCACTTCCCTCCGCCCCGCCCCGACTGAGGTGCTGTGGGGGCGTTCGTAAAGGAATGCGCCCAGGAGGCTTGCTGATTGAGGCGGCGGTGATATCCATGGCCAGCATCGGTTGGCGTTCCATTGTTTTTCAAGCCCGATATAGATTCCTTATATATATATATATATATATATATATAGACTCTACAGGCTTACGCCACATCCGCCGACCCCTTCTGTGAGTGTTGCGAGGCCAGGAGTTTCTGGCCAGCGGCGTCTTGTGTGAGGGTGCGGTGTCGCGCGCGGGTGGTGGCAGATACGTAGGGGGTCCAAATGTTTGCGTGATGCCGGTGGTCTGGGGCGTGTTTTGCGAGCGCTTTGCGTGCTGTGCACCCGGGTGCGGGGTGTCCTTCTGGGAGGTCGGCCTTTCGACCCGCAACCAAGTGGAGGAGCACTGGAAGACGAAAGGAGCAAGAGTAGTGTGTGGAAGCTGTGATCAGCGAAGCATCACAGCGAAAGATGTGGCAGATGAATCGAAACGGGTGAAGAGGCCGTTGACGTTCGCAGCGCGCACGAAACAGTTCGCGCGGCAGCAGCACATTAGCGCCGAGCAAGATAGTGAGCACGTCGCGAGGAAGAGTAAGGTTGTATGCGCGGAGTGCATTGCAGTTGGCGTGACGGCTCGCAATACGGAAGCGTCTGGGGGTCTTTTGGGGGCCTCCTGGGGGCCTCTTGTGGGCTCCTTGGGGCGTCTTGGCGGTTTCTTGAGGGCCGTTGGCGGCCTGTTGGGTCACTCTTGAGGCCCCCTGGGGTTCGTGGGGGCGGAAAGCTAGATTTTTGAATTGTTGGTTGCCCTCTTGGGCCCCTCTATGTGCCGTCTTGGAGCCTTCTTGGGCCGTTTTGGGGACCTCTTGGGCCGTCTTGGGGCCATAGTGGACCGTCGCGGGGCCGTCTTGGGGGCCTCTTGGGCCGTCTTGGGGCGGTTTTCGGGGCCTCTTGGGCCGTCTAGGAGCGTCGGAAAGCCCAGAAGGCGGATGTGTGAACATTGTACGTTTCACGACGGGAATACGTACATGTCTGCGTCCAGGGACCGTCTTGGGACGCATCTTGGGGGCCTCTCAGGGGCGTGTTGGGCCATCTGGAGGCCATTTCGGGTGTCTTCGATCGCTCTTGGACCGTGTGGGACCATGTTGAGCTCTCTTGGAAGCCACTTGGAGCGCTCTTGGGGCCGTCATCGGGGCTCTCTTGGGCCGTCTTCGGCGCCGCCTGAGCCGTCTTAGCGCCTTCTTGGGCTGTCTTGGGGCCCTCTTGGAGGTTTCTTGGGCCGTTTTGGGGCGGTCTTGGGGGCCTCTTGGGCCGTCTGGGAGCGTCGGAAAGCCCGAAAGGCGAATTTGTGAAACAAACGCACGCTTTACGAAGGGAACGGGCTAATTGTTGCGTCTAGAGGCCCTCTTGGGACGCATCTTGGATGCCTCTTGGGGCCTCTTGGGGGCATCTTGGGCCGTCAGGAGGCCATCTTCGGTGTCTTTGATCGCTCTTGGGCTGTCTGGGACCATATTGAGCTCTCTTGGAGGCCACTTGGGGCGCTCCTGGAGCGCTCTTGGGGCCCTTTTCGGGGCCCTGTTGGGCCGTCTTGGACGCTTGTTGGGCCGTCTTGGGGCCCTCTTGGGCTATCTTGGGACCCTCTTGGGGGTTTCTTGGGCCGTCTTGGGGCGGTCTTCGGGGCCTCTTGGGCCGTCTTGGAGCGTCGGAAAGCCCAGAAAGCGAATTTGTGAAAATTATACGTTTTACGAAGGGAATGGGCCAATTTTTGCGTCTAGGGACCCTCTTGGGGCGCATCTTGGAGGCCTCTTGGGGCCTCGTGGGGACCTCTTGGGCCGTCTTGGAGGCCTCTAGGCTCGTCTTGGGGCCATCTTGGGCGTCTGGGAGCGCTCGTTTGGCGTCTCGGGGCCCTCGTGGGCCGTCTTAGAGGCCTCTTGGGGCCTTCTGGGCCCGTCTTGATCCCCTTTTGGGCCCAAAAGAGCCCCGTGGCGCGCTCGTGCTGGGCCCGGGGGGGGGGGGTCAAATCTCCGGTTTGGGGTCCCTGGGGGGGGATTATGGGGGGGGAACTATCTCACACGCCTAGAGACCCACATATAGATTCCTTATATATATATATATATATATTATATATATATATATATAGATTCCTTATCCAAGGGTTCGCCCTCACAGTACCTTGCGTCGTGCTCCCGCCCCGGGTCCCGAGGCCTGGCACGTCACCAGAGGCCTCCAGAGGCCAGAAGAGGGCCAGGCGCGCCCCAGAACCTTCCGAAAGCGACCGACATACGGTCAAATGTGTATTGCTTGGCGTGTCGTGGCGCTGGGTCTGGCCCACGACGCCTCGGCGCGACACGCTAACGACGTCCAAGTCCGCAGGCATCAACATCCTGAGCCTCGCCAAACCTCATGCCCCGAGGAGCGGAGCGACGCGCTATCACCTTGCAGAGCACAGCGTGTCGCCAGGGCCGCCGCCGCGACACGCTAAGCAACAGTTCCCGACCGTAATCGCGCTTCGCGCCTTTTCGCGGCCTGTGCCGGAGATCTGCCCTTCCCCAAGGTGGCCTCGCGAGGGCGCGAAGGATACCGCGCAGGGCGGCGGTGATCCCCATTGGCCAGGCCTCAGTTGGAGTTCCACTGGCTTCCAGACCCTGGACTCCTCATCCAGCGGTTCCTTATCCAGTGCGCTCGCCGTACAGTCGACGTTGAAATAAGGACCACTTTGGGCTCAGGAGGGGCTCTGACTTTCAGATCGCTCCTCATATTTAGGCCAGGAAACTTCTTCGTGGCCGAGACTCGCCGCGGCCAGAAAAGCCCCCCTGTAACTTATCTGGCGTTCCTGATGGTAGCACGATGGCTGTAGCCGATGCCCGAGAGCCGTAGGCACCAGCCCGGCGCAGCCCCCGGCCCGGGGGGCCCGCGAGGCCTCTGCCCGTGCCCCTCTGCGTGGGTCCGGCCACCGACTTCGAGGAGCGGTTGGGCGGGCGCCCAGCAGCCGCCCGCCGCAGTGCACCGTCGCTGCCGGCGAGGTTCGGGGCTCGAGGGCTTCAGGGGCAACGATAGGGTCAAGACGCTGAATAAGGACCGCTTTGGGTTCGGAGTGGGCTCGCTGTTCCTTAGGCCATTCCGTGGTTGTTCTTCTGGTCCTCCTCGTGCACCCAGGCTCCTCTGATGCCAAAAAATGGCTTCGCTCCTTGCTGAGCGTTCCTCACTGGCAGCAGCTTCATTTTAGTGGGTGGTAGGCCGGGGGGGACGCATCGACCTCCGATCGCCCACTCATGGCCGATGGGGGGCAGATGGCCCGCCCCGCCTAGGAACGTGCGGATTCGCTATCGTGGGCCTCATCGCCGATCTATCGGCGATGTGTCGCCAATTCCAGCTCGATGCTTCCCCCCCTGAGTTGGTCACGCCGTATATCGCTGCCCCCCCGGACCGAGGTTTCTGGATGAGTCTAACCCCTCTCGAGCCCCTGCAGGGGGCTTCTGGCAGGCCTCCAGGGACCCCAGGAGACCTGCAGAGGCCTCCGGACGACGTCGTCAGTCGTCAGGGTGTGCAGTCCTTGGCGTTTTTGCTTGTCCTTTAAAAGTTTCCGCCGCTGTATCCGCGTCGAAAAAGCAGGCGAGAGACCACTTGCGCTTACCTCATTTGCGATATTCGAGTCGTGCTCGCCCCCTGAAAATTTCGAGCATGATAGTCAATGAACCCGGCGCGACCCCGTGATTAGGGGAAAGCTTATTGCATGGGCGCTTCGTTGGGCGCATCGCTTGGCATTTCTTGGTATGGGTTGGCATTGCTTGGTATCGCTTGGCATTGCTTGGAACCCGAGAAACTTGAGGAACCCGAGGAACCCGAGGAACAAGGAAGCCGAGGAACCCGCGGAACCTGGGGAACCTGGGGAATCCGAGGAACCCGGGGAACCTCCGCGGAACGGGCAACGTAAGAATCGGAGGCACCGACGGCGACGAACCTTGGGAACCAGAGGAACCCAGGAAACCTCCGAGGAACGGGCAAAGTAGCCACCCGAATCACCAACATTCAACCAAGTAAGAACCCCTTAGGTAGGCCTAATTGGGGAACGTTGTAAGAAATCTGCATCTGAGAACCCAGCCCCACTGCAGGCGTGACTCCGTGCGTGTCAGCGCTGGCATCATCGACAGAGTGCAGCCGACGACGCGAACACAAAGTAGCCGTCCCAGCGGTTGCCTCCTGGAATCAAGCCATTGACCGAGTCCAGAATACCTGAACCCAAACATGTTGTCATCTCTTGGGAACGCATGTTTTACGTCCGCCGCCTTCCGCTGGCGGAGGCGGCCCCGTTTTACTTCCGCCAGCTTCCGCCAAATTTCCGCCGCCTTCCGCCGAGGAAGAGATGGCAACTCCTTCGATTGTCGAAGGCGAGGCCCTTTCTGGAACGTGCTGAACGACGGCAGAGAGGCGCTTGTGCTTGTCCGAATGTGCGACAGTCATGCTCGTACCCCGAGGCTCCGCACTCCTGGCACGTGCTGCGGCCCCGAGGGGGAATCTGTTGTGCCAAGGCGACACGTGCACGAAGCGATCGCATCGAGGCGGTTTTGCCGACGGGGGCCAGGTGCACACATGCAAAGAAGAGGGACATAAAACTACATGAACATAAACTTCCGGAGCTCAGAGCTGACTTCTTGGATCAGCGCAGGGACCCCCTGGTGGCGCCTCCTGCGCCGCACCTGGCGCGCTCCGCGAGCCAGGGAGGGGGGGGGGTCCAGCGCCGATCCGAGAAATCCGCGCGGAGTTCCGAAAGTTTATGTTTATGCCGCTGTTCGTTTTCCTCTCATGGGAGGCCAGGTGCGCACACGTCTCCGCACCTGTCCTCCCTCCTCCCTTGCTCCTGCATGGCCACTTTCAGCATCTCGCAGCTGGCTCCTGGGAGCGAGGCGTGGCGCTGTCCGCGGGGTTGCGCCTTCTGCCACCGGCCCCTCTTCCTCCTCCTCTTGCTGCGCCATCGTGCGGCTGTGGGGTCATCTCGGGGCCTCGCGGGGGCATCCCTGGGGCCATCGAAGAAAGGACCGAATAGAATCGAACCTCAACATTCGGAGTTCCATGCGGATTTCGTGGATCTACGCTGGACACGCCTGGCGGCGCCTCCAGCGCCGCCCCTAGCGCGCGGAGCGCGCCAGGGAGGGGGCTTTCAGACTCGCAAGAGCTCGGCAGAAGCACCGGTCATGATCTGGCATGGCCGGATGTGCGCGGAAATTCGGGCACACGACCCGCCCCGCCGCGGCCACTTGCGCAGCGGGCTGGCCGGAGGTGCCAGCTCACGACCAGGCACCTCTTAGGTCCCCCGCGGGGGCGCGAGGACTATCGCGCTTCGCGCGTCGCGGTCTGGGCCAGAGCGGTTGCCCGTCTCCCAGGGGGGCGGCGCGAGGGCACGAGGGCGTGAAGAAAATCACGCATTTCGGGGCGCTAGCTGCGAAGTTAGGTGTCCTGGCCACCTTCCCTCGTCTCCATCTCGCCAAGGGCTTAACGACTTCTGCTGTCCCTCGTCTCGCGCTGGGGCGGCCACGAGTTGTTCAAAAATTCCTTGCAGATCTCTGGATTTAGGTTGACCAGGATTCCTCGATTTCTCTGCATCTAAGACCTTGACTCGTCCGGCTTGATCCCCACAAGTCGATTGGCGAAACGTCGCAATTCTGAGGGACCATTTGCTTCTCTTCGTGCTGCTCCTCCCGGCGCTCGCCTCGCACCGGCCCCTCGGTATTCGCCTCGCGCGGCGGTCGGTCCTCGGTCGGGTTGCGTGGGCCTCCCAGTACATCCCTCGCGCTGGCCTCTCTCCTTCGGAATGGATCGGCGCGCCTCAGGCTACGTCTATTCCTTGTCCTGATCCGCCTCCTCCCATCCTCCCTCTCCTCTATCATTCGTCCTGGTCCGCCTCCCCACCTCTAGTTTCCGAGCCGCCTCGCGGCTAACAGCCAACATCCAGGAACAGCGTAGACGAATCGGCCTGCAGGCTGCGCGTGCGGATCATCCAGCTTCCCTGAAGCCACCCAATCTTGCGTGTTTTCGCTTGTGAATCTTCACCTCCTCGGAAGGGTCACGGGTCATGTTGCAGAGAGGCAGCTCATTGGTCTAAGCTTGTTTGTGCCGCTGCGTGGAGCGTGAGCGTGAGGCTGTAGTCTTAGTAGAGATGGGTCACCAGAAACAGTAGCAGTAAAAAGAGACAGCGGATGAAAAGGCTGAGGAAGAGTAAGAAGAGAGAAGGAGCCTTCGTGGAGGCTCGGTGTAGTGTCAGGCTGGCCTCAACGACGCTCTATTGCAAGAGGACTGCGACTTGTAGAGCTCGCATTCCTGACCAACAGCCCCCCACCCTCCCGGTTCCGGCTCATCCCCTACCATCTCTCGCCGCCCCCCCACCCCCTGGTGCCTTCTCCCAACGTTTTCTCCCCTTGTTCCCTTCCCCCCACCTCGTCCCTCTTCCTCCCCTTCAGGGAGAGAGCGAAGGAGGAAAATAGCGAGAAGGGATGGCGACGAGGGACCGAGGGAGGGATGTATGTACGGAGCGATCAACGGCGAAGGCAGCCACTGCCAAGCCGTGGTGAAATTGAAAGATCGTAGAAACTTGCGTCAAGCGAGGGAAGAAGAAGGCGAGGAGGGGGACAGGCTGGGTGCGCTCGCACTCTATCTGACATCCTACCCCTCCCAACCATCCCTTTCCATTGCGTTGTTTTCTCCATCCGCGCACGGGGAACTCAAACAAGGACCTCATCGTGTTTTGCGCAATCGGAACAGGGGAGCTGCGCAAATTGGAGGAGGAGCGCGTACATTGGAGGTGTCGGATGAGCAGGAGTATGACAGGTAGGAAAATGAGGATAAGGAAGGCCTTGACCTCCTCCCCTTCATGTCGCCCCCTTACCCACGGACACCAGGACTCTTCGGGCTTCGACTGGAAGGATCTGATGGCGGCCCGATGCTCTCGTATTCTCGTCCTTGCACTCACCCTCCCTCCTTCCCCTCATCTTCATCCTATTATGTGCTCTTCCTCCTCCTCCCACATCCTCCTCCTCGGCCTCCTCCTTTCCTATATTGATCAAGTCCTCTTCGTCGACTTACCCACCTGTCATACATCGTCTCGCCCTCTTCGTCTGTGACCCCCTCCTCTTCATAATCGTAACCAGAGTCAGACTGCGGGACATGCGGGAGTGGGCATCGTCGTCATGAATTCGTTCCTCGAGCACTTCGACCCAGGTACAGCCTGAACAGTCATCTGGAGAGGCAGAGCGGCTAAGTTGTCCCTCCGGGGGGGGGGCTCGGGGGCCTTGGGCTCTGTGGTCGCTGATTTACCGAGATGAATCTTCACGACGTCCACCCACATGAACGTTCCAGGTGCACAGTTCCTCGGGCCTCCGCGCTTGTTTACGCTCTCGGATTGCAAGCTGGTTCGTACCTTCCAGGAGTGCCTTGACGGCATTGGGAGGCGACTTCAACTACGCAGCGGAGGAGACCAGCAGGCAGTCCCTCACTATGTCTCGCTGCTCCAGTGGTCGAGACCATGGTAAG
The DNA here is from genome assembly GCA_963575745.1 of Prorocentrum cordatum. NCBI lineage: Eukaryota > Dinophyceae > Prorocentrales > Prorocentraceae > Prorocentrum > Prorocentrum cordatum. The sequence continues at coordinate 953,010 of CAUYUJ010014216.1, forward strand.
TAGCGCCATTTCCAGTTGGTGCTGGGGGCGCCTGCGGCCAGAACGAAATGCACCAGGACCAGCACACCAACGCCTCAGCGAGCGCCCGCTCGCGCCTGGACCACATTTTCCTGAACCAGCACGCCGCGGATCAACTGGACCGGCATATGTCCTGCTATGCTCTGGCCTGGACGCCTGCGATGTCGGCTAATCGGGCAGTGTTCTTCTCCTGGCAGTCCCCGCAAAGACTGCCTGATCATCCGCGCCTCATTGCAGACCAAGCTCTGCGCCATGACCAATTCGAGCGTCGTGTCAACTTGGAGTACGGTCAGCAGCTGCGGGACCACCCTGGGGACGTCGGCTCGCCCATATGAAGGCGGCGACGCGGCAGAACCATCAAGGAGGGGAAAGTTTCACAATGTGCGACTTTCCCCTCCTTGATGGTGGTATATCTTCATCGAGGACGCTGGCGGCGCATCACTGGCCGCTCCCTGAGAGTTTGTCGGCGTCTTGGAGTGATCCCGCCACCTTGCCTGGGTTGTGGGTTCGAGTCCGTCTAGACGCTTGTAGGAGTCTCTTCGGACAGCTCTCGGGAGCCTCTGCGGGGCATTTTAGGAGCCTCTGGGGAGCCTCCTGGAAGCTTCTTGGGAACTGCTTCGGGCCCTCTTGGGGGCCTGAGGTTTTTTGGGACGCCTTGAAGGCGCGTGAGGGCCTCTAGAGGCCATCTTCGGCGTCTGGGAGTGATCCCGCCACCTTGCCTGGGTTGTGGCTCAGAGTCCTCATGGACGCTTGCAGGAGTCTCTTCGGACAGCTCTCGGGGGCTTCTGCGGGGCAGTTTAGGGGCCTCTTGGGGGCGTCCCAGGGGCTTCTTGGAGACCTCTGGGGGCCCTCTTGGGGCCTCTTGGGGCTCTTTTGGAGTTTGTTGGGGGCCTCCAGGGGGCCGCTGAGGGCCTCCTGGGGGCCTCTTGAGCCGAAAGCTCGACATGTTCATTCGGGTACCCCTTCTGGGCCTCCTCTTGGGGCCATCCTGGGGCTCCTCTTGGGCCGTCCCGGGGGCCTCTTGGGCGGTCTTGGGGCCCTCTTGGGCCGTCTTGGGGCCGTCTTGGGGGCCTGTTGGGCCGTCCTGGGGCGATCTTGGGGGCCTCTTGGGCCGTCGCGGAGCGTGGGTAAGCCGAAATGGCGTGAACGTGAAAATCCTTCAAAAACCATTGAAAAATCAATGATGTTTGCTTCTCGGGGCTGTCTTGGGGGTGCTCTTGGAGGCCTCTTGGGCCGTCTTGGAGGCGTCTTGGGCCGTGTGGAGGCCATCTTACGCGTCTTGGAGCGATCTGGAACCGTCTGGAGGCTCTCTTGGACTGCTCGGGACTCTCTTGGACCGGCTTGGGGCGCCCTTGGGTCGTCCCCGGGCCGTTTGAGACCTTCAAGGGGGCCGGCGGCAGAGTGGGGCCGGCGGCAGAGTGGGGCCCCCTCGGAGGGACTTTCAGGAGGTTTTTGACCAGACTGGAGAAGGGGGCCAAAGACTGTGCCAGACACTGTGTCAGAGAGGTCTCGCACGGCCCACACCGCAGGGCGGGAGCGGCCGGATCGAGGACGCCGGCGGCGCATCACCGGCCGCTCCCTGGGAGTTTTTCGAGGAGGTGCGCAGCATCGAAAGTCGTGACGCGGCGCGTATGCCAGCTATCAAATAGCCGTCGCCCCATCCCGCCACCGTGCTTGGGATTTGGGTCGGACGGAGTCCTCATGGACCTCCTGGGGGCTTCTTGGGGGCCTCTTGGAGCTCTCTTGGGGCCTCTTGGGAGCTTCCTGGGAGCCCCTGAGGCCCTCCTGAAGGCTTTTTGGGAGTTGAAAGTCGGAATGTCCGTTGAGGTTCCCCCTCTGGGCCCTCTGTTGGAACCGTCCTGGGGCCCTCGTGGGCCGTCCCGGGGGCCTCTTGGGCTGTCTTGGTGCCCTCTTGGGCCGTCCTGGACCTCTCTTGGGGGGCTTTTCGGCCGTCTTAGGGCGGTCTTGGGGGCCTCGTGCGCCGTCTTGGAGCGTCTGGAAGCCCAAATTGTTGGAAGCCGAAGAACTATTAAAAAAACATCGAAAAATGAATGAAATTTACCTCTTGTGGCCCTGTCAGGGGTGCTGTCGGAGCCCTCTTGCGGCGTCTTGGAGGCGTCTTGGGCCGTCTGGAGACCATATTTAGCGTCTGGGAGCGATCTGGAGCCGTCTGGAGACTCGCTTGGGCCGTCTTGGGGCTCTCTTGGCCCGTTTTAGGGCGCTCTTGAATCGCTCCCGGGCGCCAGAACTGTTCAGGGAGGGGGGGTCCGCCGGCAGAGTGGGGCCCCCTCGGAGGGACTTTCAGGAGGGCTTTGACCAGCCACTGGCGAAGGAAGGGGAAAGATAGTGCCGAACACTTTGTCAGAGAGGTCTCGCACGGCCCACACCGCAGGGCGGGAGCGGCCGGATTTAAAGGCTGCCGCCTCTGCCGCCGACCCCAATAGAGCGACGAATGTTGGATTCGTTAGTGGTCGGGGTACTTTTCCAAGCACGGCAGGAAGGTTCCTGTTGAGTGTCTAGATTCTGCGTTGCATCGCGGATTTCTTGTAGTGGCCTGCTGGGGAGCTTTTTGGGGCCTTCTGGGGGCTTCACGGGGCGGAACGTTACGACTTGTGGTTTGTGTTCGTACTCGTGGGCCATTTGGGGGGCCGTCATGGGCTTCTATGGGCGGTCTCTTGGGCAGCGCTGGGGTGGCGATACTTCCACAGTCCGGGCGGTTGGCGCCGTTGCGGATGTCTTTCGGCGGCCTTTCAGCCGGCAGCCACCCGCTTCAGTTTCCAAAAACACCTTGGAATTTTTCCGGGGTTTAAATTCGAACCTGAAGCGGGGACTTTGCATCTGGGCCGCTCTCAGGAGCCCTACAGTGGAAACCCACGCCAAGAAACACCTCCTTGCCTGGCCAAAACCTGGGGGCCGGGGCCCCAGAAGCGTTCCAGTGTGTGTTTTTGGAAGTGGACAACATGAGCCCTGAGATCCTGGCGGCTGAATATTTTCGAGCCAGCCGTTCCCGACGTTTTCCGGGCCCTGGGACCCTCGCAGATCAATCCGGCTCGAACAATGACGCAGAAAGATGGGGTCCAGAGCTCCAGACGCTTTCGTTGTTCAGATGTTGCATTTTTGTCCCAACCCTCCTGCGTTGGGTTCTCGTTTTGAATAGAGCACTGATCGCGCGTCTCCTTCCCACCCCCATCCCGTCCCTCTCTTCCCCCCTGCCTTTGACCTCGGCATCCCTGTGGGGCTGCGATCTGTGAAACTGTCGCCACTTTCGAGGGCTGCTGAGGGGCACAGCACAGTGGGTACCCACCGCAGACTCAAATTAGACCTCGCCATCCCTGGGGGGCTGCGATTGGTGAAACTGTCGCCACTTTCGAGGGCTGCTGAGGGGCACAGCACAGTGGGTACCCACCGCAGATTCAAATTAGACCTCGCCATCCCTGGGGGGCTGCGATTGGTGAAACTGTTGCCACTTTCGAGGGCTGCTGAGGGGCACAGCACAGTGGGTACCCACCGCAGATTCAAATTAGACCTCGCCATCTCTGGGGGGCTGCGATCTGTGAAACTGTCGCCACTTTCGAGGGCTGCTGAGGGGCACAGCACAGTGGGTACCCACCGCAGACTCAAATTAGACCTCGCCATCCCTGCGGGGCTGCGGTCTGTGAAACAGTCGCCATTTTCGAGGGCTGCTGAGGGGCACAGCACAGTGGGTACCCACCGCAGACTCAAGTTAGACCTCGCCATCCCTGGGGGGCTGCGATTTGTGAAGCTGCCGCCACTTTCGAGGGCTGCTGAGGGGCACAGCACAGTGGGTACCCACCGCAGACTCAAATTAGACCTCGCCATCCCTGCGGGGCTGCGGTCTGTGAAACAGTCGCCATTTTCGAGGGCTGCTGAGGGGCACAGCACAGTGGGTACCCACCGCAGATTCAAACTAGACCTCGCCATCCCTGGGGGGCTGCGATTTGTGAAGCTGTCGCCACTTTCGAGGGCTGCTGAGGGGCACAGCACAGTGGGTACCCACCGCAGACTCAAATTAGACGCGGCTTTCGTCCTTGTTCTCCTCCTGCAGTCACCTTCCCTCTGCTGCTGCCGTGCTGATGGTTCGGCTTCCCGCACGTTTTTCTCTTGCTCTGCGTTCCCGACTCCCCATGTCCTCTTCGAGCCTGTAGCCTTCGCCCCTCGTTCTTGTATGGTTCTCCTGCGCATCATGCCATAGGCGCGTGTCCCAAGTAGCTTACACATCAAGTTAATTGTCCATGCAAGTTTCGGCCAACTCCTCGTTTCCATTGATACAAATGGGTTGGGTACGTCACATGGTAATTTCGTTGCGTCGGATCTCAGGGAGTATCAGGGTGTCTGGAACACCCCGGAACCCTTCCAAGTGATATTCCGGAGCCTGAAACTCCAAGGACGCGCCACGGGGGGCAACGATTGGAGGGGCAGCGAGCGCGGCGGAAAGGGTGCCCTTGTATTAAGTCGAGCACGTCCTTCTACAGGAGAAATATGCAGAAATAGGCAAGAAATAGTCGGGGGACGATGTTGCGATTTGTTGTTTGACCATTTGGGGGGATTTTTGGAGCATGTTTTAATTTTCGTGGTGACCTGGTGGTGGCGTGGTGGTGGCGTGGTGGTGACCTCGTGGTGACCTGGTGGTGGCGTGGTGTTGGCGTGGTAGGGGGTCAGGGTCGGCTCCGGGCGCGGAATTGACGGGGGGGGGTCCCAAGAACAGAGCTCCCAGGAGGGTGCGTGGGTGCGGGGGTCGGACCTGGTGGTGACCTGGTGCTGGCGAGGTGGTGGCGTGGTGCTGGCGTGGTGCTGGCGTGGTGGGGGGTCAGGGTCGGCTCCGGGCGCGGAATCGTCGGGTGGGGGGTCCCAAGAACAGAGCTCCCAGGAGGGTGCGAGGGTGCGGAGGTCAGACCTGGTGGTGACCTGGTGGTGGCGAGGTGGTGGCGTGGTGGTGACGTGGTGGTGGCGCGGTGCTGGCGTGTTGGGGGGTCAGGGTCGGCTCGGGGCGCGGAATTGTCGGGTGGGGGGTCCGAAGAACAGAGCTCCCAGGAGGGTGCGAGGGTGCGGGGGTCGGACCTGGTGGTGACCTGGTGGTGGCGTGGTGGTGACCTCGTGGTGACCTGTTGGTGGCGTGGCGCTGGCGTGGTAAGGGGTCAGGGTCGGCTCCGGGCGCGGAATTGACGGGTGGGGGGTCCAATTACGCTACCGAGGAACCCCACATACTGATTTTATGTCTTGTGTGAACCGCGCTACCACTACCACCGCCGTCATGCTCTCAGGTGCCCCCTGTGGTCGTTGAAAGGAGGGGGAGGACGTGTGGGGGGAGAGGAGGGGTTGAGGAGTCATCTGTGACGGTCATATCCGGCGTCGCCTGGCACTTGGATACGAGAGGTAATACGCAATCCCGCACTAGAGGCTATGCCTGGACGACCCTGGCACGCATAGGGAGACCACCCCCTGCGCACCCCCTCTGGTGTTGAGAAAATGCCACGCCTGCAATGCCTGGACGACCCTGGCACGCATAGGGACACCACCCCCTGCGCACCCCCCCTGCTGTCGAGAAAGTGCCACGCCTGCCACGCTCTCCGACCCTGGCACGCATAGACGCCGCGGTGAGAGACCACCCCCTGCGCACCCCCCCTGGTGTCGAGAAAGTGCCACGCCTGCCACGCTCTCCGACCTTGGCACGCATAGACGCCGCTGTGAGAGACCACCCCCTGCGCACCCCCCCTGGAGTCGAGAAAGTGCCACGCCTGCCACGCTCTCCGACCCTGGCACGCATAGGGGCCGCGGTGAGAGACCACCCCCTGCGCACCCCCCCTGGTGTCGAGAAAGTGCCACGCCTGCCACGCTCTCCGACCCTGGCACGCATAGACGCCGCGGTGAGAGACCAGCCCCTGCGCACCCTCTCTGGTGTCGAGAAAGTGCCACGCCTGCCACGCTCTCCGACCCTGGCACGCATAGGGGCCGCGGTGAGAGACCACCCCCTGCGCACCCCCCCTGCTGTCGAGAAAGTGCCACGCCTGCCACGCTCTCCGACCCTGGCACGCATAGACGCCGCGGTGAGAGACCACCCCCTGCGCACCCTCTCTGGTGTCGAGAAAGTGCCACGCCTGCCACGCTCTCCGACCCTGGCTCGCATAGACGCCGCGGTGAGAGACCACCCCCTGCGCACCCTCTCTGGTGTCGAGAAAATGCCGCGCCTGCCACGCTCTCCGACCCTGGCTCGCATAGACGCCGCGGTGAGAGACCACCCCCTGCGCACCCCCCCTGGTGTCGAGAAAGTGCCACGCCTGCCACGCTCTCCGACCCTGGCACGCATAGACGCCGCGGTGAGAGACCAGCCCCTGCGCACCCTCTCTGGTGTCGAGAAAGTGCCACTCCGAGCGGTGCTGTGAGGAGGAGGGGAGGTGTGAGGTGAGACGCGGGTGCGACGCGGCAGGGAAGAAAACCAGAACCCCACGAAGCATGTGGGGAAAAACATGGCTCCCAGGAGGGTGCGAGGGTGCGGGGGTCAGACCTGGTGGTGACCTGGCGGTGGCGAGGTGGTGGCGTGGTGGTGACGTGGCGATGGGGTGCTGGCGTGTTGGGGGGTCAGGGTCGGCTCCAGGCGTGGAATTGTCGGGTGGGGGGTCCGAAGAACAGAGCTCCCAGGAGGGTGCGAGGGTGCGGGGGTCGGACCTGGTGGTGACTTGGTGGTGGCGTGGTGGTGACGTGGTGGTGGCGTGGTGCTGGCGTGGTGGAGGGTCAGGGTCGGCTCTGGGCTCGGAGTTGTTGGGTGGGGGGTCCCAAGAACAGAGCTCCCAGGAGGGTGCGAGGGTGCGGGGGTCGGACCTGGTGGTGGCGAGGTGGTGGCGTGGTGGTGACGTGGTGGTGGCGTGGTGCTGGCGTGGTGGGGGGTCAGGGTCGGCTCTGGGCGCGGAATTGTCGGGCGGGGGGTCCCAAGGACAGAGCTCCCAGGAGGGTGCGAGGGTGCGGGGGTCGGACCTGGTGGTGACTTGGTGGTGGCGTGGTGGTGGCGAGGGGGTCAGGGTCGTTTTGTCCTGGGTGCGTTTTGGGGCGGAAGGCTAGATTTGTCAGCTCCTGGTCCCCATCTTGGGCCTCTCTGGGCTTCTTTTTGAGAGCCTCTTGGGCCGTCTTGAGCCTCTTGGGCCGTTGGGGGCCCTCTTGGGCTGTCTTGGGGGCTTCTTGGTCCGTCTTGGAGGGGTGTTGGGGCCGTCTTAGGCGGTCTTGGAGCAGCGGAAAGCCGCAAGGTCGAGAACCCCAAACATGTAGAAAAAAGACAGGGAAATCAATATTGGTCGCCTCGTGGGGCCCTCTTGAGAGGCCTCTTGGGGCGATTTGGCGGCCGGTAGGGCCGTCTTGGGGCCATCTTGGGCGTCTAGGAGCCATCTTGGGCGTCTTGGGCGATCTTTGGGTTCTCTTGGACCGTCTTGGCCCGTTTTGGGGCCCTCTGTCCTTCCATGGCGCGCTCGGTCCAGGGTGGTCCCGGGCCGGGGGGGGAGGTCGAATCTCAGGTTTGGGGTCCCTTGGGGGGTTATGGGGGGGAACTATCTCGCACGCCTGGAAACCCACAGGGGGTCGGCGGATTATGATGATGCTGATGATGCTGATCGTGTTGATGATGATGATGATGAGGAGGAGGAGGATGATGCTGATGATGATGATGCTGCTGATGATGATGATGATGGTGGTGGTGATGATGGTGGTGGTGATGATGATGGCGATGATGATGATGATGATGATGATGATGATGATGATGATGATGGTGATGGTGATGGTGATGGTGATGGTGATGGTGATGATGATGATGATGATGATGATGGCGATTGTGATGGTGATGGTGATGGTGATGGTGGTGATGGTGTTGACGGTGATGGTGATGGTGATGGTGATGGTGATGTTGATGGTGATGGTAACGGTGATGGTGATGGTACTGGTGATGATGATGGTGGTGATGATGATGGTGATGATGATGATGCTGATGTTGATGATGCTAATGATGATGGTGGTGATGATGATGGTGATAAGTATGCTTGTGATGATGGTGAGTATGATGTTGCTGATGATGATGGTGATGGTGATGATGCTGATGATGGTGGTAGTGATGGTGATGGTGATGGTGATGGTGATGGAGATGGAGATGGAGATGGAGATGGTGATGGTGATGGTGATGGTGATGGTGATGGTGATGGTGATGGAGGAGGAGGAGGAGGAGGCGGAGGAGGAGGAGGAGGAGGAGGAGTGGAGAAGACGCGACGTCTCTCGCGGGCTCGCGCTCGCGCAGCGCAAGGGCGAAGAGGAGGAGGAGGAAGAGGAGGAGGAGGAGGAGGAGGGGGAAGCCTTTCTGTGTGGAGCCTTTGGGTTGTTCCTTGGTTTGGGGTGGTCACGGTTCCCTCCCGCGTCGGTTCCCATTGAAGGGGGAAAGTCGCCTCGTCGTCTGCCGCCGTTCCCTGTCGTTTCCCTTGTGCTCCACCCAGCGCTTAGTCACCCGCCCCATGTGCCAACGGCACCGGGCGGGGCAAGGCGGCGTCGCGCACAGCGACCTTGACGCCTTCAGCAGCGGCAGGAGGAGTATAGGATCAGCAGCAGCAGCAGCAGCAGCAGCAGCAGCAGCAGAAGGAGGGGGATGGGAGGGAGCCCCGCTTGCGCCTGCGTCGCCGCTGGCCCGCAAGCGAGGCGGACGAATCCTCGCCCGCGAACTGGCAGGTGGAGGATTCGCCGAAGCGGCTCGGCCTGTCCGGGGACTTCGAGGACGGGCCTCCCGGCCCCAACGCCGCGCCGTGCCTCGCTGAGGCGAGGGTGTGAGGTCGGCCGGATCGGGCCGAGCCACCCTGTCTGCGGGACGAGCCCCGCGCCCACGGGCACGTCAGCCGGGCATGGCGACGAGGAGGAAGGAGGGGGTCCATCGGGGAACCGTAAGACTCAAGTTCGCCGGAACTCGGGTTTGCCGACGCTTTTTGACGGGCCCGTCCTGATTTTCACCGTCCCGTTTCCGTTGGATGTTTGCAGCAAGAGCTCGCGTCAATTTTCAGATTAGGCTTCGTCGTTTTCCTGACGGCCCCGTCATGCCAACCCGAGGCCCCCCGAATCCGAGTCTTACGTCTCCCCAGTTCTAGGGGAGCAAACGCAATATCAACGACGCGCCGCCGTGGGGAGAACCCATCAGCGTGTTCCTGCTGAAGTCTGACAAGAACGAAGGAGGCACACGCCTACGGCCTATCAACGGCGGCGTGTCGCTGATGATTTCGTTCCCTCCCTTATCTGGACGTCTTGTGGGCGTCTCTGGGCTCCTGAGTGCCTTTCGGGGGCTGGGCAGCATCTAGAGGCTCCCCCCCCTTCCTCCCGGAGGAGGCGGAGGGGGCGGGAAAGGCGGCAGAAGGTGGACGATGGAGCTTGCCCTGACATGTTCGCGCCGTGACACGTTCACGACGGGAGTTTTTTGGCCGCTTTGGGCCCTTAACGGCGGGTCCCCAGGCCGTCAACCAATTATATAAGTTGGATGGACAAGCGACCTTGGGGAAAGGGGTCGGGACTTCTGGGAAGCCCGTCGTGGAAAAATATGGTAGAAGCATCACATGCTTAAGGGAAGAGCACGGAGAAGCCCCTGAGCCAACCTCAGATGGGGCACGGCAGAAGTGGGCGGCGATGGCACTGGTGAAGAATCGACATCTCTGCCCTCCCTCGCACCTCTTGGCTCCGATATGCCCTGACCTGAAGTGATCTGGCGAATTCCGCCCGAGACATCCTCGCAACTCTGGGCTCGTGGATGCCGCGCGCGAGGTGATCCGGCCAGTTGCGCCCGAGACATCCTCGCAATGCTGGGCTCGAAGATGCTGTACGCGAGGTGGACTGGCCAGTTGCGCCCGAGACGTCCTTGCAGCTCGGGGCTCGGACATGCCGCGCGCGAGGTGGCCCAGCCAATCTCTTTTGAGACATCTCGGCTCAAAGACGCCAGACACCCAGACACAAGGTGGCACCGCCAGTTTCGCCCGAGACATCCTCGCAGCAACTCCGGGCTCAGGGATGCTTCCCGCGAGTTGTTCTGGCCAGCTTCGCCTGAGACATCCTCGTAACTCTGGGCTCGGAGATGTCGCGCGCGAGGTGTTCCGCCCTGATTTGACCGAGGCATTCTCGCACCTTTTGCTGGGGTTGCCACCAGTGCCAGGGGAACCGAGAAGTCGCCATTTAATATGCTCTTGTCCCTGCGCTGACTGCAGTCTGCGAGGATACCCGTGCTGTGAAGGCGCTTCAAGCTACGGCTTACCCTGCAGAGCGTTATTTTGTTTGATGCGGTGGCGCCTCGAAGCTCTCGGTCCAGGCGCGGCTGCTGAAGAGGGCCCCTGCGCCTCTCAGAGCCTTCGGATACCCAGGCTGCTCACCGTCTCATCCTCCTCCACTGGCCCTCCCCCCCGGGTCCCTCGTTCCGTTTCCCCCTGGGTAGAGCCTTCGGAGCGTTCCAGAACGCTCTCGGAGCGTTCCAGGACGCTCTGGAACAGCCGCGCGCCCGATACATCCTTCGGACCCGCCGGCCTGCTCTCAGAGATCCTCGGTGTGTCCCACCTCCGATGTGCCTTCTTCTTGCCGTCGTCTTCCCGAAGGCCAAAAAAAGATGAGAGGAGTCACCGCCGCCGCCGTCTTTGTCGTCGTGGTGCTCCTCGTCGCCGTCATGATGGTCGTTGCCAACGCCGCCGCTGCTGTCGCCGCCCTCGTCCGTCGTCGTCGTCGTCCGTCGTCGCCGCCGTTGCCGCCGCCACCTTCGTTGTCGTCGCCGTCGTTGTCGCGCCCGCCGTCATCCGCCGTCGTTGCCGCCCTCGCCCGTCGTCGCCGCCGTTCGCCGGGCCCTCTGGCCGGCCAGGACTCCGTCGGCCCAGACCTCGGGGCCCTCGGCCCGGGGCTCGGAGCAGGCAGCGGCGCTGCCGCTGGCCCGCTGGGTGAGCCTCGCCGGCCGCCAGGGAGGGCCGAAGAAGAAGCATGACCGACCCCCGAGCCCAGCGAGGGATATTCCAGATGGAATCAGACGCATGCAGAGCAGACGGGGTCGGAGGATCGCGCCGCATCGGCGATGCGGCACGATCCTCCGACCCCATCTATTCGGACCCCAGTTGGGAGGCCGACTTGGGCAATTGGCAGTGAACGCGCTGGGGATAAGAATGGTAATGATACCCTGCTGGGTGCTGTGCTGTGCCGCGCTGCTTTGTGCTGGGATGCGCCGTGCTGCCATGAACTGTGCTGTTCTATGCTGTGCTTAGCTGCTCTGCTACGCACGTTTTGAAACGTAACACGTGCCGTGTTCAAAACTTCCGTGTTCAAAACGTACGTGTTCAATCTACGTGTTGAGTTCCGCATCACTACGCTACGTGTTGCGTGTTGCGCATCGGGGCAACTCAGATGCTGTGTTGAATTGTGTTGTGCTTTATTGCGTTGTGAATCCAGCCGTCCTTGGCGTCGAAATTCTGACCGAACTGGTCTGGATCTTTGATTCGAGCTGCCTGGACGCATGGCTCGCCCAGAGCCCCAGAGTTGGTTGTGGTCGAACCGTGCGTGGCCCTCAACCAGCTCGAGCTCAAGATCCGATTCAGTGCCGGAGCGGGGCGAACCGACAGGGGGTACACCGACGCCCAACAGGACGTGCCCGGGGCGCGCCCAGCGGATGCGCCCAAGAATGGCGACGAAAATGTCCAGGACCCCGCATCTTCCCCAGGGCCTGCGTGCGTCCTGGCGAGTGCCTGTCGTCCGCCCTTCCGCCATAAAGTCGCAGGTTGAGTCCGCCGCCTCTCGGCTTAGGTGCAAGCTGCTCTAGGCAATGGGACCCAGGCGCATTTGGAAAGCATTTGACGGTCAAGTCGGGCACGGCGGGTACGCAAAGTGGACTGGATGCGCGCAGTCGCATGAAGAAAATATTCGCAGGTTGAGAGAACCCCCCCTTGCCAGGTCGATTAGTAGCGAATTGCCATTTTCTGGTTCTCGAGACGGCAGTGCGGCCGCAACTTCGGGCGGGCCTGTGCCTGGCAGGTCTGGTCCCCGGTAAATTTCACTAGAAGATGTTTTGCCAAAGGGGGTTCTTCGGGGGCCCCAGCGGTGTGGTGAACACACCGTGTGGTGCGTCAGTGAGGGTTCGGGGTGACCGCACGGCGTTGAGACTTGGGTCGTTGTCCGAGGATGTCTTGGGCGACTGGGCCTCTTCAGGGTCTCAAAACGGTGCGGCGACGCACCGACGGACCGTGCGGTGAGAGATGTCTAGGGATTCCGAGGCCCCCGCACGGTCTGTCATCGCACCGTTTTGAGCCCCCAACGGCGTCGTGATTTTTCACGACGTGGACCCCCGGAGGTCTAGATCTCTTTATCCAGGACCGGTTGTTCACCCCGCGAGTCGTTTTTTGATGGTCCCAGGGCCCCGTAAGGGTCACCAGGTGTTTGAAATTGCCAAAAACCTCCGCCGTGTTGGGTCCACGTTTTGAAGAGACAGCGCCCCGCGTCTCCTCCTTCCTCCTCCCCCTCCTCCCGCTCCTCCATCCTCCCATCCGTGCCTCTGCCCTCTGCACCAGTGAACCATGTCGGCACACCCCTCACACGTTTCGTGGCCCCACAGGGAGCCCCACCGAAGGCCCCAGTGGCTGCGTCCACATGCGTCCCAGGCGCGAATTTCGGCACAGCCCTCGCACGTTTCGCGGCTCCCTAAGAGCTCCAGCAAAGGCCCCAGTGGCGCCGCCCGAATGCGCCCCAGCCGCCCATTCTGGCAGACCCCTCACACGTTTCGTAGCCCCCCATAGGTAGCTCCACCGAAGGCCCCAGTGGCGCCGCCCGCATGCGTCCCAGCCGATCATTTCAGCACACCACTCCCATGTTTCGTGGCCCCATGGGGAGCTCCACCGGAGGTCCCAGTGGCGCCGCCCGCATGCGTCCCAGCCGCTCATTTCGGCACACCCCTCACACGTTTGGTGGCCCCATCGAGGGCCCAAATCGCACCGCCCGCATGCGTCCCAGCCGATCATGCCGGCACACACCACATCCTTTTCGTGGCCCCAGAGGGAGCTCCACCGAAGACCCCAGTGGCGCCGCCCGCATGCGTCCCAGCCGCTCATTTCGGCACACCCCTCCCACGTTTCGTGGCCCCCATAGGGAGCTCCACCGAAGGCTCCAGTGGCGGTGCCCACATGCGTCCGCGCCACTGATTTCGGCAAACCCTCGCGCGCTTCGTGGCCCCCTAGGGAATTCTACCCCAGGCCCCAGTGGCGGTGTTCGCATGCGCTTCCCCCAACCAGCATAGCTTCGTGGCCCCATGATAGGGAGCTCCACCAAAGGTTTCACTGGCACTGTCCACATGCGTTTCCCCCACCCAGTACAGCGTTCCGTGACCCAAGAGGGAGCTCCACCGGAGACCCCAGCGGCGGTGTTCGCATGCGCTTCCCCCGCCCAGCACAGCATTCCGTGGCCCCATAGGGAGCTGCTCCACCGAAGGCCCCAGTGGCGGCGTTCGCATGCGGGACCCCACCCCAGCGCTTCGTGGCCCCATGGGGACCTCCACCGGAGGCCCCAAGGCGGTGTCCGCATGCGTTCCCCACCCATTACAGCGCTCCATAGGGAGCTCCACCGAAGGCCCCAGCGGCGGCCACGCCCCATCGCGGCGCACCCCTCACAGGTTTCGTGGCCCCATCGTGGATTCCGTCTAAAGCCCCAGAGGCAGCGCCTCATAACGGCACACCCGTCGCATACTTCATGGCCTCATGAGGAGATCCCCCGAAGGCGATACCCGCAACGACGGTACTCACAACTGCAAATGGATGAGTGCTTCGCCAGTAAATTTGTTTTCGCGACCCGAGCATGTTTCGGTGTTGGGAATTCCTGGTTCTGCCCACCCCTGGATCGACGGCCGCGCGCCTGCGCCGAGGTCCAATGACGGCCCCCAGGGGCCGAATTCGAAAAGAAGTGGCAGGATTGAGAACAATACCCTAGCAAAGCACCCTAATAGCAGCAAAGGTGAAGAGGCGGGTCGAGGAGAAAGAGGTCGGCTGCGAACAGGGGTGAGAGCACGGCCATGTGCACTTTAGTTCCCAACCCTCCTGTGTTGGGGTCTCGTTTTGAATAGATCACTGTTGTCTCCATCCTCCTCCCCCTCCTCCTGCCTCCTCCTCCCTTCTCCTCCTGCATCCTTGCCTCCCTTGCTCATACGTTTCCTAGTGGGTGGCTGCGAATTGGGCAAATGTCGCCACTTTCGTAGAGCTCCTGGGACGCACGGCGGAGGTGAGGGCAGCGGGGACTTTGGTGGGACCCTGGGAGGCACGGTGGAGGTGAGGGCAGCGGGGATCGCTTTGAGACCTCGCGGCTCCGTCGGGGGCTGCGAACTGCACAACGGTTGCCACTTTCGCGGGCTCCTGGTAGGCACGGCGGACGTGAGGGCAGCGGGGATCGCTTTGAGACCTCACGGTTGCCTCGGAGGCTGCGAACTGCGCAACAGTTCCTACGTTGGTGGGCTCCTGGGAGGTGCGGCGGAGGTGAGGGCAGCGGGGATCACGTTGAGACCTCGCGGCTCCGCCAGGGGCTGCGAACTAGCGCAACAGTCGCGATTTTCGCGGCTCCTAGGAGGCACGGCGGAGGTGAGGGCAGCGGGGATCCTTCTCAGACCTCGCGGCTCTGCCGGAGGCTGCGAATTACGCAACTGTCGCCACTTTCGTGAACCTCTGGGAGGCGCGGCGGAGGTGAGGGCAGCGGGGGTCGCTTTGAGACCTCGCGGCTCCGTCGGCCGTCGGAGGCTGCGAACTGCGCAGTTGTCGCTACTTTGGTGGGCTCCTGGGAGGTGCGGCGGAGGTGAGGGCAGCGGGGATTACGTTGAGACCTCGCGGCTCCCATCGGGAGCTGCGAACTGGCGCAACTGTCGGTTTTTTCGTGAGCCTCTGGGAGGCGCGGCGGAGGTGAGGGCAGCGGGGGTCGCTTTGAGACCTCGCGGCTCCGTCAGGGGCTGCGAACTGGCGCAACCGTCGCCATTTTCGTGAGCCTCTGGGAGGCACGGCGGAGGTGCAGGGCGGCGGGGGTCGCTCTGAGACCTCGCGGCTTTGTCGGAGGCTGCAAACTGCCTGGCTGTCGCCACTGTCGTCGGCTCCAAGGAGGCACGGTGGAGGTGCAGGGCAGCGGAGATCCCTTTGAGAACTCGCGGCTCCCTCTGGGGCTGCGAACTGGGCAACCGTCGTCAAGTTCCTGGGCTCCTGGGAGGCGTGGCGGAAATGAGGGCGAAAAATAAAAAATATCAGGTGAGACCTTGACGAGCGAGTCCTGACATTGTCTGGCGAAGCATGTCAGAGTGCTGCATTTCTCGCAACATGCTCTTGTGCATAACACCTTGTACATCGGCGCCCCGCGTGGAGAAGGGCTTTGGTACGTCTCGGGTAAGGTTTTTCACTGGGATCGTGGCCGTCCGGACCAAAAATGTAGCCGGCACGGAGGCGATTGCACGATGATTGAATCTAGTGTGCGGAAGTCTCCAGCGAAACCGCCGCCGGATTGGGCGGTCTCGGGCTCCCCGTCCCCCCTGTGGGAGTCTTCTGTCATTTTGCCACTGGCACGCGACCTCCCAGCGAAACGCGCTTGTCCACACAATGCGCATGTCCTTTCTCCCTTCCCCCGCTTCTCCTCTCCGTTCTTCTCATCTTGCCACTGCTGCCCGTGGTGGCCCCCCTTGCCTTGAGTGGGGAAGCTGGCAATGTTTTATCAGCATCTGGCCCATGGAGATAGAACTTTCTAGCGAAAGGCCCTCAGGAGAAAAACAGTTCGTTTATCTGTGGCTTCGGAGCCCCCGAGTCGACGGCCCAGAGCCCGCGCCGAGGCCTGGAGATCTTCGGCGAGCCAGCGCCGCAAGCGCGGCTGCAGAGCGGCCTCGGGGCGGCGGAGCCCCCTGAGGCTCCCGAGGCGCCCCAGGCGCCCGCGGCGCGCAGAATCGCATGCCGCCCAGCGGCACGTCGTGCGGCCTTTTCGGGCTCGAGGGTCGGTACGATCGACATGGATACGGAAAGAATGGACACTTTTCGGCGGTTTCCCGGCGGTTCTCCAGCCTCGGCTGTTTTTCCAGCAGGCGCTTCGGCGAGAGCGTTCCGAGGGTTCTTGGATCGTCCTGAACGGCTGCTCGTCGGACGTTGCGGAACCGAGCAGCGATAAATGCGGGGCGCAGAACGGTGCATTTCTCGTTCACCTGAAGAACCCTCTGACCCAAAAAGGGACAACATTTGTATTGCCCCGCCCCCCCATCTAAGCAACGGCCAAGCTGGAAAGCCAAGGTATGACCCGAAAACCAAGGGGAAGCGATAGAAGGGGATAGATCGGCTCCGGAGGCGCCCCGGGCCCCTGGCGCGCGGCCGCGCGCCGCTCACCTCGCCCGGCCTTCTCGGGCTCGAGTTGGTCGGTGCCCTGCTGGCCCAGGCATGCTCGCGTCGTGGAAAAGTGACTGCAGAAGGTTTTTAGATGTTTTCGGCCTCTGGGAGCCCTCGACGGGCCCCAGGACCGTCAAAAAAGGACTCGGGATGAAAAACTGGTCCTGGGAATGGGTCGTCACCTCTAGGGGCCCACGTTGTGACAATTGTGGTGTCCAAAACCCGTAGAGCGGAGCAGTCCAAGAGGCGTGAAAGCTTGTGGGAGACAATTGCAAGCACGCTTGAAATGATTTCAGAAGAGCTTGCAAGCTCGAGAAATGAGCCTCGCAAAGGCTCACGAAGCGCTGCGGAGGAGCTGCGGAAAGGCTTACGACACGCGTATTGGAAAAGAGTCGGAAAACGCTTCCGGAACACGCTGCAGCTTCAAGCAAGCTCCTGCGGCGTTCCCTACCTGGCGCGGGAACGAGCTTCGGAGTTACCCTGCGTTGCCGGCTTCTAGTTTGAATCCCTCTTAGCTCTCAGAGAGCTATCCGGGAAAAATCACGGCGTCGGGGGTTTGGGTAGCCTGTGTCCTGACATCCACCAGTCTCCGACAACCGGCGGCACGTCGTCCGGCCTTCTCGGACTCGATGTGGTCGGCGTAGATGGGAGGGAGGGCATCGAGGGTTCGAGAATCCAGGTTTTCGTGCGATTTGGAGGGCCTTTTCTCTGTGTTGGGTTCTCAATTTGAATTAGAGCTTTGCTTGTGCGTCTCCCTCTTTCCTTCCTTCAGTCCTTCCTTCCTTCCTTCCTGCCATCCTTCTTCCTTCTTTCTTCCTCCTGCCGCCTACCTCCTGCCCCCTATCTCCTCATCCTCCTCCACCTCCTCCTCCGCCGACCTCCTTCATCCTGTGCGTTCCCTCGGGTGCTGCAAACTGTTTTGGTCTCCTGGGGGGAACGGCGGAGGTGAGGGCAGCAGGGATCCTTCTGAGACCTCGCGGCTCCGTCGGGGACTGCGAACTGCGCAACTGTCGTCACCACTTTCGTGGGCTCTTGTGAGACACGGCGGAGGAGTGGGTAGTGGGGATCTTTTTGAGACTTTGCGGCTCCGTCGGGAGCTGCGAACTGCGCACTTGTCGTCGCCTCCGTCGCGGTCTCCTGGGAGGCACGGCGGAGGTGAGGGCAGCGCAGATCACTTCGAGACCGCGGCTCCCATCGGGGGCTGCGAACTGGCGCAACCGTCGCGACTTCCACGGCCTCCTGGGAGGCACGGCGGAGGTGAGGGCAGCGGGGATCCTTTTGAGACCTCGCGGCTCCGTCGGGAGCTGCGAACTGCGCAACGGTCGTCGACCTTTTCCTGGGCTCCTGGGAGGCACGGCGGAGGTGAGGGCAGCGCAGATCTCCCATCGGGGGCTGCGAACTAGCGCAACCGTCGCCACTTCCATGGTCTCCTGGGAGGTACGGCGGAGGTGAGGGCAGCGGGGATCCTTTTGAGACCTCGCGGCTTCCGTCGGGGGCTGCGAACTGCGCAATTGTCGTCGTCACTTTCTGGGCTCCTGCGAGGAACGGCGGAGTCTAGGAGGGCAGAGCGGATCCAAGCGAGATCTCGCGGCTCCCATCGGGGGCTGCGAACTGCGCAGTTGTCGCCACTTCCATGGTCGCCTGTGAGGAATGGCGGAGGTGAGGGCAGCGGGGATCCTTTTGAGACCTCGCGGCTCCGTCGGGGACTGCGAACTGGCGCAACTGTCGTTACCACTTTCGTGGGCTCCTGGGAAGCACGGCGGATGTGAGAGCAGTGTGGATCCTCTTAGGACCTCGCGGCTCCGTCGGGGGCTGCGAACTGCGCAATTGTCGTCGTCATTTCCACGTGCTCCTGAGAGGCACGGCGGAGGTGAGGGCAGCGCAGATCGCTTCGAGACCCCGCGGCTTCCATCGGGGGCTGCAAACTGTGCAGCTGTCGCCACTTCCGCGGGCTCCTAGGAGGCAGGGCGGAGTGCAGGGCAGCGCAGATCGTGCTTATCTCGCGATGTGTTTTGTATGGAGCGTTCATACAACTAGTCGCCTCGCGTGGAGCTGGGGTTGGGCACGTCTCGGGTAATTGTTTCAATCCCGGCGTTGCTCGGCATCAAGGGGCCGTCGATGTGCCCTGGGGCAATGAAAAGTGAAACCAGGACGGGAAACTGGCCTCGCGTGTCGGGACTTCTGGGACATCAGGGGCAACGTTTATGGGGAGATAGGCTGGCATGGGCTGGTCTCGCCAGCGCTGGTTTCGCCTGTCTAGTTTCGCCGACCGCTGGTTTCGCCATGGCTGGTTTCGCCGACGGCTGATTTCGCGAGGGCTGCTTTAGCCGGCGCTGGTTTCGCTGGGGCTGGTGTCGGCGGGAGGTTTCACCAGGGCGGGCGGGACCCTAACGGGCGGGTCGGGCGGGCGGGACGCTAGGTGGCAAGTTGGCAGGTCGGGCGGGCGGGAGCCTAAGGGGCGGGTCGGGCGGACGAAACCCTAACGGGCGGGTAGGCGAAACCAGCCGAGCGAAACCAGTGGACGGGCCAGCGAAACCAGCCGAAAATGCACGTTCGGAGGTCCCCACCTTGCCAAGTCGATTAGCGAATTGCGTTACCCCAGTTTTTGTAAGGGCGCTGCGGCTGCAATGTTTGCGGGCCTGCACCCGCCGGGTCTAGTCCTGGCTCGATGTAGTCTCAGGGCATTTGGAACCAGGACATTGCAAACCAGGATTTTGAAAATCCAAGGTGGAAAGAGCGAAGATTGGAAAATGCTCCCCCCCGCAGCTGCAGTTTCTCGGGCGCGCCACTGTCCTCCTGGCTTGTCAAAGTCCCGTTTACGGGGCCCTGATGCAGTCGGTATCCTGACATCCTCGAGTCGTTGAGACATCCGTCGGATTTCGACTTGTTCGACTGAGCAGTTGGCCCTTCCCGCGCGGTCGCGAACGGCTCTCGAAACAGTCTAGAGCTGCGTGGGCACTTGGCGAGTACCTTGGCTGCCCTCTGCCCAGAGAGGACCAAGGTTTGAGGCTCTCTTGGCACCACTTTCGTTGATTCCTGGCAGTCCCAGCGGAAGCTACGCCCTTCGCGCATCCAGTGGACAGATTTCTGGAGATTTGCAGCGTCTGGGGGCCCTGGGGCCGTCAAGAGACGGCTCGGCGTGAAAAGCGAGTCCCCGTGGAGGGGACCAGACCTCTGGGGAGCGAAGTTGCGAGGAAAAACACGGCGTCGGATGTCTGGGCATCAGGGAGTTCTGACAGACGGACAGTGGCCTTGCATCCGAGTGGACGCGTTGGCAGGAAAGTGAGGGATGCGGCCGAACGCTGCTCCGTGGGAGCGGCGGCCCGCGACAAGGCGCGTTCAGAAGCCACTCCTGGGATGATGACGATGGTGGACAAAAACGGCGACCAAATACGTAAGTACATTGGATGCGCCCATTGTTGTCCTCCGCGAGCTCTACAAGGTTCGAATGAGAAAAAGTTACATCAACATAAATGTTCGGAGTTCTGCGCGGATGTCTTGGATCTGCGTTGGACCCCCCTGGCGGCGCCTCTGGCACCGCCCCTGGCGCGCTCCTCGCGCCAGTGTTGGGGGAAATCCAAGAGGAACAGGAGACAAAGCAACACAATGAGAAGGAAGTACAAAAGATCACTGACTGAGGCCATTGCAAAATAGCGCATGGCTTATTATGCACGGCAACGCACAACTGGCATTGTTACATACCCTCCCGTGTGGAGTTGGATCCTCGCTTTGCACACGCTGCACCGCGCTGCACCTTCCTCCTCCCCCCAACCTCTCTTCTTTATTCTCCAACTAGTGTTTGCACTTAGGGTTTCTCACTTGTCTTCTAAGGAACTGGGCCTGCGGGCCGCTCTGCCCGCCGTCGCCGCCTCGCCGCCGCCTCGCCGCCGCCCGTCGCCGCACGTCGCCGCACGTCGCTTGGGCCTGCGGGCCGCTCTGGTCACCATGTGACCGCCGTCGCCGCCTCGTCGCCGCCCACCTTGCATTGCATCGCATTCCTTTGCATTGCTTGACATTGCTTGACATTACGTGGCGATGTTCTGCACTGCGATATATACCTCTCTACATTGTTTGGCACTGCTTTGCGTCACTGTGCACTGCTGTGCGCCATTGCATTGCAATCGCACTGCTTTGCAATCGCCGTGCAATGTGCTGCTTTTCACTGATGTACATTGCGCTGCAGTGCTGTACCATGGTACGCATGGTTCTGAATCAAGTTGCATTGTGCTGCATTAAATTGCTTGGCATTGTGTGCATAGCTTTGCGTGTCTTTCATTGCTTGGCGTTGTGTTGCAGTGCCATGAGTTGCATTCCATTGCTGTGTAGTGTGTCCTGTGTGTTGCTTTGCATTGCGTTGCCTTGCATGGCATTGAGTTGCGTTGCAGTGCTCGGCATTGCGTTGCACCACTGCTTCCCACTGCTCTGCATTGCTTTGCAGTGCTGGGCAGCGCCTTGCATAGCATAGTACTTCCGGGTCGCCCCGCCCAGATTACACTGGATTGATTACACCGTTTAGGTTGCACCAAATAGCCTACACCACGTAGATCGCACCACATGGATTGCACCACATAGTTTACACCTCATTGATCATACCACCCAGATGGCACCACACACCTTACACCACATAGCTCACACCACATAGAAGAGTACGCTAGCTCCTACCAAAAATATTGCACCACATGCCTTGCACCGCATAGTTCACACCACGCAGATGGCACCACATAGCATGCACCACATAGCTTACGCCATATACCTTGTGTCACGTAGATTCCCCCTCCTAATAAGAGAATCTACTTTGACTGCCTTGAAGCTGTCCTCTCCACTGCTGGTGCAAACATCCCACCCTCCCACCCGCAACTTGGTCGCAAGACCTCTTAAGACCTTGACGGTAGGTACCAAATGGCACTTGGCAACGACACCGACGCCGACGACGACAGCGACAACGACGACGATTACGACGATGCCGACGACGACTATGACGACACTGACGACGACTCCGACGACTTCGACGACGACGACGACGACGACGACGACGACACCGACGACGACGACGCCGACGCCGACGACGACGATGACGACGCCGACGACGACGACGGCGACGACGCCGACGACGACGACGACACCGACGACGACGACGACGACGCCGACGACGACGACGACGATGACGCCGACGACGTCGCCGACGACGACGACGACGACGGCATCGACGACGACGACGCCGACGACGACGACGACGATTACAACGACGACGACGCTAACGACGACGACGACGACGACGTCGACGACGACGCCGACGACGACGACGAAGACGACGACGACGACGTCGCCAACGAAGACGACGATGACGTCGAGCGAGGAGGGAGGACGACGACGGCGACAACGATGACAACGACGACAACGACGAGGGAGGAGGGAGGACGGCGACGACGCGAACGACGACGAAGGAGGAAAGACGGCGACGCCGACGACGACAACAACGAGGGAGGAGGGAAGACGACAACGACGACGACAACGACGACGACAACGACGACGGCGACGACGACGACGGGGACGAAATAGGAGGGACGACGACGAGGGAGGAGGAGCAAGGACGACCACGGCGACAACGACGACGGAAACGACCACGACGCCAAAGAGGATGACGACGACGAACACGAGGAAAGACAGAGGACGACGTAGGCGACGACGACGACGACGACGACGACCCGGGAGGAGGGAGGACGGCGACGACGACGACGACGACGACGACGACCCGGGAGGAGGGAGGACGGCGACGACGACGACGACGACGACGCGAGAGCGCGCGCGCACGCTTTTGTTGAAAATCCGTGTTGCGAAGCCTTGTGTTTTTGTAGGTTTTTTGGACACACGATGTTGAAATCCTTCCGAAACCGATGGGTTTTGAAGGATTTCGGTATACGCGCGCGACGACGCGCGCGTCTGCACTTCGTTTCGTTTTTTGCAGAGGATTCTCGCGACGGCACACGCGCAAGGGCGTTCGACAGATTTCGACATGCGCGCGCGCGAAGCCCGTTTGGTAGCATGTTGTAACAGTATTGAAGAACCTACGGTTTTTTTTCTTAAGATTTCGCAAGAGCTCGCGCTTAAGTTTTTTTAGCAAACCAGTGTTGCGAAACCCTGTGTTTTTGTATGTGCTTTGGGAACTTGATTGTGAAATCCTTCCGGCACCGAAGGTTTTTGCGGAATCTCGGCATGCGCGCGCGACGACGCGCGCGTGTGCACTTCGCCCCACCTGTTGCAAGGGATCCGCGAAAAAGTGCTATGTTAAAACAGAAAATGTCACCGCATTGTGTTTTTTTTTTTTACAAGGGAACCTCAGGGGAGGGGAACCCGGCCCCCCGGGGATAGTGTCAATGCATATTTCGGATGGACATGTGGTCAGAATCAGATATGATTTACATACCCGAAAGGGGGACCGACAACGCCGGGGGGGGGTAGAGTCTATTTTTTTTGGAAAGGAGAATAGACTCCCCCCCCCCGGCGTTATCGCTCCCCCCGTGTCCTATGCAAATCACATTTGATTCTGACCACATGTCCATCCTAAACATGAAATCGCAATGTCCCAGGCCAGCCGGGTTCGCCCCCTGAGGTTCCTTTGGGGAAAAACACTATGCGGTGACATGTTTTGCTCTAACATAAGACTTTGTCACGAATCCCTTGCAACAAAATTTACGAAGTGCACACGCGCGCGTCGTCGCGCGCGCGCATGCCGAAATCCTTCAAAAACTTTCGGTGTTGGAAGAATTTCGCAATCGGTGACATTTTCTGTTTTAACATAGCACTTTTTCGCGGATCCCGTGCAACAGATGGGGCGAAGTGCACACGCGCGCGTCGTCGCGCGCGCATGCCGAGATTCCGCAAGAACCTTCGGTGCCGGAAGGATTTCACAATCGAGTTCCCAAAACATATACAAACACACAGGGTTTCGCAACACTGGTTTGCTAAAAAAACTTAAGCGCGAGCTCTTGCGAAATCTTAAGCAAACCATAGGTTTTCCAAGATTTTCACAACATGCTACCAAACAGGCTTCGCGCGCGCGCATGTCGAAATCTGTCGAAAGCCCTTGCGCGCGTGCCGTCGCGAGAGTCCTCTGGAAAAAACGAGCCGAAGTGCAGACGCGTTCGTCGTCGCGCGCGTATGCCGAAATCCTTCAAAACCCATCGGTTTCGGAAGGATCTAAACATCGTGTACCCAAAAAACCTACAAAAACACAAGGTTTCGCAACACGGATGTTCGACAAAAGCGTGCGCGCGCGCTCTTGCGTCGTCGTCGTCGTCGTCGCCGTCCTCCCTCCTCCCGCGTCGTCGTCGTCGTCGTCCTACGTCGTCCTCTGTTTTTCCTCGTGTTCGTCGTCGTCGTCCTCTTTGGCGTCGTGGTCGTTTCCGTCGTCGTTGTCGCCGTGGTCGTCCTTCCTCCTCCTCCCTCGTCGTCGTCGTCGTCCGTCGTCGGCGTCTCGTCGTCGTCCCTCCTATTTCGTCGCCGTCGTCGTCGTCGTCCGTCGTCGTCGTCTTCTCTCCTCCCTCGTCGTTGTCGTCGTCGGCGTCGCCGTCCTTCCTCCTTCTTCGTCGTTCGCGTCGTCGCCGTCCTCCCTCCTCCCTCGTCGTTGTCATCGTTATCGCCGTCCTCGTCCTCCCTCCTCCCTCGTCGTCATTTTCGTTGGCGACGTCGTCGTCGTCGTCGTCGTCGGCGTCGGCGTCGTTGTCGTCTTCGTCGTCGTCGACGTCTTCGTCGTTGTGATCGTCGTCGGCGTCGTTGACGTCGTCGTCGTCGGCGTTGTCGTTGTCGTCGTCGTCGGCGTCGTCATCGTCGTCGTCGTTGTCATCGTCGTCGTCGTCGGCGTCGGCGTCGTCGTCGTGGTCGGTGTCGTCGTCGTCGTCGTTGTCGGCGTCGTCGAAGTCGTTGGAGACGTCGTCGATGTCGTCGTAGTCGTTGTCGGCGGCGTCGTCGTCGTCGTTGTCGTTGTCGTCGTCGGCGTCGCTGTCGTTGCCAAGTGGCATTTGGTACCCACCGTCACGGTCTCAAGAGATTTTGCAAACAAAGTTGCGGGTGGATGGGTGGGATGTTTGCGCGAGCAGTGGAGTGGACAATTCACTGCGAACAGCAATTAATTGAACCACATAGATTCCACCACATACCGTGCACCACATAGCTTGCAGCACGTATACTACACCTGTTTAGGGCCCACGTTGGTTAGCATATTCTTTCTGGCACATTTCGGCAAACACCCCTCGCACATTCCCCGCCCCTCGAGCGCTCCATCTACGGTCTGAGTGGGCGCCGATGAACAGCACCGCCGCCCACATGTCGACACACCGCTCACACATGTCTGACACACCACTCACACGTTGCGTGCCCCCTTTCTGAGCTCCACCCACTGTCTCAGTTGGTGCCGACTTACGGCGTTACCACCCCCAATCCGGCACACCATTCACACGTTGTGTCCCTCTGAGGAAGTTCCATCGATGGTACGAGTGGGCCCAGACGCATGGCACCGCCGCCACCATGTTGGCAAACCCTTTACACGCTTCGTGCCCCTTCGAGGCTCCACCAACGGTTCCAGTGGGCGCCGACGGATGACACCGCCGCCCCCAGTTCGGCACACCACTTGCACGTGTTGTGCCCTTAGGAGGCTTCGTCTATGGCATCAGTGGGCACCGACTTATGACACCGCCGCCCCCATTCTGGCAAACCCGTCACACGGATCGTGACACTTGTGTAGCTCCACGTACGTATTCAGCGGGCGCCGACGTATTGCACCGCCCCCCCTATTTCGGCATACCCGTCACACGTGTCGTGCCCCTCAGGGAAGTCCATTTACGACCCCAGTGCGAATGTTCCCACGACGTCCCCCCGCCGAGTTCGACACACCCTACAAGCTTCGCGCCCCTTTGATAAAGCTGCTCCGCCGACGGCCCCAGGAGGAAACTTTGCACGGCGTCCCCCCCCACCACACACACATGCACACACACACACACACACAACAAGAAGTCTTGTGCATCCCATCACACGTTCCGTATTTCTAAGGGAGCTCCACAGACGGCCCCAGTGGGGAAGTTCGTACACCGTCCCCCGGCCCTTTTCGGCGCACACACACACACACACCTCACGCGTTTCGTGGCCACGACAGTGGGCGAGTTTGCATAGCGTCCCTTTTCATCTCGGAACACCTCTCATTTTTTTGTTCCTTAGGAAGCGCCACATACGGCCCCAGTGGGACGTGTTGCACGGCGTCCCACCATCCATCTTGGCACATCAATCACACGCTTCGTGCCCCGTAGAGGGCTCCACAGACGGCCCCAGTGTGAAAGTTTGAAGAGTGTCTCCCCGACCACTCCGGCATGTCCAGTTAGAGTCCCGCTTTGAAAAACGCAATACCAGATGTTGCGCGCTTGCACGTCTTGCCATGAAGCCTGAGGAAGTCTCATCCGTATCATGCTGGCTCAAGCGTTCTAGCACTGGCAGCGCCGGACGAGGCACCAGGCACTGGCCAGGCACCACCCCCGACCTGACGTTGGCAATGTCAGCGGCAGCGCCCCGCCAGCAGGCCAGCCGCGACCTCGCGGAGCGACGCTGCGAGCGCACGTGCCGCCGCAACAGGTCGTGGCCGCCGGCCGCAGGCGTCGGACTTCTCCCCGAGCCCGACAAGGCCAAACTGTGTCCGTCAAGGTGCGCGTCCGAAGAGACGATCGCCACCGATCAGAAGTTGGTTATCTCTTGCCCGACGACCGCAACGGACGATACCAGCAGCTTGGATAGCGGCCTCAAGCAGAGCGTGGACGCGTATAGTTCCTGGGGGAGCACGACAAGCGAGGGCAGTGACTACGACCCCAGTAGCGGCGCCAGCTGCGTGGTTAAGAGTGCGAAGTGGGCGGATTAGACGGACGATGAGTTTGGGCCTGTCGTCGGGCGACGCGGGCAGGTGATCGGAGGCGCTGATGTGTTCCAGCTGAAGGCAGATAAGTCGGATCTGCAGGCCTGGACCAGGACCATCTGCGAGGAGCCTGCGGTGGCGGCCCCCCCGATGCACGCCAGGAAGCGCACCGCCCCCAGCTCGCGCCACAGAGCCGCACGGGCACCCCGGCAGTCCCAGCCGCCAACGGCCAGTCAGCAGTCGCTGACCCCGAGCAGGCGGGGGCCCAGCAGCAGCGCCGACGCTGGAGGGGATGGTCGAGCCGATCCCATGTGCGCTGGAACCGACCGCAGTGCAGGTGGGCGGCCGACGAAGATGAAGGCCGCTGGCATCAATTCCAAGTCTGGCGAGGTGACCGCGCTGATGGTGCGCAACTTGCCACTCACGCTGAGTCAGCATGGCTTCGTTCGGGAGCTCAACGTGACCGGCTTCGACGACGCCTTCGCGGCCCAGCTGGCCGAAGCGAGGGCACTCCTTGGCATTGACGCTGACGACTCCGCCAGCGAAGCCGAGGAGCAGGACGACGACGTCGATGCCGACGCGGCATATGAGGCCGCGCTGGCCGAAGCGAGAGTTCTTTTCGAGCTCGGCGACGACCTCTTCGTCTTCGCGGCCAAGCTGACCGACGACGAGCCCCACGAGGTCGCTGTCGAGAACGGCGACGGCGCCCGGAAGGTCCCCGTGAGAGTGGCGGGGGCCGACCTCGAGGATTCCCCGAGCGAGTATGACGAGGAGTGGGAGCAGGTGTACGCGCGCGATTGGGCGAAGGTGGCCACCACGAGCCGCCTCCCAGCGGCGAAGGCAGCCGACCCTCCGGACCAAAGCCGGCGCGCCGCCACACGGCGTGCACAGCGGCCGCGGCGCCGGCGCCGAGCTGGCGCCCAGCCCGCGTCGCGACGGTCACGCCGGGAGAGTTTGGCGGCCGCGTTACCAGCTCTCCTGAGGCGCATCAAGTGGCTGCCCCCTGAGCGGGGCGCCTGGCCCCCCGTTCCCTGGCGGATCAAGGGTTTGGGCTGCGCCGAACGACGTCTCACTTCCAAGGCCGCCCCGTGCGGGGCTAAGATCGTTTGAGATCGACGCTTTCCATAGGCTTCTCGTTCGACGAGCGGGTGGATTTCCTTCTACGTGGCCCGACGCTTTGTCGAGGGCCCACTTACGCATGGAGAACGGGGCGGCCCCCCGATAGTTCCATTTTCACGCAGGGTCATCGAGGTGGACCTCGGTTTGGACCCTCTTCTAGCACCACTCCAGAGTTAGGGTGGTTTGCTATCAGCAGGTGTGTCGGGGACGCCTTCGATCTTTGTTACCTCCCCAGGGAATTCTCTTCTGGGCGTTGCAAGGGATACGCGCTCGTGAATTAAGTTTTGGCTCAAGCGATTGCCGTAGTTGCCTTGCCCCCCCTCGGGCAGCGCATAGGAGCCATGTCCGCTGATGGCGCCGCCCTCCTGGCGGCAGCTGTTCGCGCCGCTTGCCAAACGGGCGCCCCTCGCAGGACAGTGCAGGCGGTCGCGGCGGCAGTCACAGGCGCCTTGGTGCGCCCGGCTGCTGACGCCGTGCCTCGCACACGTTTTGAGCGGGCTGCCGCTGGTGCGCAGAGCGCCGGCACGGCGCCCGACGACCCTGCACAATAATTGGACGCGCCCCGCGCCGCGCGTCGCGCTCAACGCTCGAGGGCGAAGGGGCGCCGCAAGGCAGCCAAGCAGGCTAAGGCTGATGCCGCGCAGGCTCCCCATGATTTGCTTCCTGAAGATGTTCCTCCTGGCGGTGTCGCAGCTGGCCGAAGCGCGGGTCTTGGGGGGGATCTTGCCGCAGCGCCCGCTCTGGCGTCTCCAAGTCCTGCAGCTGGCGCTGATCCGCCCACGCAGCCAGCAGGACTGCCTCTAACTGAGCTCCCCGCCCGTGGCGGAGCTGACGGTGTGCATGATGACGATGGCAGTTGCCACACCTTGCGGGCTTCTTCAGCACGCACCTTGCGCCCCGGAGACCAGGCTTCCGTGTCATCGGCAGGGGTGTGCCGGAGCCAGTTTGCTGCCGATCCCAGGGCCACACCTTACAGGGCTGGCCGCGGCGGGACGAAGGGCGGCAAACCACCTGAGCGTTGAAGTTGGGCGCCTGCTCATTTACGCCAAGGCTTTCTGTGCACGCGAATGCAGCTTGGGCGGTCTGCAGTTGATGTGCAATTCCATATCAGTTTTGCTGTCTGCGTTGATGTCGCCATGGTCATCCTTACCTCTGGTGTCAACGCAATCCAATTTGCTCGTGCCTCGTCGACTGCAAGATGGGCTCGGGCTTCGTATTCGCACGCACCTTCGACTCTGTGTTCAAGTTCTCCGTGGACTCCCGCTAGCTCGGACAGCGTCCCTGGCCTGATCAGGCGCTACCCCTTCTGAGCCCAATGTAGCACTGAGGCAGGCTTAGCCAACCTCTCTTTCTTTGCAGTGGCTGGGCAGCCCCCAGCGTTTCTCATTATAACGCGTTCGTGAATTTTAAGCAAACCGCCGATGCCTCCCGTTCCCATGCCACCTGGCACCACACGGAGCGATTTGGTTGCCGCGAACACTTGGTGGACGCGCCCCGCGCTCACACCCAGGGCTACGAAGCCAACGCGGCGAAGGCCAAGTCTACCCACTTGGCCAAGGTTCGAAATCCATTGTACCGCGCGCTCATCATCAAGAAGGACCAGGTCGTTGAACCGCCGCCACCCCTCGACCCGCCGCGCCGCGCAACTCGCCGACGCGCGCGCCGCCCGGCGCGGCCAGCAGCGTGAGCCCGGCAGCCTTCGGCGCGCCGCTGCCACGCGCCCCCGCGCCACTGCTGGCGAACTCCCAGGGGCCTCTCTGCCCCGAGGCGGGCGACCGCGTCGTAGGATTTGCACGGCCAGCGCCACAGAAGCACCTCGGCACGCGCAGCGGCCTCTCCGCGCCGCTGCACCCACTGGCAACCAACCCACCCGTCGCCCCCCACCCGGTGCCACACGGCGTTTCTGTCATGGTCGTCGCGCTGATGGGCAGCCCCCAGCACAGCATGTTCCAGCAGAACCCGGCGATTCATATGATGCCAGCGCCGAACTACGACGTCGGCATTGATGTTCGATGAGTCTTCTGCTCGCGAACGGCGCCCCGTCATAGCGCGCCCCACTTACGCATCCCTCGCCACGTTTCGCTGCATGCACCCGACTATGGGAAGTTGGTTTGCGCCCCGATCTCGGTTCGGGCGCCCCCTTTCCATCTTACCTCCACTTGCTCCTCCACCCCCATTATCCTTCTCCCCTCCTTTCAGGATACCTCATCTGCACGTGCGGATGCCTAGAGAAGCGCTCGTCTCCCGTCTTTGCCTGGCCAGTGATTGGGAATAGTTTGTTTTTGTGTTGAGCCCGATCACAATCAGGAATATTTTGCGCATGCGCACCATTATCGCGTTGCTTCCAGCGCGTGCGGGAGGATATACAGCACTTTCTTCTTATGGTTTTCGAATTGAAGGAACGGACCTCATCGCGCTCCTCGCAGCGCGAAATTCTCAGGCCGGCGGCCTTGGCCGCGCATAGGGCGGTCTGCCTACGACGTTCGGCGGCCCAGACCATGCCACTACTGCAGGTTCCTGGCTCCATCGCTACTCGCGCAGTTTGCGATAGCTGGCACGGTGCTTCAATGAAGTGTGCATAATTTTTCTCGTCGCCCGCAGCAACCCAACCAGGCTTTGTCAGCTGGCACGCATCTGAAGGGAACGGGGTGATACGGGGGGGGCGGGGGGAGGCCGGGCGACCGCGTGGCCACGACGGCGGCCCGCGTTTGTTCCTTGTGGCGGCTCGCTGCGCCATCTGAAGCATCCGCAAGTCCAGGCGCTGCTAGAGGCAGCTGCCGCCCAGGCTTCTCTGCTCGCACTCACCGACGCGCCTCGCGTGGATCTCCACAGGCGACCTGCCTTGCATCACGAACAGTGGAAGCTTGCACGCTTCTTTCTCCTCCTCCTCCTCCTCCTCCTTCCGTAGCCATTTTGGCTCAAGGTACCCATGTCGCCCTGCGGCCGCATGGATGCCGCTGGTCCGCGGCCAGTACACGGTGTTTCTCGTCGCCTTCACGGAGGGAGTTGGGCGCCCTCATCCATTGCCCTCCCACCGTTCCGCGGTTTCGATCATATTCTCTTTGGCGCGCCATGGGCGGATCAGCGAGGCGGTCGAAGAGGGAGAAGGAACGGCGTCGGAGGCGCCGTGAGAGTGATCATGATGTGTCTGTCTCTTCTGTGTCTGCTGGCTCCTCTGGCTCTGACAAGCCCAGTCGTGGGCGCTCAGAGAGAGGTGAGCGACGCCGACGCCCGCCACGCAGTGCCTCTGATGGTCCACGACAGAGCCAAGATCATGAAGCCCCTGAGGTCTCTCGGGCTCCCACCCTGCCATCTGCGAACCAGAGTATGGCGGATGCGGTCCTCGAGATGGAACGGGATGGCGCACGGCTCTCGCAGGTCCCCACATGCCCGCCTTCGCAGCAGCGGGTTGATCCGCATGATCCCTGGTCTAGGGCTGCAGCTGATGCGATTCTCACTCCTCCTGCTTTCCCTCGTGCACAGGTGGAGGGCACGGCGACGCCACGAGATGACATCACTCCTACGATGCCTGCTGGACATGGTGAGGGAACCGAGGGCGGTCCTGAATGGGCTAACTATGTCTCGCAGGTTGTTGCTTCTCAGCTGCAGGCGCACGCGGCGAACATCACCGCGCAAGTCCAGCATGCTGTTGCCACCACTCTGCAGCAAGCCCAGGGCACGATCATCTCGCAGCTCCAGGCCCACTTCGCCCCGACGATGCAGAGGGTTGATGGACACGACCTGGCCATTGGCGACCTTCAGAGGAAGCAGCTCGCCATGGAAGACGCCCAGAAAGAGATGCGCGCAGACATCAAGCGGATCAATAATCGGTTGGCACTATCGGAGGAAGAACACTCAGCGGTGGACATCGCCCGTCTCGCGGACTTTGACAGAGACCCCTACCCCACGATCTTCACGATCAACGCTCCCGATGATGTTGCTCCCGACGAAGTGCGCGGAGCTATCTCATCTTGGATCAGCGACGCCAAGCTTGATGCGGAGGATGCAGTGCTGCACGGACGGGGACCCAGCAGACGGTTTGTCTTGGAGGTCAAAGGTGGTGCGACAGGTATCTCTAAGGCCATCACCTTGGCCAAGGCCCTCCGCTTCCCCTCGGGGGAATGGAGGGGGTTCTCGGCTAGGCAGCTTTCTGGGGCTACTGGTCCTTTGTACGTTGGCCCCGATAAAGCCCCCAAGCAGATCAGACGTGAGCAGCAGTCCAAACGATTGGCCGCTATCGCTCAGGAGAAGATGCCCAACAAACGCCGGTGGGCTACCAGATCAAGAGGCTTGGTGCACATCGAAGGTCAGCCGCTGGTTGAGGTGGTGGTCAGAGGTGCCAGCGAGCCTTCAAGACTTGCTTGGAATCAAGCGGTGGTCGCCCAGCACCAAGTGGACGTGGCGGGCATCACGGCTGCCTTCCATCGTGCCTTCGAGACGGTGGATACCAGTTCCTGGTCGTGGTCCTGACCAATGGGCTCAGCCGTGGCGGATTGAAACGCTTGAGAAGGGGTCTCGACGAGAGGTCAGGGTCGTCTCATGGAATGCCAGAGGCCTGTGTGGACTCAGCTCCAAGGGTCGCAGGAGAGCTCTATGTCGCTCGAAACTCAAGAGGCTTGAACCCTTTCTTCGCATGCGAGCGGTCATTCTACTTCAAGAAGTGCATGGATCTGAATATGACTTACGCTTTTTGTTGAGGCAGTTTCCTTATGAGTACCGATTCTTTTTCAGCGCAGCTTCGTCACCTGGGAGAGGAGGTGTTGCGATTTTGATTCCATGGTACAAGGAGGCGGATCTCGAGAAGCTCCCCTCTGATGCTATCCCGTCCTTTCTGCCCCGATGTGTGGCTCCTGGACGCATCCTCTCTCTACAAGCCCGAGGTGCTGGCCAAGCAGTTCACATTTTGAATGTACATAACTTTGAGTTGGACGCCCAGGCACGCCAGGCGGTGCGTACCTTGTGGAGGCGTGCGGCTGCGTGGGCCCAACAAGATGAACGGCGCCGTTGCTTCATTGCCATGGGCGACTTCAACGTGGCGGATGTCGCACCTGACTCCCTTCTGAGGCCTGCGGCTCGGCGTGATGTGAAAGTTCGTGGGCAACAGCATCAACCATTCTGGCGTGCGCTGTTTGACTTTCGTATGGTGGGGGTGGTCTCTGGCGTGCCGACACACTTCTGCAAGCACACCCAGACATGTTCGACCATTGATAGGTTCGTTATCTCGCTAACGCCACCTTTCATTCTCGAAACGGAGGTCACGCTGTCGGTACAACAGGAAGCAACACGGCTGTCTGACTGGCATCTCAGTGATCAGGCTCTGCTTCTTCTCCAGCTTCGACCAAGAGGGAAGAAATCACTCACGGAGCGCTCGATTCCCGATTATGTCTTTCGTGTGCCCGAGTACAAGGTTGAGCTGAACAAATACCTGGCACCCACCGACTGGACTGGCTGCTCTGTGGCTGAGCGTTGGTCTGTCACCAAAGACTTCATGATCAGAGCAGCGGCACGTGTGCGCAACATGCTCCAACAGCTGCCTCTGGATACATCGCGCGATGGGGCTGAAGACTCGAGGAGGATCACGCTTCGCAGCATTGCTCGGGCCATTTGGCAGCAGGATTCTCATCTGGCATCGTTGCTCCGACATAATACTGAGTACGGCCAGCAGTTCCTGTATGTGGGCAATGGCGCAGTCTCTCTTTTGAATTCCTCTGAGTTCGCTGAGACGGTCATTCGGACGAACGCTGAGTGGCATGAGCGGCTCCAACGCCACGCGGCTGCCCAGGCGCATCGTGGTGAGTCTCAACGTCGCGAGCTTGCTGAACTGTCTCGGGAACAGTGGAGGAAGATACAGAGGACTTCAGCGAGGAGGGCCCGCCTTTGGAGTGACTCGCGCCGCCAGCTTATTCTGAGCGGTATCAGGCACAACTCATCTGGCCACTCCACGATGCCTCCTGCAGTTGCTGACATTATCTGTGCTCCACCTGTGGACCGCCAAGAGCAGGTGATACGGCTCACTACTCAGCAGTCATCGGGGGAGCGTGTCCTGACGCGGATGGGAACCTCGCTTTCTTTCACGGTGAAGTCTGCGTCTCACATATCTGAGGCATCCCTTCAAGCCGCTGTATCGGACTCACCTGGTGGTCGGACTGCTGCCGCGGGCAGGAGCGACCTATTGACGGCCGCCCCGCGCCTCGTGAGTCTACGGTTTCAGCGACCGCTGTAGGGATGCGCGGGGGGAGTCTTCAAGCCGCTGCATCGGACTCGCTTGGTGGTCGGACCACGCCTGCGGGCAGCGGTGACCTTAATGTCGGGCCCTCCCCTGGGGCCGCGCCTCGCGAGCCTGCGGCTTCAGCGGCCGCTGTTGGCTCTTCTGGCCGCTCTTCTACTACGTCGTCCTCGCTTTCGATCTCTTCTTCTTCGTGTTCACTGGCGAGTGGATTCTTGACGGATTCTGAGGTGTGCGAGGAGTTGCATGTCCAACCTGAGCCTGGTATTTCCGCTGGGCATGCGGGTTCTTCGGATGGTACGACTGTCCGCGGAGCGGTGGGCATGGCTTCTGCGCTTCAACGCCACTGGGCGGAGGTGTTCAGAGCGAAGGAGTCTCCGTCTCGCGATGTTCTCCATGGTTATATTTGTGAGCATCTTCCTATCTACCCTGCACCTGAGCTCAGGCCGCCACCGATCGATGACCTCAGAGCTGCCCTGCGCAAGGGCAGACCCAGTGCGCCTGGCCCAGACAGGCTGCCCTACCGTGCGTGGCTAGCCCATGATGATGCGGTGGGGGCTCTTTATCTGGTCATGTTAGATATGTTCAGCGGCATTGGCTGCCCGTCGGGCTTCAATCATCACTTGCTGTGCTTCATTCCGAAAGATGAGCGGCCAGAGGACCTGATCGATCTTGTGCGGGCTCCTGAAGAGCTAAGGCCGCTTGCCCTGAAGAACACGGACTCAAAGGCCATCGCCAGTACCGTTAATGTTCAGTTACGCACCATTGTGGAACAGAGATGCCACCATGTCCAGCGTGGCTTTGTCCGTGGAAGACAGTTTACCACCCACATCGCGGAGCTCGACGCGTATGCGCGCATGGCTGGTGGACATATGTATGCGAGTGACTTCAAACCTGTCTTCATTTCGTTTGATGTATGTGCTGCCTTTCCTTCGATGAGCTGGGTGTGGATTCAGATTGTACTGGACTATCATAGGATCGCCACGGGCTTTCTCATGGCCATTCGGGCACTGTATCATGATATGCAAAGCTGGACTTGGTGTGGTGAGTCCTTGCAATTTCTCTTTCATGCATCGGCGGGGGTGGCCCAAGGCTGCCCACTTTCTGGTTCCTTATGGGCGTTGACGTTTGACCCCTCCCTGCACCATCTGTGCAATGGCAATGTGGAGGGCTACGGAAGTGTGAAGGCAGCTGATGGGTTCGACGTTGGCAATACTGGCTATCCGATGGCGACTGGCCCTGGTGAGATGGCGCCTTTGATTGCTGGAGCATGTGCGGATGACGTTGGAGTGGTACTACCTGCACTGAAGGAGGTGACGCGCGTTGCGCCCGTGTTTGCAGCCGCACGGGAGTTGGCGCACTTGCGCCTGCAGAGCAAGAAATGTTTCGTCTTGCCGCTGTGGACCCGTGCATCCCCTGAGGCGCAGGACCTTGTCGGGTCCCGCCTTCGGTCTTTTGCTCCGGCCTTTTCGGCCTTTCCCATCAGGGGCCGTGCCGACTACCTGGGGATGCAGTTCGGCCCCGAGGCCACGCTCGAAATGCAGTGGGAAGCGGCAAGCACGAAGCTCGCGCATAGAGTGCGCCTTGCTGCTTCGACGCGGGCGCCTGCAGAAGCATCTGCTCGGCAGTGCAACTCCTGCTCTCTTCCGGTCCTGTCTTACCTCGTTCAGTTATTTCCCCTCCCCTCCTTCCTCCTCCGAAGGGAACAATGGCTGCTGCACAAGCTCCTGCGGCTTCCCCCAAACACGTTTAAGCGCGAGGAGATCTTAAGCCTTCATCAGTGGTTCCCTGGATCGGCGCCTGCGGCGATGGCGGTCCTTGGCCGTTCTGCTGCGTGGCGGTTCGGGCTTCACGCGTGGACGAAGGCGAAGGATTTCACACTTCTCTTGAGAGAATGGCATGTGTGACATGGTGCAACTGCGCGTCATGTCCGAGAGGAATGGTCTCCGCGGTGCTGGGCCCAAAGTAAGTCGATTGCCCAATTTGTTCTGTCTGTCATGGATGCATCCCCCTTCCGCCGTTTTCTTTCGGACTGCTCTCCGAGAAGCGGAGCGGAGGATGGTGGAGGAAAGGCGCGCAGCCTTGGAGAGTGAAAGGCGACCTAGGATCCAGCGTATCCTCTCCCGCTCCCTTTCCTCGAGCGTCTTTCCTGACCGCCCCCACCTCCTCTTCCTCCGTCGCCCCCATGCCTGGCCCCCGCCCCTGGAGCTCCCTGCCCCCCGAGACATGGAAGTGCGGTGGGCGCTCCTGAGGACGATTTTCTCGCGCTCCCAGCCCTCGTGGGCGCGGGCTCATTTGAAGAGTCTTGCAGGTGGATGGATCGCGACAGCTAGAATGCCTGTCCTCGCGCGCAGGAGCTGTCGCCTCGGATGCGAAGGATGCGTGGGCTCCCTTCCTCACTACCTCTGCTGCCCTCGTATTCTCCACCTTCTGTCTCGCCATCGCCCTCGTGCTTTTCTCCCGCCCTGCCCCATGGCGAGGATTGGCCTTGGAGACGAGGGGCAGTATGACCGTCTCTTCTCGAGGGCGGACGCTCACTGTTTGGTGGTCCTGTCCTTCCACTTTTACCATAAACTAAAAGCAGAACAGGATGCTGCGCCTGGTTCTGCTCGCGATCTCGAATCTCATCTGAAGATTCTGAGAGGTGCCAGAATTGCAACGGGCGCCTGAGATGGAGGATTGCTTCCCGAGGCACGTGCGCTCCTCCTCCTCCTCCTCCTCATCATCATCAGCAGCATCAGCATCATCATCAGCATCATCAGCAGCATCAGCAGCATCAGCAGCATCATCCCCCCCATCCATCCATCCTTCCCTTTCTTTTCTCCACGACCAACTATCATCCCTTCTGGCTGGATGCAGTTGCAATCCACGCGGGCGAGCACCTCCTGGTGGTCTCCGGTGGCCATCTCCAGCCCCACGGACGGTCTCGTGATCGGCTCCGACAGCTTGGAATTGCCAGTGAAAGGAGTCAGCGTGCAGGTCTGATGGTGGCAGGTCGCGCAGTCCGGAAGTCTTTCGGATGTCAGGGGTTTCGCAAGTCGTCCGGGCAATACAGGGAAGCCTTTGCAGATGGCTTTTGTCGAGTCGTTACTAAAATGTGCCTACCAGGTTGCGCGGCCCAAAGGCCGGAGCAAGTTTTGAGGCGACATCGAAGGAAATGTTTGGCATTGAAGCGTGTGCCGAACACATGGCGTGAGGGAATGGCATTGTGATTGTGTTGGCTCTTTGTGGGGCACAGCCGCGTGCGCACCCAACTGCGCGCAGCCCGCATGCATCCAACTGTGCGCACTGCGGGACGCATGACTTGTTGCCGCGAGTCCCGCGTCTGTCAGTTGGCGTCGCGGGCTCAACGAGCCGTCTGACGGCGCTGCTGAAAGAGCGGGGGCGAGCGCAGTGAGGCTGCCAAGTAGGAGTCGCAGAAACGAATGTGACAAACACGACAACAAAACACCCAGTGAAGTCCCCCGACATGCAAAGGAGCCACCCTCCGCCCGTGCAGTTGTTGCTCAAACTTTGAGTTCATATCATAAACTTGATGTCGCAACGTAAGTTTGGAGGAAACGTTAGCCAGCTTGGACCCCAAACAGTGCTTTCCAGCGTACTACGCAGTGCAATATATGCGGTGCAATCTACGTGGTGCAATCGATGTGGCGCAACGC
>CAUYUJ010014216.1:995287-1201302 GCA_963575745.1 Prorocentrum cordatum
CGTCGTAGTAGTGCCAACAATATTTCTGGTACTAGACCACCATTGAGAGATCGCAGTGCGAACCATCACTTCGTCTTGCGGCCAAAACGCTTGAATCCCGATTATGAATCCCCGGCACGGATGTGAATCCCAGGCGGATTTGGCCTTGGCACGCGGCCCTCTTGAAATCCATGCGACCCACGGTTTTTTGTCGATGGGGGGGGGTCACGACCCCCCCCCAACCGACAAAAAACAGCGGTTCGCATGGATTTGAAGAGGGCCGCGTGCCAGGGCCAACTCCGCCTGGGATTCACATCCGTGCCGGGGATTCAAAATCGGGATTCCGGCGTTTTGGCCGCAAGACGAAGTGATGGTTCGCATTGTAATCGCCCAAGGATGCCTCACCTACCCTTATTGTTTCCCACATGTTTCGTGGGGTTATGGTTTTCTTCTCTGCCGCGTCTCACCCGCGTTTCTCCTCCTCATTCTTTTCCCGCCTCGTCTCGCGCCCACATGCCCACATACACATGATACGCACGCTCACATACAGCCGCACACGCATCATGGGCACCCACATGAGACACCCGTGCAGAATACGGCACACCGACACAGACACATACACACAGACACACAGACACACACACACACACATACACAAACACACACAGACACACATACACTCCCTCACCCACGCGCAACACCTGCACGGCACGTACACGAGACACGCGTAGCACACTTCACAACACAGCGCAGCGAAGCACAACACAGCGCTGCTCAGCACAGCTCAGCTCAGCTCCGTCGCACGCTCGCAAAGCGCGGCAGGCGTGGTAGTTCATCGACACGAGAGGGGTGGCGGCCGCTATCCGTGCCAGTCGTCCAGGCATAGCAGGCGTGGCACTTACTCGACACCATAGGGGGTGCGGAGGGGGTGGCACCTGAGCGCGGCCGCTATCCGTGCCAGTCGTCCAGGCATAGCAGGCGTGGCACTTTCTAGACACCATAGGGGGTGCGCAGGGGGTGGTCCCTGAGCGCGGCCGCTATCCGTGCCAGTCGTCTAAGCATAGCAGGCGTGGCACATACTCGACACCATAAGGGGGTGCGCAGGGGGGGGTCCCTGAGCGCGGCCGCTATCCGTGCCAGTCGTCCAGGGATAGCAGGCGTGGCCCTTTTGTCGACACCATAGGGGGTGCGCAGGGGGTGGTCCCTGAGCGCGGCCGCTATCCGTGCCAGCCGTCCAGGCATAGCAGGCGTGGCACTTACTCGACACCATAAGGGGGTGCTGGGGGTGGTCCCTGAGCGCGGCCGCTATCCGTGCCAGTCGTCTAAGCATAGCAGGCGTGGCACTTACTCGACACCATAAGGGGGTGCGCTGGGGGTGGTCCCTGAGCGCGGCCGCTATCCGTGCCAGTCGTCTAAGCATAGCAGGCGTGGCACTTTCTCGACACCATAAGGGGGTGCGCTGGGGGTGGTCCCTGAGCGCGGCCGCTATCCGTGCCAGTCGTCTAAGCATAGCAGGCGTGGCACTTTCTCGACACCATAAGGGGGTGCGCAGGGGGTGGTCCCTGAGCGCGGCCGCTATCCGTGCCAGTCGTCCAGGCATAGCAGGCGTGGCACTTTCTCGACACCATAGGGGGTGCGCAGGGGGTGGTCCCTGAGCGCGGCCGCTATCCGCGCCAGTCGTCTAAGCATAGCAGGCGTGGCACTTTCTCGACACCATAGGGGGTGCGCAGGGGGTGGTCCCTTAGCGCGGCCGCTATCCGTGCCAGCCGTCCAGGCATAGCAGGCGTGGCACTTACTCGACACCATAAGGGGTGCGCAGGGGGTGGTCCCTGAGCGCGGCCGCTATCCGTGCCAGTCGTCCAGGCATAGCAGGCGTGACACTTTCACGACACCATAGGGGGTGCGCTGCCGCTATCCGTGCCACTCGTCCAGGCATAGCAGGCGTGGCATTTTCTGGAAATCATCGTTCTGGCATTGCCATTACGTCGCATTTCACTGTGTTTCTTTGTTCCCCACATGCTTCGTAGGGTTCTGGTGTTCTTCCCTGCCGCGCCGCACCCACGACACTGACGTAGTAGTAGTAGTAGTAGTAGTAGTAGTAGTAGTAGTAGTAGCAGTAGTAGTAGTAGTAGTAGTAGCAGTAGTAGTAGTAGTAGTAGTAGTAGTAGTAGTAATAGTAGTAGTAGTAGTAGTAGTAGTAGTACTAGTAGTAGTACTAGTAACAGTACTAGTAGTAGTAGTAGTAGTAGTAGTAGTAGTAGTAGTAGTAGTAGTAGTAGCAGTAGTAGTAGTAGTAGTAGTAGTAGTAGTATTGGTAATAAGATTAGTGCCGATGGCGCACGCATCAGATGACGTAGATATGTGGGGTCCCTCGGTAGCGTAATTTTTGATAGCGTGTGTTAACATGTGCGCCGTGGTATCAAAACACATATTGCTAATAGTAGCGGTCGTAGTAGCTGTAGCTGTAGTAGTAGTAGTAGTAGCAGCAGCAGTAGTAGTAGTAGTAGTAGTAGTAGTAGTAGTAGTAGTAGTAGTAGTGGTAGTAGTAGCAGTAGTAAGAGAAGAAGTAGACGAAGTAGTAGGAGTAGTACGAATGTAGTAGTAGTATTCGTAGTATTAGTAGTAGTAGTAGTAGTAGTAGTAGTAGCAGTAGCAGTAGCAGTAGTAGTAGCGGAAATACAGGTAGTTGCAGTAGTAGTAGTAGTGGTAGTAGTAGTAGTAGTAGTAGTAGTAGTAGTAGTAGTAGTTGTAGTATCCAAAGTAATATTAATAGTAGTAGTTGTAGTAGTAGTAGCAGTAGTAGTAGTAGTAGCAGCAGTAGTAGTAGTAGTAGTAGGGTTGGTAGTAGTACTCGTAGAAGTATAAGTAGAAGAAGAAGAAGTAGTAGCACAAGTACTAGTAGTAGTGGATGCAGGGGTAGTAGTAGTAGTTGTTGTTGTTGTTCTTGGTGTTGCAGCTGTTGATGTAGAAGCATAAGTAGAAACCGCAGAGGTACTAGTAGCATTAGTAGTGATTAGACGAATAATGATTTCCAGTGGAAGTAGTAGTAGCACTAGTCGAAGTAGTAGCAGTAGGAAGACCAGTAGTACTAGTAGTCGTAGTAGTAGTAGTAGTAGCAGCAGTAGTAGTAGTAGTAGTAGTAGTAGTGGTCGTGGTAGTAGTTGTAGGAGTAGTAGCAGAAGTAGTAGTAGTAGTAGTGGTACTAGTAGCAGTAGTAGTAATAGAAATATGCATAGTAGTAATAATACAATGCGACGTAGTCGTACTAAGAATAGTTGCAGGATGGCTAGTAGAAGGGACAAGTGGTCGTGGTATAAGTAGACATGCTAGTAGAAGGAATCGTGGTAGAAATGCTAGTAGAAGGAATAGTGGTAGAATGGCAAGTGGAATGAACAGCCAGTAGACTAAGACCAACTGTGGTGGTAGTAGTAGTAGAATCAGTAACAGTAGAAGTAGTACTAGTAGTAGTAGCAGTAGTAATAGTAGCAGTAGTAGCAGTCGTAGCAAGACGCAGAGTAGTAGTAGTAGTAGTAGTAGTAGCAGTAGTAGTAGTAGTAGTAGTAGTAGTAGTAGCAGTAGTAGTAGTAGTAGTAGCAGTAGTAGTAGTAGTAGTAGTAGTACTAGTAGTACCTTGGGTCGTAGCAAAGATAGTAGTAGTGGTGTTGGTAGTAGAAAGAGTAGTGTTGTAGTAGCAGTCGTGATAAGAAATGCAGGAGGAGTAGCCGTAGTCGTCGTCACTTGTTTTCTCAGTGTAAGTTGTAGTGCTAGTAGCAGTAGTAGTAGTGGCAGTAGTAGTACTGGCAATAGATGTAGTAGTACTAGTCGTCGTAGTAGTATTAGTAGTAGTCGCAGTAGCAGTAGCAGTAGAAGTAGTAGTAGTAGTAGTAGCAGTAGTAGTAGTAGTATGAGTAGTAGTAGTCGTAGAGATAGTAGTGAGTACGGTAGTAGCCATGGTACCAGAAGTGGTGGTGCTGGTAGCAGGAATAGTAGTGG
Organism: Prorocentrum cordatum; assembly: GCA_963575745.1. Taxonomy (NCBI): domain Eukaryota; class Dinophyceae; order Prorocentrales; family Prorocentraceae; genus Prorocentrum; species Prorocentrum cordatum. The sequence goes on from CAUYUJ010014216.1 coordinate 999,260, forward strand.
TAGTAGGAGGAGTAGTAGTAGTGAAACTGGTTGTAGTTGTAGTTGTAGCAGTCGTCGTCGTCGTTTCAGTGGAAATAGTAAGATAAAAAAGCAATAGGTGTAGTAGTAGAAGCAGGAAATAGTAGTAGCCGTAGTAGTAGTATGAGTAGTAGTAGTAGTAATCGTGGTAGTAGTAGTGCTAGTAATAGTAGTAGTAGTAGTAGTAGTAGTAGTAGTAGTAGTACTAGTACTAGTACTAGTACTAGTAGTAGTAGTAGTAGTAGTAGTCGTCGTAGTAGTAGTAGTAGTAGTAGTAGTAGTAGTAGTAGTAGTGTAGTAGTGGTAGTGGTAGTGGTAGTAGTAGTCGTAGTTCTAGTAGCAGTAGCAGTAGCAGTCGCAATAGTAGTAGTAGTAGTAGTAGTAGTAGTCGTCGTCGTCGTCGTAGTAGTAATCGTAGTTGCAGTAGCAGTAGCAGTAGCAGTAGCAGTAGCAGTAGTAGTAGTAGCAGTAGCAGTAGCAGCGGTAATAGTAGTAGTAGTAGTAGTAGTAGTAGTAGTAGTAGTAGTAATCACTCCTAGCTGTAGTCGTAGTAGTAGTAGTAGTAGTAGTAGTAGTAGTATCAGTAGTAGTAGTAGTAGTAGTAGTAGTAGTAGTAGTACCCCTATTGAATTCCTGGCGCTTGGGCCTGGAACAAGGGGACCAAACATATCAGTTCCCATGCCACAAAGAGCAGCGGAAACACGAAACATACAACCGGACTTGGCTCAAAATCCCTCGAGGGATTTGGGGCATCTCTAACCTAGATCGCCGGGATTGTAGAAACACAGATGGCCCCTCCTCCTCCTCCTCCTCCTCCTCCTCCTCCTCCTCCTCCTCCTTCTCCTCATCCTCCTCTTCCGCCTCCGCCTTCGCCTTCGCCTTGCCTCCTCCTCATGCCCCTGCTCTTCCTCGTAGCCCTTATCGCCATCTTCGCGATCCGTCTGGCCCCTATGGACCGCCAGGCGTAGCAGAAAACCGAAACCCCGACACAAACCGAATCCATAGTTTCTCTGATAAGGTTACAAAACGTATGGTTTCGCAAGAAGTAGCACAAGCGCGAGTGCAGACTTGCTAAAGAACAAAGTTGCGTTGCAAAACAATGTTCTTCACATGTGTTTGGGACATTTGGTCCTGAAGTCCCCGCAAACCTTAGGTTTCGAAGGATTTCGGCATGCGCGCGACGACGCGCTCGTATGGACTTCGCCCCAACGTTTGCAAGGGATGATTGGAAAATGGGTGATTTGGGATAAACGAGCGCGCGCATAATATTTTTTGGAAAGCGATGGTGGGGGGGTCGAACCCGACCGTTCTGCGATGGTACGAACACACATTTAGGATGACCAATGGCACATAATCGCAGTTAGATTGCACATCCCGAGAGGGGGACTCCGCCCGATCATAATCAGGAGTAGTTTGCGCATGCGCGCCATTATCGTGTTGCTTTCAGCGCGTGCGGGAGGATATACAGCACTTTCTTATTATGGCTTTTGAATTGAAGGAGCGGACCTCATCGCGCTCTTCGCAGCGCGAATTTCTCACGCCGGCGGCCTTGGCCACGTATAAGGCGATTTGCCCACGACGTTCGGCGGCCCAGACCATGCCACTATTGCAGGTCGCTGGTTCCATCACTACTCGCGCAGTTTGCGATAGCTGGCACGGTGCTTCAATGAAATATGCATGATTTTTTCTTGTCGCCAGCAGCAACCCAACTAGGCTTTGTCAGCTGGCACGCATCTGAAGGGAACGGGGGTGATACGGGGGGGCGGGAGGAGGCCGGGCGACCGCGTGGCCACGTCGGCGGCCCGCGGTTGTTCCTTGTGGCGGCTCGCTGTGCCATCAGGAGCATCCGCAGGTCCAGGCGTTGCTAGAGGCAGCTGCCGCCCAGGCTTCTCTGCTTACGCTCACCGACACGCCTCGCATGGATCTCCACAGGCGACTTGCCTTGCATCACGAACAGTGGAAGCTTGCACGCTTCTTTCTCCTCCTCCTCCTCCTCATCACCATCATTATCAGCATCATCAGCATCATCATCAGCAGCATCATCAGCATCATAATCAGCAGCATCATTAGCATCATAATCAGCATCATCCTCCCCATCCATCCATCATTCTTTTTTCTCCACGACCAACTATTCTCCCTTCTGGCTGGATGCAGTTGCAGTCCACGTGGGCGAGCACCTCCTGGTGGTCTCTGGTGGCCATCGCCAGCCCCACAGACGGTCTCGTGATCCTCCTCCTCCTCCTCCTCCTCCTCCTCCTCCTCCGCTTCCTCTTCCTACTCCTCCTCCTCCTCCTCCTACTCCTCCTTCCCATCCATCCATCCATCCATCCATCCATCCCGCTCCTTCTTTTCTCCTCGACCCACTATTCTTCCTTCTGGCCGGATGCAGTTGCAACCCACGTGGGAGAGCACCTCCTTGTGGTCCATGGGGGCCATCGCCAGCTCCACGGATGGTTTTGTGATCGACCCCGGCAGCTTCGAATTGCGTAAGTCATAGAAGTCAGAGTACAGGTCCGATGGTGGCAGGTCACGCAGTCCGGAAGTCTTTCGAATGTTCGGAAGCTTCGACTACTGGTCGCACGGTTTCGCAAGTCGTTTGGACAATACAGGGAAGTTTTGACAGATGTCTTTTGTCGAGTCGTTGTTTCAATTCGCCTACCAGGTGGCGCGGCCAAAAGGCCGGAGCAAGTTTTTGAGGCGACATCGAAGGAAATGTTCGGCATTGAAGCTTATGGCGAACACATGGCGTGAGGGAAGGGCATCGTGATTGTGTTGGCTCTCTGTGGGGCACAGCCGTATGCGCACCCAACTGCGCGCAGCCAGCATGCATCCAACTGTGCGCACTGCGGGACGCATGACTTGTTGCCACGAGTCCCACGTCTGTCAGTTGGCGTCGCGGGCTCAACGAGCCGTCTGACGGCGCTGCTGAAAGAGTGGGAGCGAGCGCAGTGAGGCTGCCCAGTAGGAAGCGCATAAAAATACAAAACACCCAGTGAGGCCCCCCCACACTTGCAAAAGAACCACCCTTCGCCCGTGCAACTGTTGCTCAACTTTTGTTGTTTGCATGTCATAAACTAGACGTCGCAACATAAATGTGGAGGAATTGTTAGCCAGCGTGGGCCCCATACAGTGGGTTCTAGCGTACAACAGTGCAATCTACGCGGCGCATCCTGTGTGTGGCAATAGATGTGGGGCAAACTACGTGGTGCAATATATTCGGTGCCTCTAACGAATGTTCACGAGTGGCTTGTCAATTCCACTGCTCGCGCATTTACCCCACCCACGCACCTGCAATTTGGTTTGCAAAACCCATGAAGCGGCAATTGCGGTGCCTGCCTGGCGCTGGCTGGCGCATCGGTGCGGCCGCGATAGCCCGCGCGCGCTCTCGCGCACAGCGGCCGGCTAGTCTGGCGCGAACGACGCGGCCGCCTCGGTGCAGACCGCTGGGGGCTTCCCAGCGCGTCTCACAGGCCGCGCTGACACCTGGCAGTTACATGCGAGTCGAAGACTTGGGCGGGCGCGGTCTTATAGCGACGCCGACAATGGCAAGCACGATGATGATCGCAGCGGTGCTAGTGACGACGATGACGATGATGACGGCAAGGCGCTTGACGGCACCGATGTTGATCACGTCGACGATGATGGTGTCCACGCGTCAGTGGTGAAAGTTCTGAAAGGCTTTCGACATGCGCGCGCGGCCGGCGCTCGCGGGTGGCCCGCGCGGTACCATCTGAAAGGAATCGCACCCGCGCCCCCTCCCACAAGCACGCGCGCAAGTTCGCTCGAATGATTTCGACATGCGCGCGCGAAAGGTCCGCTATTTCGCATTTAATGACGCTGTTGTAGAACTTCTGGTTTCGCAAACACTCGCGAAAGCGCGAGCGCCGATTTTCGAACGGCGCTGCTAAACATGCATTTTTTATTTCCTTGGGGCACTCGATTTTGACAGCCGTACGAAGCCTTAGGTTATTGAAGGATTTCGGCATGCGCACGCGGCGACGCGCGCGTGTGGACTTCGTCCCATTCCTTGCAAGGGGATCTTGGAAATGCATGACTTGTTGTGAATTGTGAAAATGGATGGTGGGGAGGGGTCGAACCTGGTCTGGCTGGCATGGTAGGAACTCATTTCTAGCATGAAAGATGGCGCAGTATCAGATGCACATTGCACACCCCGAGAGGGGCGGGGGGGATCCCGGCGCCAGGGGGGCGGTTGAACCTAATTCTCCTGTAGGAAAGAGATTCGACGTGGCGCAATTAATTTTGGAAAACTTGGAGTCGTCAACGGTATTGCTCGCGCAAACCCACCCACCCACCGGCAACTTGGTTTGCAAAACGCCCATGCGACGGCGATTTTCATGAGTGCTTGGCGTTCGCTGGTGCGTTTCTGCGGCCGGGCTAGCCCGCGCACGCTGGCGCGCACAGCGGCGAGCCAGTTTGGCGCGATCGACGCGGCCGTGGTCACGCTGACCGGTGGACACTCCCCAGCAGGCGCTTCATTACGAGTCGGTGAGTTGGGTGGGCGCGGTACCATGGCGAAGTCGGCAACGGTAGACACGATGGAGGCAGGAGCGATGATGTTGACGACGATGACGACCGCAAGGCTCATAACTTCACCGATGCTGATCACGCCGATGGCGATGACGGTGTCTTCGCGTCGGTAACGAAAGTTTGGGAAGGAGTTCGATTCGCGGTCGCGGCCGACGCGCGCGAATGGCCCGCGTGGTGTTATGCGTCAGGGTTTGTACCCCCCCAGCACGCGCACAAGGGCTTTCGAATCATGTCGACACGCGCGCGAGAGGCACGTTTGTAGCACTCGATGAAATTCCCAAAACGGATGGCTTTTTTTTCGCGAGAACGCGAGCGCTGACATGTTTTTGAAAATTGACGTTGCAAAAAAAGTGTTTTCTATGTGTTCGGGACATTCGGTTTTGAAAGTATTGCGAAACCCTTGGTATTTCGCAGGATTGTGGCATGCGCGCGCGGCGACGCGATCGCGCGCACTCCACCCCATTGTTTGCAAAGGGTTTTTGCGACAGCACGCGCGCACTGGCGTTCGCTTGATTCCGACACGCGCACGCGAGAGGCATGTTTGGTAGCATGTGATGAGCCTTATGTGTATATATACATATATAGTTAAGAAGCGCATACGTTTCTTCCGAATTGCAAGATCGCCGGCGCACTTTTCTGACATTTGATGTTGCACGGCCATGTATGTTTCATTGTTTTGGGGGCGCTCGGCTTCTGAGTACTTACGACGCTTCAAGTTTTGAGGGCATCTGGCATGCGCGCGCGACGACGCGCGCGCGCAGTTCGTTCCATTGTTTCGCAAAAGGGGTCTTTGAACACTGATGATTTGTGATAAACGCGTGCGCGCGCATAGTGGCTGATGCAGAGGATGAGGGTGGTCGTTAAGGGATTTCCTGTGACGGTGTGAATTCATATTTTGCATGGACAAGTGCGCAATACCACACGCCACAAACAATGCGAAAAGGCAGGCCGTTCAGTCTGGCTTGGGGGCGGAGAGGTAGATCCGAATTCCATGTTACAAAGGAGAATCTACGTGGCGCAACTAATGTCTGACAGCTTGGGCCCGGCGACGCCAATGGTCGCGCAATCATCCCACACACCCACCCGCAACTGGCCTTGCAAAACACATGCGGCGGCGAGTGCGATGAGTGCTCGGCGTTGGCTGGTGCATGTCTGCGGCCGCGCTAGCCCGCGCACGTTCGCGCGCACAGCGGCGAGCTAGTTTGGCGCGACCGACGCGGCCGTGGTGACGTCGACCGTTGGGCACTTCCCAGCGGGCGTTTCATTGCGACTCGGTGAGTTGGGCGGGCGCGGTATCATGGCGACGTCGACAACGGTGGACACGATGATGCTTGTGGCGACGTTGGTGGCGATGGTGGCGATGTTGACGGCACGGCAAATGACGGCGCCGATGCTGATCACGCCGATGACGATGACGGTGTCCTCGCGCCGGTGACGAAGGCATTGGAAGGAGTTCGACATGTGCGCGCGGCCGACGCGCGCGAGTGGCCCGCATGGCGCGCAAGGGCGTTCCAATAATTCCGACATGCGCACGCGGGAGGGACGTTTATCAACATATGATGTATATGTGTTTTAATTAAAAATGCGAAACAATTTTGGTTTTCCTCCAACTTTGCCAGGGCGCGAAAGCACATTGTTTTTGAAAACCGATGTTGCACAACTATGTGCTTTGTTTGATGTTTTCGGAACGCGCGATTCTGAAATACAAGCGAAATATCCGGTTTTTGAAGGATTCCGCCACGTGCGCGCGAAGACGCGCGCGTGTGCATTTTGTTCCGCCTGTGGGGCGCAGTTTTTTTGGTTTCGAAGGTTCTGGTTGAGAAAACATTGCTTTTTAGAGAAATATTGTCAGGACATTCGATTTTGAGACAGTTGCAGAACCGATCGTTTTGAAGGATTTCGGCATGCGCGCGCGACCGCGCGCGCGTGTGCATTTCGTCCGATCTGTTTCAAGGGATTGTTGAAAACGGCTGAATTTTGATAGACGACAGGTTTTTTCGAGAGGGCGACGGGGGGCCATCAGGGACTGCCTGGGATGGTATGCGTTCACATTTCGGGTGGACGACGGGGCAGGACCATATGAATACAAAAACGCTATCAGTTAAATCCGGGGCAGGGGAGGTAGATCCTACTAGCTGCTTAGAAAAGAAAACCCATTGGGCGGCGACGGCGGCAAAAAAGTGGCGGACCCAAAAATCTAGCCCAGACGACGGACGGCAGCGAGGCGGCGACGGGTCAGCGATGGCGGCAACAAGGCGGCGGATCCAATGAACGAACCCAGACGACGGGCGGCGACGGACGAGCGACTGGGTGGCGACGGCGCCAATAAGTCGGCGGACCCGACTACCGAACCCAGTTCCGTAGAAGAAATTTAAGAATCTTTAAGTGCAAGCATTGTTTGGGGAATCGATGCAGACCAGTGCAAAGCGGCGCAAATCAATGCAATGCAAGGCGAAGAGGTGCAAACCAATGAAAATTAACGCAAAGCGTTGCAAAGCAATGCAGAACAACGCAAAACAACACGAAACAACGCAATGCAAGTCAAAGCAACGCACAGCAACACGAAGCAATCCAATGCAAAATGATACCTGAGAAAAAAACCCAATCATAATCTGTTTTAATGATGTAGGGCTATGGGGCTAAAGGGCTATAGGGCTATGAGGCTCTAGGGATGTAGGGCTTGAGGGCTAGAGAGCTAGAGGGCTATAGGGCTATACGGCTGGAGGGCTATAGGGCTATATGGCTATAGGGCTATAAGGGTATAAAGCTATGGAGCTATTAGGGCTATAGGGTTATAAAGCTATTGGGGCTAGAGGGCTATAGGGCTATAAGGCTATAAGGCTCTAGGGTTATAAGGCTATAGGGCTACCGGGCGGGCACCCGGGCACCCCCTGGCACGCCCGGGTACCCGGGCACCCAGGCACCCGGGCACCCCCTGGCACCCGGGCACCTGGGCGTGCCGCGAAAATCGGCGGCAAACCTAACCTAACCATATGAATCCGCTAGGACCCCTACAGAGGCAAGCTCTGATTGGGGAACAATACGAGGCGGCGGCGGTGCGGCGACGGCGGCGACATGGCGGCTAGAGCGCCAGACAGGCCCAGATGACGGGCGGCGACGAGGAGTCGGGACGGCGACGGCGGCGACGAGGCGATCACGGGGCGGCGACGGCGGTTTGACGCCGGAACGCCAGGCAGGCCCAGTTCATCATAACACAGGTAACAACCCCTGAATGCAAGCACCAGTTGAGATGTTACGACAGATTTTCGCGGCGCGAAGACGGGATCCACATTTTGAAAACAACCCCCCTCCATCAGTAATAGTGGGGAGCGTTGGAGACGAATGTACGCGGCGCTAAGACAAGAGCCACATGTTGAAAAGAAACCCCCATCAATCCGCATGATAATAATTGCCAGCGTTGAAAACAAATGTGCGCGGCGCCAAGGCGGAAACCACATTTTGAACATCGCGCCCCTTTCATCCGTATAACTGCTGGAAGGTTCTAAGACGAAATTGCGCGACACTTAGGCAAGAGCCACATTTTGAGAACGACCCCCATCCATGTTTGCTCGCGCGGGGGGTAAGACGAGCGTGCCCGTGCGATTGTTGGAAGTTTCAAGTCTCGGGGTCATGATCGGGGAGGACGTCTCAGGCGGTCCGCCCGACACGTTTGGCGGTAAAACGATGAGGAGATGTCTATCAGGAAAGGGGATGGAGAAGGGAGAGGAAGAGGGGGAGGAGGGAAGGAGGAAGAGGAGCAGGAGGAGGAAGAGGAAGAGGAGGAGGAGGAGGAGGAGGAGCACTTTCCTCTGCAAAACAGCAGCGAATGAAATGCTGCGGGAGCGCGGCTTCGATGTGCAAGCGCTCGGCCGCGGGTCGAGCTGCAGAGGGCCTCTGCTCTGCGCGTGAAGACCCCCCCCCCCTCTCCCAGACCTTCGACTACACATGTTTGTTCCAGCCTCCAGCCTCTAGACGTCTCGACCCCTTCCCGGTGACCAGCTCCTCATCCTGACGAGTATTCCGATGGTCCCAGGGATTGCTGGAAATAGCCCCCAGACGACGAGAACGGCGAAGCTCTGGACCAGAAGTTCTTTTAGGCCTCCTCGAGGTCCGCATGGAGGTCTCTGGAGCAACCCCGAGTGGGGGGGGGAAAGAGCCAAATCAGCAGCACAGCACAGCATAAAACCCAGACATGCGACCTCTTGATTTTTCAATACAGGGTCCCCGCAAGTCCCGACCTGTTCCCCAGGGCCGGTTTTCCACCCCGAGTCGTTTTTGACGGTCCCAGGGCCCGACGAGGGGCCCCCGAAGGCCGAAAACGACCAATCCATTCCGTCGTGATTTTTACTCGACGCGAGCATGTCTGGGTCATCCAAGAAAGCCTGGGCTTCCCTCTCAGGGCGCTGGCGGCGCCACGGTACCAGCGCAGACGTCCGCTGGCGCCGTGCCGCCGGCTGTACCGCCACGCCCGCCAGCGTTGGCAGGCCTGCGGGTTCCGATTGTTATTTCCGTTCCTCTTGCCTCCCTCCTCCCTCCATTTGTCCTTCCCCTCCCTCCTCATTCATCCTGCTTCCTCCTCACCGTGTCGGCGTGCGCTACTTGCGCAAAGCTCGTATTTGTGTCCGCATACGTCGGAGTGGCGTGTGGGCGCGAGCCAACCATCATCGATTTTCCCGCCCCCTGCCTGAGTGGATGGGGCCGCCCGATGTGCTCCCAGGGCCTTATCAGTCTTCCTGGGGTTGCCGAAAGTGCGGGGCCCGTGACAATTGAGCCATCAAGATCAAGCGCAGAGAGTGCGAAAGCAACGCCGCGCAGCGTGTGGTTCAGGCGGCGAGGGAGGCCGCGACCCGCTTTAAGTCTAAATAGTTCGGCAGCGGCGGCAAGTTCGGGCGAGGAGTTGCCACTTCAGCAGCCCACGGAGACCAGTCGAAGAAGATTGCCGCCATGCAGGAGCATATCGACTTGCTGACAGAGCAGACCCGTCCTCCCAAACCGCAACAGCAGTCGGCAGGAGAAGTGAGTTTGTCCTACAAGGCGGTCCTCCTTTTTCTCAAGGAGAAGGGCCTTGGAGAAGAGCTGCTCACGCCTGCGGCAGAGGCCCAGCAGCGAGAAGTGCAAGATAATTCCCCGACTGTGGCCACCTCGCGTTGGAGGGCGAAGAAGCAGCGGAAAAAGGTCGACCGGTCCAGCGCCCAGTTTGCCAAGCTCGTTGGGAAGCGTCGTGAGTTCGACAAGGAAGAGGCCTAGCCCAAGTCCAGCTTGGAAACCGTGCGAGCGGAGCTGGCGGAGGCGGACCATCTCTTCTGTCGGCCGCACTCCAATGAGGTCAGTGACATGGTCAAAGTAATTTCGGTAGCGTTCGAGCCCATCGTGCTCGTCAGCCTTGAGGCGAAGCAGGAACTCGCGACTCTGGAACCCCTGCAGAAGGCATCTCTGGAAGCTCGCAAGTCAGCTTCTGCTGCTCAGTCTGGCGGTGCAGCCCCAGCCCTTTGCAGGAAATGCAGGAGGAGCAGTTGTGACAGGCGCAGCAGGTGCAGCAGCAGGAGGTGTCAACCAGCCGGCGCCCTTGGACAAGTCAAGTTGGACTTCTTGGAAGAAGGGCCCAACGATAATCTTCAGAGGACCATGGGCGACACGTCGGCGGCAGCGGTTAAGCTCTTAGCCGAGCACGCGGCTAAGGAAGCGCGGCGAGGGTAACCTCATACTTTTGCTGAACGGCCAGGATATGGAGCGTGCGCGGTTGTTGGGAGGTGCTTGCGCTGACAGCAGCTTGGGTGGGTCTATTTCCAGGGCGCGTGGCAGTGGGGCGTCGGCTTGGCGGAGCCCGAGACGCGTTCGGTTTGCGCTGGTGGTGTTCACTCTGAAAGCGACGCGGGTGGGTCTGTTACCATATTTGGGGCTTGTGACAGTGGAGAAGTGACGCGGTCAGCTCCCATAGACGCTTCAGCCACCACAAAGCCTCCAGGGGCAGTTTCCAGGAGATCGCCGCGGGCGTCGCAGATTCAGAGAGTTCGGCCAGCACGTGCTCCACGGGATCGTATTATGGGTGTTCCGCGTGGGCTCCTGCGACTTCGTCTGGGCCAGTGGCGTGGTCGACTTCGGTGACCACCGCTGGACCGGGGTCCGCCAGCGGTGGGCGTTTGGCATCGGTTTCTGGCGCCCGCCAAGAGCTTCCGGCGCAGGCGCCCCCCTCGAGCGCCCTTCCCCGCTCAGCGTCGCAGCGCGTCGGATTCAGGCAACGTTTTGCCGACGTCGGATGCGCTCGGGGGCAGGGGGCGGGCCGGGGGGGTTCTTGGGGCGCGCCGTCAGTTCGGAGTCGTTGCTGGGTTCATGCGTTTTGCCGTCGCCCCGACGGCGGGAGGCAGCGTGCTTTTCGAGCGCCGTCCTTGCTCAGCGTCGCCTTGCTAAGGGGCAAATTTGCGTTTGCGCGGCATCAGGTAGCGGAGCGGCCGTCGATTGCTATTTCTTGGGGGCCGACGCGAACAGCGGGACCACCGCCGACGCCATGGCCAATTCGGTCCGCGATAGAGCCGCGACGGACGAGGAAGGCCCCCGGGGACTCTCGGGCCAGCGCTCGAATCTCGAAGCCCTCGCCATCCAGGAGACTGGGCTGAGAGACCCCGACAAGGTGTTCCCAGCGCAGCAGCGGCCCAAGAGAGCGCATGTCGTGTCTTCGGAAGGCTCTCAGCACGGGGGCGGCCCCCTTGCAGTGTTCTGGAGATGTCGCCGTCATCGCGGCCAGCGACTTGGGTGATCGGGCGACGGTGCTGCCTGGGATATAAGTATGACGGCGGGGTCCCTGGTCGCGTCTTGGACGCGAGCTTCAGCGACGGCATTGAGGCTGGCAGCGCGCATCCCGTCCACGACCTCGGAGGCGACCTCGACGCCTGTAGACAGTCTGGACAGCCCCGGCATGTTCGGCGCAGGCCTGTCGCGCAGCAGGCGGCCTTGGACTGTCTAGGGAGATTGGGAGTTTACGCCGGCGGCGCTGTCCTTTTCCAGCTGGGCACAGCCAGCGCGCGGCGCCGTCGCCGCGCCCGATCGGCCCCCCCGCTCGGCTTGCGCGACCGTGACTGGTAGGGGCGAAGGTGAGCCGGGAGGCGGAGGTCTTGGGTCGCATGATCTGGGCGGGAGAGCGATGGGCCAGGACCCTGTGTCGGAGTAGCCCAGGTGCTCTGAGGCGCCCCGCTTCCCCCATCACGGCCCAGCGCCGCGGCGGATGGGGGGCCTCGGCCAGACTGTGGCCGCGGACCAGCGGGCGCGTTTCAAGCCGTTCGGGGCGATTGTTACGGGCCCGCCCCCCGGGGACAGGGATGCTCGATGGCGCGAACCTTCAGCGCGTGACCTGGGCCGCCCTCCCAGGGGGCTGCGTTTGGAGCCTGAGAGACGCCCGGTGGAAATCCACGGGGTCGAAGACGCCCGAGGCCGCGCGGGGCGCCTGGCGCGGCCCGAGACCGGGAGGGCCCCCATCGCACCCCCGCCTGGGCGGGGCACTCTTAGACGCCACTCAGAGGAGACGACCGCCCGGACTGCAACCGCAGCGCCCATCTCGCAAACCTAGAGCCATTCTCTTGGACACCCGAGGCCAAGGGGGAGGTGGCGCTGGACTCCTGGAGGCGAGAACGCTGCAAGATGGCGACGCCCATTGAGTAGGTAATTTCGCGGAGCACCTTTCAAGGGCCAGTTGCCGGGGCCGCCAGCGGCGGGGCCTGGGGCCCCGAAGGGCGCGAGAGTCTGGGGCCAGAGCGTTCTCGCCGCCAGAAGTTGGGCGCCGCCGAGCAGCGCGTGAAATGAGAGGAGCGGGCGAAGAGGTCCGTCACGGGCGGGGAAAGGCGACCCGCTTGGCTCCGAAGCTATCGGCCTCATGTTTCGGCGCCCGCTCTGGCGGTCCAGATGCGCTGCCCGTGGCTGGCCAGACCCGCGCCCCTCGTCGTGGACTGCCCCGCCAGGCGAAGCTCACCCTACCCCGCTGAGGATGGGGGGCCAGGACAGAGTGCGAAAGCTGCATAGCCCGCGGCGGGCCCAGCTGGGCCCGGTCCCCATCCGCCGCAGGTTCTTCATATGTTTGAAAGCCATTAATTCCGGCTCCTCTCGGAGTCTTGGAGATATCGATTATATGCGAGGTCGGCCCTGTGCCCTCTCTGATGCGCCTGGCGAACGGGGTTGTTTCCTGGGCGAGCATATGGAGGGTCTCGGCCCATCGGTCTATTGCGCTCATTGTCTAAAGCTCTGGAGTCGGTTGCGTCGGCCGCAGCGTCGCGCCGAGGAGAAATCCAACGCCCGCGAGATGTGCCATGACACTCGGTTCGACAGGGCTGGCTGACGCGACAACTTCCCCGTGCTCGACCTCGCGGGGTCTTCCGGGGACGCCCCCGGCGGCCGCCTTGGAGGCGGCGACAAGATCTGGGCCCCTGGGCCCCCAGCGGGACTCACGCGCGGGCGCAGCACTGCGCGCCGTGGCTCGCGCGCGCTGCCCCGCGCAGGCGCTGCGCCCAAAACTACCGAGGCTTTCGGCGCCATCGCTGCTGCTTGCTCCGGGGGGCACCACTCCTGCCATGCTGCTGTTGCCAGGGCCCCTCATGGAAGCACGCGAGAACAGGCACCTTGTGAACGCGCGCGATGTAAGGTTGCAGAGTTGCGGCTTGCGCGCCCAGGGCGCCGGCCGGCCTGCTGGCGGCGTCGGCTCGGCGTTCAAGTCGTTCGAACAGATGGACTTGCTCGGGGGGCACAAGAAGCGCATTTACTTTTGCGCTCGAGAGGTCGAGGCGCATCTCGCCGACTTCTGGGGCCTGCCCAAGTCGCGCAGGACGGATGCCGCCAAAAATCTGGGCACAAACGCCACGCTAGGAGGGGCCCGAATGGCGAGAACCAAGGGCGCTCGCCACGCGCCAGACGTCGAAGACGCCGCGGGTTGCTCAGGCGGAGATCGGGACGACGCATCGCGCGGGGCCCACTGCGTCGGCCCTGTCGGGTTCGAGCGTTTCGGGGACGGCGCCTGCCACGATGGCGCGGCCTCGCACGTCGGCCGCGAGCTCCCCGGGACCCTGGCTCAAGGTGGGCGCCATCGTTATACGCGCTGGGCGCGCGCTCTACACGCGGTCCGCGGTCGTCTGGGAAGCGGCGCCGTTCGCCCAGGTCTCGTCGAGCACCGCGCAGGTTTATGGATTCTGCGCATCCGCGGAGGTCAGCCGCCCCCCCAGCAAACGCGGCGCTGCGGACCTTGAAAGGCTCAAGCTGCGACCCTTGCAATCACCAGCGCAGTGCGAGGGGCCTCGGATAAGAAGTTACTTATTTCGCCTCTCCACGATGCAAGTCTGGGCTTTGGTCTGTCAGGGAGCGGCGCGGGCGCCCGACAGTCGCGCTCTGCACTTGCAGAACGGCCTTGCTGGGCCGCCTGTTTCATTTATTTGCTGGAATTGTACTGGGAGGGTGTTCAAGGCTGAAAACCGCGATATGCTTCGAGGGCCGGCTTCAGGCGCGCACTGGCCTCTTGCGTGTTTGCTCGGCCACGGGCTGCGCGCTGAAGAAGATTGCCGCCTGCGACGAGGAGCGCGGGGCACGATTTTGCACCGGCGCTGCGAATGTCGATCCTACGACGCGCCGCGTCGGGCCCGCGCGATTGCCAGATTGGTAGCGCGCGCGGGTAGTGCAACGGATTTCGGCCGTGCGATGGCAGAGAGGATGGCCCGAGGAACTTCCATGGCCCGCGATGACCGTTCGCCTGTCAGGGCCCCGTCGAGAACGCCCTGTGGCGCCGCCGTCCGTCCTCGGGGGTTCTCCTGGGCTGCTCTTCCTGGATTGGTCGGCCACGTCCATGGGCCTGGGCGGGCTCGCTCGGGCAGGGTGGATCGCCGTTTCCGCGGGCAGGTTCGAGCGGCTGGTGTTTGGCGGCGCGCAGGCCTGTCCGTCCGAGTACGGCCCGCAGCAATCTCGTCAATATGGGAAAGGCGACGCTGCGTATTTGTTCTGACCCGTGGACTCGTTGGCCAAAGGGCCTAGGTTTTCTACGGGCCCCGGGGCCCCGCGAGGTCGCCTCGGGGGGCCCGTCTGGCACTCCTCTGGCCCGGGAGATGTTGAGCAAGACTCCTGGCCGCGCGATTTCAACCGACATCGAGGCTGGTTCCGCAGCACATCGCGGGGGCAGCGAGCGAACGGGCTTCTTTGGCAGCGTGCTCCCTGGGAGTGCTCAGAAGTGAAGGCTAGACCCTCTGAAATCACAGTTGCAGGGGTTCCTGAGGACGGCGTGAATTTCAGGGGCGCCCAATCAGGGGACGAGGACCAAGAATGTGCGCATACCATGGCCAAGGCCAGCTGGTCCCCCCCTTTTCCTGGCCCCCCCCCTTTTCCTGGCCGGGCGGATTTCTGATGGGGGGAAGGGCCAGCAGCACCTGGAGCAGCGGGAACACAGGTAGTTGGAACCGCAGCCGTTTGCCCTTCCTCACCGGAACCCCGAGAATGCCATACTCAAGAACCGCGCCCTACCGGGAGCCATGGCTGTCCAGAGAGGCGTGCGCGATCGAGATTCTGGCCTTCTCCTTCAGCGCGGCCCAGGAGATCCCATGCGACATGAGCCCCGAAGTTTCAGAGCATCATGACAGATGCCCCTCCCGCATTATTGCTTCGACGTTCACCGAGACATCGACAGACGGGCATGCGTGCGCTGCCTCCAGCGGACAAGGTCTGCGAGTGCATCGCGCCGAGTTTCGTGAGCACCCCCATGTGGAGGTAGGCCCAGAAACAATATGCGCCGCATCTCGAGGCGGGTGCTTTAACCCCCTCTGGCGAGACGATGGCAGGAGCCAGGTCATGGGCAGGGGCCAAATCCTGGCAGGGCTTATTGTGTGTCATTTCGCCGGGGCATTGAGTACGCCGCCCTTCTCTTTCCTTCGTCAGCGGCCTCCGACTTTTGTTCCGCGCTGTGATGTGCGCAGTTCGTCCAGCAGTGACCCCGCTCAGGCTTCCCAGACATCATATGTCCTGAATCAATAATACGCGGTGCCAAAAAGTCCCTACCATTTCCCCTGGTCAAGGTTTTTATCGGGTGTCGCTGTTTGACGGTCCCTGGGCCTGGCGAGAACCCCGGGAGGCCGAAAACTACAAAACAGTCCTCCGCGGGCTCACACGGCAGCGGAGGTCGATGATCCTCAGAAGGGTGTTGCCCCGTCAGTTCCGCCGACGACACGCCGCTTACGTCGGCCATCGTAACACCGCCTGCGTCGTACTGAGGGGCTTCGGTGGACAAACACAAGTTGGCGCCAACACACGTTCTGGGGATCACCGAGGAGAGGCCCGCCCTCGGACTCTGGCTCGGGCTCTGGCCGTGTCCACGCCTCCCAGATGGGGTCCGATCGGAGGGTCGCGCCGCATCGCCGATGCATCGGCGATGTGGCTGGATGTGGAGCCCGTTTTTCTCAACGCCGATCTCGCCGAGACATCGCTGACCTCGCCGACGCATCGCTACATCGGCGATGCATCGACGATGCGTCGCGATCCCCCGACCCCATCTGCTTGGACCCCGATCGGGAGGCCTCTCTGCCGTGGAGGTGTCGTTGGGCATGGTGGTCTTTGCTCCTGGTTCGGGTCTCTGGTTTTCGCTTCATTTGTGTTCCTGGCCTTGTTTTGGTGCTTTCCCGCTGGACGTCACAGCTTTCTCAAGCAGACCTTTTCCAGCCAGACCTTTGTTGAATTCCTCCGAGGGGGGGTCTGCGCCGCCCGCCCTTGTGGCCAAAAGGGCCGGTAGCTATGTGCGTCCTCGTTGTCAATGCCTCCCCTCGCCCTCGCCGTTCCCTCGCGTCCCAGTCTCCTTTCCTGCCCTCCTCTTGCCCTCTCTCCTCCTCTTCCTCCTCATGTTCCTCGCCCCTCTTTCTCCTTTTGCTCTTCCTGCGACCCTTCGAGGAAGGAGGAGGAGGAGGCGGAGAAGGGAGGAGGAGGAGGGAGGAGCAGGAGGGGGAAGGAAGCCAGGAAGCGAAACGAGGAGAGAGGAGCGGGAGGGATGGGAGAAGAGGGCGTCCACCACCGACCCCCTCACACCCCGTTCCCTGGCCCGACCTGACCTGACAGAGGGTCGTGCTGCAGCCCTGGAGCTTTGAGAGTCAACCGTCAGCCCTTGGAACTCTGGGCCGAAGGGAGCTCCACCCAGACTGCGCCCAGAAAGCCCAGATCTTACCTTCAACACGCTGAGGTAAGAGCTCTTTTGGGCTCAGGAGGCGCTCCTTCGGGCCGTTCCAGGATTAGGCACAGGTCGGGGAACTTGTTCGTGGCCGAGGCTCGCCGAGGCCGGAAAAGCGCCTTCGCACCTGAATCAGAATTCTTCGTGGTGCCACGATGACTGTAATCTTCTTTGCTCCTCCCAGAAGTCTCCAGAGCTTGACCATCCGCGGGCGGACGAGGCCACCCCGCGACGAGGGTATCCACTTCGATCTGCGAGCAGCTGCCTCGCGAGTACGGCCGGTTCGCGTCGACTCTCGATCCTCAAGCCTTCAACGTGGTTCCTCTAGCCTCGAGCGTCGATCCTCGACCCTCGACCCTCGTCTGGCGCGGGTCGCCGCTTCGGTCCGCCAGGGTCGTCGGCGGCGGTCCCCCCCCCCGCGCGAGCGTTCAAGGCTGGACGCCGCCGGTGGCCCCGAACCAGCCGACGTCGAGCGATCCGCGCCATCAGAAAGCCGCGATTCTTTCAGGCTGAACGACCCACGCGGGGCCGGGAGCCAGTGCCGACGCAGTCACGTCACGGGCTTGCCGCAGCCGAATGCCATTTGCCCCCAGAAGTGTGCACGAAACCTTCCAGAAACGTCCAGGAGATTCCCTCCTCGAGGGTCGAGGGCACGACCTGGCGTTTGCGAGTTGCCGCGCACCGCTGCGCACGCCTCCCCCATTGGTTCAGGCGGCCCGCCGGGCACCTGGGCGACGCAGGGCCGGCCTGGCCTGCCCACTCCGTTGACGCGGATGCAGGCGTCATGCGGGGGAGGATATACATACATAAATATATATACACACATGTATACATATATATATATATATATATATATATGTGTATATACACTAGTGTGGAACAACTTTGATTGCCGTCTGAACCGTGGCCGTCCGCAGGCCATTTTTGGTTCAAGTTGGCAGCCGATGGGTTTCCTGGCCCTTGCGGGCGTGGCCGCTAGCACGCTCCGCTCCTCCTTCCACACACTTAGTATGCTTGTGGATTTAGACGCAGCCAGCACTTGCCTGCTGGCCCGCCAGGTCCTGGGCAGCTTCTGGACGGGTGCTGGGCTGCTGTTCATCTTCGGGGTGTTGCTCGGGGTGACTGGCACGTGCATCTATGCCGCCTGCGGCTGTCCTATGCCCCGGCCGGCGGGTCGCCGTGCAGTGGATGAAGGGCACGGACTGGCAGCTTCGGATCTTGCTCACGCCATGCTCCGAGAGCGACTTCAAGAGCGTGATGGAGACGGAGCCCCCAGCTGGGGCCGGCAAGGCAGGGTTGCTGTGGTTCGCGATGACCCCGGACGGCGACGTGTACCCACACGCATTGACGGTCCCTGGGCCCTCCGGAATGGCGGCGCTCGACGACGACAACCACATCATTCAGGAGAGCGCAGCGGGGACAGTGCTTCGGAAGATCGAGAAGGTGCACGGCCACGACTGGCAGCCATCGCCGATGGAGCTCTTCGCCGCCCTGGAGGTGGTCGGGGTCAGCCTTCAGCTCAGCCCCGACGGGGGCAACCGCTCATACGGCGTCCGGCCAGGAGCGAGGCGTCGGCTAGCAGGCAAGCAGCCGATAGCGTCTGGAGCGACTCAGACTGGTAACATCGACGTGGGCCACGAGCACCTGCCAGACGTGGCGCCGAATGTGTGGATTGTGAAAGGCTCCTCGGGCAATACCAGCGTGCACACCATCGGCAACGCCGCGGTGGACGAGTACGCCACCATCGCGGGCTTCGCGGTGGCGCAGCAGGGCGATGAGGTGTTGCTGCTCAAGGAGGGCACCGCCGCAGAGGCCAACGCCGACTTCGACGCGCGCGTCCTGTCGGCGGAGACCGCGGCCGACAGCGAGCGGCGCCACAACTTCAGGGAGAGCGCCAAGCTGCGCACGGAGAGCCACTGGGATGGCTGGCCGATCCGCGGCCCTCGCACCACGGCCTGGTGCATCCAGTTCATCGCCGAGCAAGATCAGCATCCTCGGAGCCGCCACACTAAGTGGCGCCACGAGTGTGGTCTCGGCGCCTCGGACATCGGCGTCGGCGACCACGAGTTGGCCATGAGGTTCCTGGAAATATCGGTATGCTTCGATCAGTTGAAAACCACCGAGCTGGCGTGCGTCAAGCTCTTGATGAGGAAGGCTCAACTCGCTGAATGGCGGCACCGTGAGCGCTTGACGTCGCGCGCTGGCTCCGACGACCTGCTGGAGGACGAGTTCTTGTACCTCGGCATTGGCGAGACCCGGGGCCTCATCATGGTGGCCCCGGGTCTCCAGGACCACATCAGTCAGGAGTTGCACCGGAAGTACGCCACCGCCCAGGAGAGGAGGAAGGTGCGCGAGGAGCGCATGGCAGCTCGCCCGCCGGGCGGGAGCGGCGGCGGCGGCGCGGCCGGGGCTGCTGGCACGACCGAGCTCGAGAAGAAGGCGGCGCGGCAGGCGGGGGAGATCCGCCGCCTCCAGGCCGTCAAGGGCGGGGGGCCCGCGGCGGCCGAGTAGCCATGAGCGGCCCCCCGGTCTTGCGAGAGCTGCTGCCTCTGGCGGCACCTCGCGAAGCCACTCCCGCTGCGGTGCTCGGCGGCTCGCCCCGCTCCGTCCGCTCTCGCCTGCGGCGCCGAGGTCACGTGCACACGCTCGTCGGTGACGTCGCCGGCACTCTTAATTCGCTGTGCGGAGCTGGGAGATCCGGGGTTTCTGCTCGGCCATCTTCAGCGCAGCTTGCATCGTCGGAGCATCTTCGCGAAGTAATTCAACGAGCCGGTCCCCCCGCCGGTTCGGCCGCAGCAGCCTTCACTGCGCTGTGCGGCACCCGCCCCGGCTACATGCAGGAGCCGGAGCAGCGCGCCACCTAGGAGGGCAATGTCGCCCTGCCGGCGCCCGGTCCACACTGCCAGCCGGCGGAGTGGCTGACGGGCGAATCCTGGGAGTTGCGGGTAGATTGGCGCCAGCGATAGTTGCGATTAGAGGACCTCGGGGACGCTCCGAGCATCCGCCCGTGCACAGACCCCGCGCAGGTCTCGGACCCAGTTGCCTACGTGAAGTTCGTGGAGACCTGGCGGGCGCTGGCGCGGCGGCTTGCGGGCCAAAGGGCCCGCGCGCAGTCGGTGTTTTTACCTAACAGCGAAGACTGATAGGTTTCTAGTAGGGTCAAAAGAGCTCACAGATCACTCCACAGGGGGGTCCGGGCAGGTGTTGGGGAGTTGCCGGGCGGCAGGGTGCCGGGCTCGTTTTTCACAAACAGTCACACACTTCGTGCTCTTCGACTTCCCAGAACTCCATTCCCAGGCCACATTCTGAATACCCGGATGCAACAGTCACACACTTCGTGCTCTTCGAGATCCCAGAACGCCATTCCCGGGCCACATTTAGAATAACCGGATGCAACAGTCACACACTTCGTGCTCTTCGACATCCCAGAACGCCATTCCCGGGCCACATTCTGGAGGGCCGGATGCAACAGTCACACACTTCGTGCTCTTCGAGTTCCCAGAATTCCATTCCCGGGCCACATTTTGGATGCCCGGAGCCAACTGTAGGCCACTTCCTGGTCTTCGAGTTCCCAGAACTACATTCCCGGGCCACATTTTGAATAGCCAGACGCTTCGTAGTCCTTCCGCCACAGCCGTGTTTGGTTCAGGAATTGCTAGTGACACTGCAGTCCACTGCATTCAATCGTGCCACTGCATTCACTCACTGCAGTCCACTCAGTTTCGATTGCAATGGCGTTCCCCTGGCCGTACCCCCATACCCAACGTTCATCCGCAGCCTCTGCTCCGCGAGGCTCGTCCGAAGTGTCGCCGCCTCGCGGTGCTTCTCAGCCTGCGCCGCCTCGCGGTGCTTCTCAGCCTGCGGAGGAAGGTGGACAGACGCCTGGTTCTGGCGCTGTGCAGCCTGCGTCTTTCACGGTCGCCTCGTTCAATTTCGGGTTCGAGCAGGGCATGATGACTGGTAAGCAGGCGGCCACTCACTGCGCTAACTTCGGAAGGGTGTGCGCCACGATAGTGGAGACCGCTGATGCTGATATTGTCTGTGGCTGCGAGGTCGGTGCGTTCCGTGAAGGCTTTCGCCGAGCAGGGATCAACGTGACAGAGATCCTCAGTAAGCCTTTCGGTGATGGCATTCGCTTCTCGGAGGTCGACAACTACTTGACTCTCTGGGGGTTCCGCGGTGCTTCTCAGCCTGCGGAACTGACTCTGTGCGAAGACAGCAAAGTTTACAGGCCTCCTAGCGGCCGAGAGATTGATGCTGTTATTTCACATTTTGAGGTGAACAAACCAGGCCATGACAAGTTCCACGTGGTGATCGCCAACATGCACATCGTGTGCGGCAAGAAACCGCCGACCATCCAGACTCGAAAGCGGACAGTTCGCAATCTCCGCTTGCACCTGGACTGCCTGGGAAAGATTCTTGAGAATCTGAGCCAGGCAGTCGTTCTGCTTGTAGTCGGCGACGACAACCTCACTTTCCAGGAGGCGCGGGAGGCTTACCAGCGCCAGCAGAACGACGAGAAGCTCTGGGAGGTCCATGCCACTCCGGCCGACCTCAAAGGCGACCACGTCGCGGTCTGCGGAGCAGTCGCCCGTTTCTGCTCCATTGCCGTTGGCGCGTCTTTTACGGATCGTGGCATGCGCAACGACGCACACGATGCGGTGGCGGTTGTGCTCACTCTCCCTGGTGCTATTCAGCCTGGGGAGAGCAAGAGGCGGAAGATTGTCGTCGAAAACGTCTCCGACGCCGACGTCAGCGTACAGGCGGACGCCGAGTCTTCTGTGCATTGGGATCGGTCGCCGAGTTCTACTCCTCCGCTTTCACCGACTTCACCGGGTGATCCCGACTACGTCGAGGATGTCGTTCAGAATCGCGCGAACGACTTGCACAGGGAGCTGAGGCAGCTTTGGGACGACAGGTACGACGAGGAGTACGATCCGAAAGTCCTCCATCATCTCAGTCTCTTGCTTTTCAAAAAGAGGAAGTCCACGGAGCCAGCGGACACTGATCCAGCTGGCGCTCCTCAGCCTGGCTCGGAATATGACACGGCCTTTGCGTCTCAGGAGGAGACTGGCCGAGCCATTCTCTCTGTCCTTAAGCTTCGACATGACTTTCTGCGGAGCAAGAACATCGACGACATGCGCTACGTTCTCACGGAGCCTGAGCGCCAGGAATTGGTCAGAGTAGCTCGCGACCAGTACGAGCAGTCGCGGCAGCAGCGTGCGCTTCAGGAACGGGATATCGAAAAGGGAAAAGCGAGAGGCAAGTCTGCGCCACAAGGGGGCCATGCGGTTCCGCAGGGTCCTAACAAAGGGCCAGGCGGTAAGAAAGGTTCTCACGGTGCTTCTCAGCCTGCGGGAAAAGGTGGCCAGGCCAAGGGTGCAGGTCTGGGTAGCGTCGCCAAGTTTGTGAAAGACCAGAAGCGTAAGCGGTGGCATCGCCATTTGCAACGTGTGGCCGGTACCAAACAGATCTGGGAGGTGCTGGCCTTCTCAGGGCGCTTCGACGTTGATTGGCTAACGCAAGCGTTGCAAGCTGATCACAGTGAGGGCCGTGATGCAGCAGTTCCCGAGGAAGCTCTGCGGCAACAGCGGCGCCGGCTGCACCACCAGAAGGCCGAGGCCATCGCGCGCTACAACGAGGGGGAGCGGCTTTCCCGCCATCTGTCTGCCCAGGCTGGCCAGCCAAAGCCGAACTTCACGCGCAGGCAGCTGGACGTGTTGCAGATGTTTGAGAGCGGAGCGCTGCTTCAAATCCGCAACCAAGCGATTCTGGCGTTGGGGCACGGCCGTCTGTTCAGGGCCGATGGCGACTACCTGGACATCGGCGGCAGCACGGGCGGTGGCTCCAGGAGCATCATCGATTCTTGGCAGCCGCCGGACTGGCGTGACTTCCTCCAAGACGATCAGGACATCTGAGTTTTGCAAGTCTCCCTGCCCGCGGTGCTTCTCAGCCTGCGGTCTGCCGCTCTCCAGCTGCGGTCTCGAGCAGTAGTGTTCGAAAGCATGCGAGTTCCTGCGGTGCTTCTCAGCCTGCAGGTTTCGCAGCTTGCGCTCTGCAGTACAAGTGCTTTTCAGCATGCGACATCCTGCGGTGCTTCTCAGCCTGCAGGGTTCCCAACGTGCGGTTTGCAATGCATTCCTTTTCAGTATGCGAGTTCCTGCGGTGTTTCTCAGGCTGCAGGGCTCCGAGGCTCTTCGCTTCGATGCCAATGTTTTCAGACACCGTAGCTCCGTTCCGTAAACATCTTCCAAGAACCGCTCGCAACCTTTTGCAGCTGGCGGTCTGCAGACGTAGTCTGTCTCAGCATGCGAGCTCCCGCACGCTTCGCCGGCTTTTGCTGCGCGGACAATTTTCTCACACACGTCAGCGCCGTTTGTAGGCGTCAGAAAAACATGTAGACATTCACGAAGGGCTCAGTCTGTATATCGTCACATCATTACATACGCAGTCGTCGAACACATCGGTGTACATTCAGCGCTTTGTCCTTCTAGCTGGGTCGCTTCGTGCTGAGGCTGAGGCTGATGCAGGCTGAGGCTGAGGCAGGCTGAGGCTGAGGCCGAGGCCGACGGCAGACTGAGGCTGAGGCTGAAGCAGGCTGAGGCTGAGGCAGAGGCAGGCTGAGGCTGAGGCTGAGGCAGGCTGATGCTGAGGCAGGCTGAGGCTGAGGCTGAGGCTGATGCAGGCTGAGGCTGAGGCAGGCTGAGGCTGAGGCTGAGGCCGAGGCTGAAGGCAGACTGAGGCTGAGGCTGAAGCAGGCTGAGGCTGAGGCTGAGGCAGGCTGAGGCTGAGGCAGGCTGAGGCTGAGGCTGAGGCAGGCTGAGGCTGAGGCTGTGACTGCGACTGCCGTTGCCACTGCGACTGTCATCGCGAATGCGACTACGACTGCGAGAACAGCAGAATTCTACAACTGGATTCTCATCTGAATCTTAAGGGGAATGCTTCCAGATATGCTCCTACACATCGCTGTTAGGTTGCTTTGCCGGGATAATTTTTTGTTGCGCGGAAGGCGTCCAGGCAGCTGCGGCCGATCATCGCCACAAGGTTGGTCAATTTCCGTTTCGTAGGCCCGCGCCGCGCCGTGCTGGCCACCCCGGGCAGCTGGCAGAGTCTATAGAGACGCCCGAGGGGGGCCTTCTGCACGCGGCGCAGCTCGACGTCGACAGCGCCTTCTATCGCATCGATCTACCTCCTGGACTGGATCAACATGTTCTGCTGCCTGCCATGTAGTTCAGTGCGTTCGAGAAGGCTCGCCCCGACTTGGCGAAGCTGATCGATCCCGCCTGGCTCGTGCGAGGCCGCTTCAGCCCTCGGCTGATTGTCTTGCCCATGGGGTGGAGTCGCAGCCTCTACTTCTGCCAGGAGCTCGTCACCGGCGCCGCGCTGGCCTCGGGCTTCGGAGCGGAGCAGCTGGTGCGGGGCCGCCACAGCACCCCGCCGAATGCAGAGGTGAACGCGGCCGCGGTCTACGTCGACGGGGTCGCCGTCGTCGGGGCTTCGACGGGCGTGAACGCCGACTGCGAGAAGACGGAGCGGACCCTCACCGCGCGGGACCTGCTCGGCGAGGGCGCGGTCGCCGCGGGCCCGGACCGGAAGTTCACCGGCCTCGTCTTCAACGCCGAATCCGGCATCGCGTCGCTCCCGCGTGAGCGCATATGTGGAAGACCCGGCCAGCGCTGCTCGAGGCTGCCTCCGCCCCCTACCTCACGGGCAAGCAGGTCGAGCGGCTCATCGGCCACTACACCTGGGGCGCGCTTCTCCGGAGGGAGCTGCTCGCCGTCTTCCAGCTCGGGTGCATTTTTGCCCGCGAGGCGGGGCCCCGGCGCTGGCGCGTGCGGAGTGGTGTTCGTCGCGAGCTCCTGGACGCCGCCAACCTGATCCTGTTCGCGCCCATGGACTCCAGGAGGCCTGTCTTGACCGGGCGCTGGCTACCGACGCGCCCCGCGGCGGCTTCGCTGCCGGCGGGTTCGGCGTCACCGAGCGGACGGTGACTCAGTCGGCCGCCCGCGACGTCATGGCTCAGGCCGAGCGGCGGCGGCACGCTACCGAGGACATGATCGCGGCACGACAACAGGCATTGCAGAAAACAGACGTCAGCCCGATCGTCCCATCCGTCAGCTCTATCACGGACTTCTCGAGCTTCAGCTTCGATCTTGTCGGGATGAAGGATGATTGGAAGATATTGTTTCACGGCACTTTCGGAAAATACGAGAACCGTGTGATCCTGGAAGGGCGCGCGGCTTCGATAGGGGTTCGCAACCGGCTTCGTTCCCTGGAGGCCCGGGACTCGCGTTTTTTGCCCCTCTGCGATAACCTCGGATTCGTCCTCGCTTTTGAGAAGGGGAGAAGCTTTACCACCTCGATCAACGCTCTATGTCGCCAGATGTTATCTCTCTCTCTCTATATCCTCGCCAACGCCAGCGTCGTCATCAGATGGATCCCTTCGGAGTGGAACCCTGCAGACCGCCCCATCGAGGTCCAGTGGGCCAATCCCGCGGGGCCCGGCCTGGGACCGGCGCCGCGCTGCCTTCGGCGCGCCTCGGGGCCCCGCTGCGGCGGCCGACGCGGCCCGCTCTGCCGCCGTTGCGGCTGAGGCCGCCCGCCGCCGGCCTCCTCCCGGGCTTGCCGGGCTCGGGGGCGGCGCCAACCCTGACCCGGCCCCCGGGGGCGCCGCGGCGCCCTGGTTCGGCGGCCGGCCGCCCAGCCCCCGCAGCAGCTCGCCCGTCAGCTCCGCGAGCTCGGAGGGCGACGGCCAAGGCGCGGACGGCGACTGGGCCACGAGCGACGGCGGCTACGGCTCGCCGCAAGGCTCGGGGCCAGGCTCGCCGGCGCGAGCTCGGCGGCGAGGCGGAGGCCCGCAGGAGAGGCCAGTCCTTCCTGCAGCGAGGTCGGGTCGGCGCTGGAGCTCGCCGGCACACGGGGTCGGAGAGCCAGCTCTTCCTGGACTGGATGGCCGCGAAGAGGCCCCCAGTGCGGCCGACGCAGGCGCTGGACCAGGGGGTCGCGATGCACTTGGACGAGGCGTTCTTCGAGGGCTACAACCACGACAATGGGAAGAAGCTGATCGCGGGGCTCCAACTGCGCTGGCCGAGCCTCGGGCTAGATGCAGTTGCCATGCTGCCGGGGGCCCGGGCCGCGCTGGCCGGCTTCCGGAAGGCCGCGCGGGGCAACGCGCGCCCGCCCATGCCGCGGGCCCTCCTGCTGGCACTGGTGGGGGCTGCCGCGCGGGGGAAGGACCTGGAGCTGGCGCGGGCGCTCTTCCTGCGCTGGGGCGCCGCGCTCCGGGCGCCGTCGGACCTCGTCAACCTGACGACGGCCTCGCTGGTGCCACCTGCACCGAGTCTGGGCAAGCCCGTGGGCCCTGCTGCTCTACCCGGAGGAGCTCGGCCAGACGTCCATGGCGAACCTGTTCGATGAGGGGTTGTTCTTGAGCTCGCTCGCGTCGCAGGCCCCAGGCCCCTGGCTCAGCAGGCAGCTGCAGCACCGGCCAGGGCCGCGCGCTTTGGTCGCGGCTGGCCAGCGGATTCCGCCGCGACGCGGAGAAGTTGCTCGTCCTCCTCGGGGAGCCTGGCTGGGACATCTACAGCATCCGCCACTGCTGGGCCTCGCACGCGGCGGCGGTCGACCAGGTCCCGCCCAGGTCAGTGCAGGCGCGGCTTCGCCACGCGGCGCCGAGCAGCGCAGCCCGGTACGCGCGGCAGGCCCGGCACCTCGCGGAGTGCCATCGGCTGGGCCCGGCTATCATCGCCTACGCCAAGACGGCGGAGGAGCGGTTGGCGCCGATCCTCAGCGCTGGGCGCGGAGCGACGGCGCCCCCGACGGCCGCGCCGCCGCTGCAGTAGACAGCGGCGCGGCCTGGCGGAGGGGCGACGCCGTTGAGTGCATGGCGCCAGTGACGGATTTGGCCCTTCGAAGGCGCCTCCGCGGCGTGCTGCAGTCCGCCCTCAGAGATCTTCGCCAGCGTGGGCCGGGTCTCGGCAAGGTGGGCTCGCCGTGGGCCATGCGGCGTCATCACCTTAGACTTGACAGACGACCCTGCCTTTGATGTGACCAGACCTGCATTCCTCCGAATGTTGCGCGGCTGGCTGAGTAGCGGCGCGGTAAGAGGAATTGCTGTCAGCTTCCCTTGCGCGACCTGGTCGCAGGCTTCTCGGGGCCATTCTAGAGCGCCTGATGTTTGTTGGGGCCGGCCCGGCCTCTCGCATCAGAGCCATCGCATCGCTCAGCTTGGAAACTCGACGCTGCTGGCCACGGTGGATATCATCACAATGTGCATCAAAGCACGGGTGCCAGTCCTGTGCGAGAGTTCCGACTCCTCGTTTGCTTAGGCCACGCCTCAAATGATGGCGCCGGCCGTGCACCCGCCAGCGCGCAGCGCGACTACCGACTACTGCCAGCACGGCACTAGATGGCGTAAGCGAACCCGTTTTCTGGGCTGGGGCCTCTTGCCCCCGCCCGCCCTGATGCGGCGCCTTTGCAGCGGCTCCAAAGGCGTTTGTTCTCGGACCGGCATGCCCCACCTTGTGCTCGAGGGCCGCCTGAAAACCAGCCAGTCGGAGCCTTGCCCAGCGCCTGTCGCGCGAGCTGTCGCCGACTGGATCGCCCAGAGTGCGGAGTTTCGTGAGCAGCGCCACCTTTGGCAGCTCGTGTCCGCTACTGCTCCTCTGTCCCGCTCCATCCTGCGCGCCCTGGGCGCGGTCGGCGCTTCGCTCTTCCTTGCTGGCCAGCTGCTTCTCGGTACCTGTTCGGCGCCCCTCGCTTTTGTCTCGCGCTGAGGCCAGCCAACCCATCGGCGGCTGCCAGGCATCCAGTTCGGGAGCGGGAGCCGATGCATCGTTTCTGTGGCCGGTCTTCTCAGCAGATCGCGTCACCGCGCAGAGGCTTTCTGAGATAAAAGGGGAAGAAGGTTGAGGCCCTCTGGAGGCCCCACTGCCCATTGGAGGCCTCGTCAGCTCTGGTCTGTAGGCTCAGGCAGATTATAGTGCGAAACGAAGTTGATTGCCGTATGAACCGTGGCCGTCCGCAGGCAATTTTTGGTTTCAAGTTGACCACCATCCCTCCCCTCCTCCTTGTCTTTTCCTTCTCCTCTTAACATTGAACTGGTCTAACTGCGAGAGTTGCGGGTGGAGCCGATGCATCGTTTCTGTGGCCGGTCTTCTCAGCATATCGCGTCACCGTGCAGAGGCCTTCTGAGAAAAAAGGGGAAGAAGGTTGAGGCCCTCTGGAGGCCTCACTGCCCTTTGGAGGCCTCGCCAGCTCTGATCTGTAGGCTCAGACACACACATATATATATATACATACATACGTACATACATACATACATACATACATACATACATACATATGCATATATATGTGTATATATATATATATATATATTGGCATCCCCCTTGCCCTGCCTCCGCCTCATCTCCCTGTCATGGTTCGGGCTCAGACTCGAGCTCGGGTTTCTCGTACTTCTCGGGGTCGGGCTCGGGCCGGGGCTCGAACTGGGGCTCGGGTTCGGGCTTAGGCTCGGGCTCCAGCTCCGGCTCGGGCTGCAGCTTGGGTTCCGACTCGGGCTGGCTCGGGCTTTTCCTGCTCGCTCTGGAGGAGGGATATGGGGATTTGACAGACACCGCGCGTTCGCATCTGGATTGCTGGGGGGTGGGGTGCTCAAGTGCGCGCTCGTTTCGCCCCGATTCCAGCGCCGCCAACGCCTGCCTCGCAGGCGCCCGAAAGGGGTAGATCCTGTCTCGCCTCTACCCCCCAGCGGCCCCCTTCCAACGGGGAGAGAGGTTATGCGTCGCATCGGCGGGATTTCTCGCTGCGCGACTGGGCGCGCCCGCGCAAGCGGGGGCGCGCGGGGGGGACGCAGCTGCGTGGCATCGGCGTGGGTTTCGTTCCGCGATCGGTGGCGCCTCGGGGCAGCGTCAGAGCGCAGGGATATTGGAATCGAAGCCTGGCGTCGCGTCGCCCACGGCGACGCAAGTGGGTCGCATCGGCTTGGGCCTCGCTCTGCGATTGGTGGCGCCTCGGGGCACCGCCAGGGCGCGGGGAACTCTGGATCGAGACAGCGCGGACGCACCACACGCGCAAGCGCAGCCGCGTCGCATCAGGGGCCTCGCTGCGCGACTGGTGTCTTCAGGCAGGCCCCAGGGGGCTCCCGCACAGGCGCGTTTGCACATGCCGGCCCTGAGCACCAGCTGGCCGGCGCGCCGCGTGTTTTGATGTGCGGCACGGCCTCGGGCACGACCCAGGCCCGGCCGAATATGTGATTTCATTCGAGGAACAAACAGCGGCAAGCATAAATTTTGTTTCCCAGGTTCGCGCGGATTTCTTGGATCGGCCCTGGGCGTCCCTGGCGGCGTCTCCAGCGCCGCCCCTGGCGCCTTCCGCGCGCCAGGGATGGGGTCCAGCGCCAATCCAAGAAATCAGTGCGGACCTCCGAAAGTTCATGTTCATGTGATTGTTTGTTCCTCGATGTATCTACGTGTCAAGCTCCGAAAAATCAAAGGGGAATGGACGTCCGAGCGATTGCGAGCTGTAGAGCACATTCCTGAACCGCTCGGGGGTATTACGGTCAGGAATTTTGGCTTAGCGTGTCCCGCCGCGGGTTCTGGTCCACCACGCTTCGGCGCGACACGCTATCCACATCCTGGTCCCCCGAGCGCCAACGTCCCGAGTTCCTCCCGATCGTCTCGCCCTACGGAGCGGAGCGACACGCTATCAGCTCGCAGGGCATAGCGTGTCGCAGGGGCCGCCGTCGCGACACGCCATGCAAAACGGTCTGACCATAGGAACACATTCTTGGTGGGTTGTCCGGGGGCATCACAGGTGGCTTCTCTAATATTTGACACGTACAAGTCGAAGGATGCGCAGCCCGCCGCCTGGTGGAGGCGGGCGAGATCAGCCCCGCGCGTCCCGTCGTTCGTCTGGCGCTCTATTGAACACTCAGACCAACGGTCGCTTGCGCCCACCGCCAGTCGGGGGAGGCGCTCGTTCCAGGGAGGAGGAGGAGGACGAGGTGGAGGAGGAAGAGGAGGACCAGACATCGTTTCGTCGCCGCCTTCCTCGCGAACTGAACGCATGCTACATGCCCTAGCGGGCTCACAGTACTTGTTTCTTTCTCTTTGCCCGGCTTCTCACCCGCTGCACCCACCAGGGTTGATTGTGTTCTGGCCACAGCGCCTTAAGTCGGTTCAGTTTTTCTTGACGCTACAGCTCGTCAGCTAGAGTGTACTTTACGCAAAAAGTGGAGGACAATAGTAACATCAAGATGCACCAACGATGTTGCAGTACACACTCCTGGCCCAAGCTTCCTTCTTTTTTCATAAGGCGCTACAAGTATGGTGTGTTCCCGCTGCGAGAAGCGCCCAGTTTGACAGACGAACGCCCCGTGAGCTTGCCACTGTCAGCGAAACATCCTCTTAGCTGCAAGACGTGTAACAAGGTAGGGCCATGGAGTCCCAAAAAAGTGTCCAGAGGGAAGTCCGATTTGAAAAGGATCAGCCGTCCACCCGCGCAAATGTTGCACATGTCGAAAGTTACGAGCACTGTCCGACAGCTTGTTTTTGTTTGGGCTTGTTTTTTTTACTTTTGGGATTCCCCATTATGGCCTGCCCGTTTCTTCCCTATGTCATCATCCTTCCTGGCACCATCTGGTTTTGAACTGGTTGTGTGCTTTGTGCGAAGGGGGTACCCGTGAACCCATGCCATGGCGATGTTCCTGATGGTGGGCGTCGTTCCGGAGGTCGCGGGCGTTTTCTCCCTTGGGGAAAGGTGGGCGCCCGCCTTGACGGGCCCCGGCTTCGGCCACCGGGAGGCAGCGTCGCAGACCGTGGGCCCCACCCGGACAGGGTACGGAGACCCCGCTCTCAGCTCGGCCATGATTGGGCCTCCCCTTGTGTCGGGAGGTCTCCCCCCGGACCTCCATACGTGTGGCGTGGACGAGGACGCTAAGGGAAGTGGGCCTTAACTATATGGCCCAGGCGGCGGGCCTCCTCTCCATGGGGGAGAGGTGGGCGCCCGCCTGGACGCGCCCCGGCCTCGACCCCCCGATGAATGCGTCGGGGACCTTGGGCCCCACAGGTGCAGGGTACCGGGACCCTGCGCCCACCTTGGTCATGATTGGGCCCCCTTCCCACGGGGGGTCTCCCTTGGACCTTCCTATGTGTGGCGTAGACGAAGACGTTAAGGGAAGTGGGCCTCATGGCTCAGGCGCTATATCTGACGCCACTGCGTCCCTCGGGGGAGCCCGTGGGAGCATTTGCCACGGAGGGAACGCCCGCGGCTCATACTTCTGGGCACAGGCGGAAGGGGAGACCTACCCCGACCCAGACTGGGAGACTCTGGACGGCCGATGGCGTCGGTGGCTGCAGCCGATGCGCGGATAAGCGCCGGAAAGGCCCCTGGGGGGGGGGGGGGGGCGGCGACCGCGCCAACGACGCGCGCCGACCCAACGCCGACGCCGACTTCGACGCCTATGTCCACACCGGTGGGAGGCCCAGGACCGGCCCCGCCGACGACGACGCCGGCTTTGCCAGCAACGACGGCAACGACGGCGACGGCTTGGACGGCCCAGTAGCCGGGGGCGCAGCCGATGCGCGGATCACCGCCGGAAGGGCCAGGGCCGCCACCGACGCGCCAGACCCAGAGGGGGGGCCCGAAGTGGGGTTCCGACTTCACCGCCGACGGCGGGGCGTTTTTCAGCCAGTGGATGGCGCGCTCTGGCTTGGAGTCGTTCGGAGGACATCCGTACGAGCCGTCTGCCATTTTGGCTCGACCGTGTGGGTCTCTCGTTCTGTCTCATCATCTGCACTCGCGTTAGGCAGGTGCCGTGCTTACTCATGGAACCGACGCCTGAACAGGCGTCTTCATTCACTTCTATCGATTCCGTCGACGACTGGGTTGGGCTGCCGCATCGTGAGGAGCGCGGCAGTGCGCCTACATTACCTCGTGGGCGTCGGTTGCATCATATCGGCGCAAACCCGATGCTGCCCTTTGGGAAAGCGTCGGGCATTACGGCCACCTGGTACGAGAAGTTCATCGAACCGTGGACAATTGGCGGCAGTGCTCCTACATGCGCCCGGCAAGCTACGGTGGCGACGATGGGCGGCCTGTCGGGCATCTGCAGGAGTCGAGAAGTACAGTAGGGAACTTGCGAGGGCACACCATCAAGTTGGCGACATTGCAGCCGCAGCCGGCAGCTGCAAGTTCAGTGCCCAACGGCCCCAACGCATTTGGTCACCGTCGCGCTGGTGAGGGCCGACTGATCAAGCTTGCCACGGTGGTCGACCAATCCACAGTTGCGAGGTCCAGCCCTTGGACGCCGAGGACGTGGACAGAGCGCACGAGTGCCACCGCCACCGCGTCAAGGCGGGCGATTTGCCGCGACCCGAGGAAGACGTCACCCGCGAGCAGCTCGCAGGCCCGCGGTCGTCGCTTACCAAAGCGGGGCCGCCCTGCGCGGAGGTCGCTACGTTCGGCCCGCTCGACAGGAGGACCCAGAAGAAGCCCGAGATGACTAGCCCGGTGATCGGCGCTTCCAGCGCCTTGCCACAGCAGGCGTTGCCTGGGCCGCCGACGATGGACATCTGGAATGCGAGTTGGGTGGTTTTACGGACTGGGGCCATCATCATGCTCAACCAGATCTTCGCGGCCACGGCCGACGTCGCCGAGCGCGCGACTCGCCGCGGCGAGAGCGCGCGCCCCTTTGATTCACCGCGCAGATGCGCGCTCGTTTAGAGCGCATCCCCCGCTCTGCGCGCCAGGGCCTGATATTCCACGGGCGCGCCGCGGCTACCGCCTCGGACATTGACCTGGAGCGCTGAGCGCTAGTGGGGGCGTCAATGTCTCGCGCCGCGAGCTCGAGGAGCCCCCGCTGCTCATCAAGGCCGGGGGGCAACACCCTCCAAGAGAGCCTCTCAGACATTGCCCTCGCGTCGCGCGGGCGTGGCGGCCAGGGCGGGCGCGGCCGCGGCCCCCCGACTGACCGTCCCGGCGCTGCTCCGAAGACGCGCGGCGGAGGCGAGCGGCCTTCGAAACGCCGGCAGAGGGGCCCGTTCGACCGAGTCCACGACGTCGACGACAAGAGTTACTTCACCCGGAGCCGCAACGGCAGGGTAATCATTGAAAAGTTCCAGAACGGCAGTTGCGAGGACAGCCATCTCCAGCGCCCCGAGGACCCACGGAAGGCCCACGAGCGCAACGAGCGCCCCAGGCGCGGCCACGGCGCCGAGGATAGCCGCCAACGGTTCGCCGGGGATCCGAGGCGCATGGGCGGCGGCAAGGGGGGCGGCGTGAAACGCTGAGCAGCCGATGAGCCAGGGCCCTCGGAGGCGCTGGGGCGAGCAAAGCGCGTTGGGTCGGCGACGCTGCGGCAGCCGCCCGCGCCGCAGATTGCGCGGCTGGCGCCCCCGGGGGAGGCGAGGCTCGAGCGTCGCGCGCAGTGAGGCGGCGCCTATGCGGCAACCGCCCACGCCGCCGGCTGCGCGACCGGCTCCGCTCGCCGCCGTTGCCCCCGAGTCTAGTCGCCGCGCCCGCTGCGCGACCGGTTTGAGCCCTCGGCCGCCGCCTCGGCCTGGGATGGGCCCCAGTGCACCTGTGGCTGGATGAACGCCCCGAGAGCGCAGGACGGAGCACATTTTGCCGGCGCCATTTGTATTCCGTTTTCTCCGGGCCTGACGAGCGCCCAGAGTTCCGCGGACTGGCGTCGCCACGTTGGCGCCTTGCTGGGTTTCGACGTTGGAGCGCCCACGGTGGACGAGCGCAACGGCGCCGACTGGGCAGATGATATCATCTGGAACGAGCAGCGCGGAGGGCCTGGGCCCAATGGGAAGTCTCGCGGCTCCGCGCGGCCCCCGCCGTCGCCCACATGTTCGTCGCGCCCGCGCTCTGGCGGCAGCGTCCTTCGCGGTCCTTGCGGCGCTGATCTGCCGGGCTTGCAGGGGCCGTCGCCCTTCGCCGCCCGAGCAGGAGCGCGCTCGACTGGCGATTATCCTGGCGAGTCGCAACGGGGGCAGCGTCGCCGGGCAGCGCAAGGCCAGGCGCCCGCGGGTTCTGGCAAACCCGCCGGAGTGGGGCGACATCCCAGCCCCTTCCGGGCGCCGGCCGCGCAGGGGGCAGTTGGGGGCAATGGGGTGCGCATTCCCCCGCTGCTCCTTTGGCGCATCCCTGGGGCCGCTGGAATTCCGAGCGCCGCCCCCGCTCTGGAATGCGCCGCCGTCGTGATGCCCCCATCCGAATTGCTTTCTCGCTTCTCAGCTCGCGCCGCGGGCGCGCCGGGCGCCCGGTAGCTCGCTGGCCTGGGCGGCCGGCGGGGCCACGCGCTCGCCCGCGCCCTTGCGAACCCCGCTGGATCGCGCAGGCCGTCGGGCGCCAAGCGCCCGGCCGCGGTGCTCGAAGCCGTCGCGGCCGCGCGCAGGGAGCCGACATTGCGCGGCCCGCTTCGCGAGCGGGCCGCCGATGTCAAGACGGCTGCGCGCGGCGGGGGGGCGCGCGACGGCCGCGTCAGTCGGCGGCGAAGCTGCCCGCCGTCGGCGCCAGGTCGCCGCGCGCCCTTCTCGGCGGATTCCCCGCGCAGGCGCCGGGCCAAGGGCAGCCCATTCTGGACGCAATTGGCGCCGAGGAGGAGGCCGCTGGCCCCGCGGGCGAGATCTTAGATCCGCCCAGGGCCCGTCCGGCGGAGTTTCTGGGCGTCGATGATTGGGGCGCAGTGGTGGGCAGAGATCCCCCCGCGCGCATTCGGGCCGGCTCGCCGGCTGGCTGACAGCCGAAACCGCGCGAACCAGGTTAAGCCATGCCGCGGCGGCCGATGACCGCGACCGCAAACTGCGGGCCTTTCCTCGCGCGGACGCGGGCGCGCAGGCGCCGGGAGAGCTGCTCCCAGATCCCAGACGGCGTGACGGCACCATGCTCATCGCTCTGTGGAGGAGGTCGACGAGGCCCGGCGTGGCGCCGCGGGGTCGGCGAAGCGCGGGCGGCCTGAGCAACGCGACTCGATGGCCAAGGTGGCGGCGTTTCTGGGCGGCGAGGAAACCGTTCTCATTGAAATCGGAGTTGTTGTGTCTGTCAGAGGTGGTCGCGTCAAGTGGCGCCTCAATCTGGACAGTGTGGCGTCAGGCTCGTCGGCCGCCGCATCCAGACTGGAGCGCGCGGCGCTGCCGAAGCTGCCGCGCGCGGCGGTCGACGCGCTCGACGCCGTCGCGGCGAACGTCGCGGGGGCGACGCCTGGCCCTGGCGAGGGGGCGGACCTCCTCACCCGCGACTTCCAAAGTGAATTTTGGGACGCGCCGCTTTCGATGTCGGAATGCAAGTTGTTCGTGGCCAAATTTCGCGAGAACTACTTCGCAATTTGCGGAGCGCTCAAGGTTTTAGTGACGCCCCCGGCGGTTGGGGCCGCACTGCAGCCTCGATCGGCCGGATGGCCCAGAGTTCGTTGGATCGCAAGACGTCGAGGGTCGAGATCTACACGGACGGCGCGTGCATCACGGCGCGGGGCACATCCTCGCAAAGAGCTAGGGCCATGGCCGTCGCCGCCTATCTGCGGAGGCTCCTGGGTTTCCCGGCATCGCGGCGCAGAGGATCCAGCGTCGCGCGCAAATCGTGGATCGGCGGGCACTTCGCTCTCCAGACGGGCCATGCTGGCGTCGCGGTCCGGATCGCGAATGAGATTCTCGACGACGCCCAGCAGTCGATGCTGGAAATTCTGGGCGCGAGCGCGGTGCCGAAGCGGAGCCAGCATTCGGCCGCGGGGAAGTTGGCACACATCGCGAACCTGATCGTCGCCTGGAGGCCCTTCATGGCGTCCTTGTATGCTGCGCTGCACGGGGCTACCCCTCCAGGGTGCCCACCTGGTTGCGCGTCGGTAAATCAGGTAGCGGAGTCGCTCACGTGGTTTCGGACGTTCTTTGTTCTGTCGGGAGGCTCTGTGGTGCGCGACTTTGACGTTCGGTGTTTCTTGGGCATTGACGTTGACCTAGAGACCATTATCGGTGCCTCTCCATGGGGACTGCGTGATATATTGGTGTTTAGTGGCGCCTGCCAGGAGCATTTCTCCTCGGCGCTCGCCGTTGTCGACAGAGTCAGCCCCAAACGCGACGCATATTTTGGGGGGATAACGGCCCCCAGTGCAGATCCCCGAGTGTTTCTGTGCATTGTTTGCCCAGCATTCTTGCTAGTTGCCTCGACCGGTGTCGGCGGCGCGGGGCGCGCTCATTTGGAGCGGCGGCCAAGGCGCCCCCCCGCGGCCTCGATCGCCCCACCCACGGGCCGGCTCGCGGCGCGTCGACCAGCCGGGCTGTTTTTGTTGGGCTCCAATTTGCCGTGCGCGAGTACCCTGCAGGCCGCAGGTTACTTGAAGCAGCGCGGGGTCTCCTGGAGAAGGCCTGGAGAAGGGTTTTGTCAGCCTTTTCCCGAACGTCGCCTATCCAAACGGGTCATCGGCGAATTTGCCACCCATTTGTGCCCGCAGTAATTTTCAAGACACGAATCGAAAAAGAACAGTTTCGCGAGTTGGCACTCGTGCTTTTTGTTGAAACAGCTGCGCGAAAAGAGCGGCGTTTTCGTTGCATTTGTACCCGTGAGCATTGGGTTGGCCAACGATGGCACCCTCAGTCTTGCGATGCGCGCGCGCACGCTGTGGAATGACTGCGCTGTGCGCGAAAATTCACGTGGACAAGTGCTTGGTTGATGGGCAAAATGCGGCCGCTCGCGCGTTCATCCCGCGCAAGCACTACGCGCACGCGCGCACATCAAAACAAACAGACTGGAGCACAATCCGAGCTTGGAGCGCGGCCTGCGCTGACGCGATACCCCAATTCCGCGCGAGATGGGCAACCGTGAAACGGGGGGAGGAGGACGAAGGAAGATGGAGGGGAACCAGGCAACGGAAAACACAATTAAAGGAGGCAATGGGTACATCGTAGGGGTAAGAACAATGTCAACGTAGTCCGAAATGTCGATGTACAGCGTGATGGCGTAGCTACCCTGTGCCACGGGGAGCTCGTACTTGTTGTGGTACACGCCAATGATTCGACTGCCCCGCGGGGCCGGAAACCGAAATGGGATGGGGTTGAACGTGATAGAGCTATGATGTCTTATATACAGATAGATACACACGTGCACTACCGCTATATTATTCATCCCGGCTGGTATAGCTAAGAATGCGGAATTGGCGTGGCGCGGAAATTCCAATTGTTTGCAAAGTTCTAACCCAGTCCTTGACGCTTCTCGTGTCCTCACCAGCTTTGGCAGCCGTGAGTGCGCTCGCTGGGTAATTAGATTCCGCCCATAGCCCGGGTCGACCCTTGACGCCGCCTGCGCCTTCGCTTGCGCCTGCGACAAAAAAACCTCACCAGCCTTTTTCAAAATGACGCATGGGCGAGCTGCTGCGATCAGGGAGTCGTAGGAGCATGCAAGACATGAGAGGTCGGGGGCGGCCGTTGGAAGCGGCGGAGGACGGAGGCGGAAGAGAAGAAGAAGCACGACACGGATGGAGGAAGAGAAGGAGGAGACGGAGGAGAAGAAAACGGAATTGGAAGAGGCGGGGGGAGAAGGCGCAGCAAGAGTTGGAAGAGAACGAGCATGGATGCGGAAGGACATGAAACGACGATGGCGACGACGATAGGAGTCAGCCATCCAAGTCGTTGCAGATTGCTCGCCATGAGAGAGAGCATCTTGGAGTCCTCTTGAGGCCATCGCGGGGCCCTCGAGAGTCCATTTTGGAATCCTCTTGGGCCTTCTTGGGGCTCTGTTGTCACCATGTCGAGGCACTCATGGGGCCCTCTTGGAGGCCATTGGAGGCCCTCTTGGAGCCACCCTGGAGGCAGTCGATCAAATAATGCTGGATTAGTATTTTCGCCTCCACCGTCTGAGGCGGGCAAATCGCGTGTTGGGGCCCTCTTGGGGCGCTCTTGGGATACTCTTCGGGGCTCCTGATGTTTCGGGGCCGCCATGGGCCTTTCTTGGGGCATCATTGTGCCACGTTGGATCCGCATTGAGGCTTCAAGAGCCCATCGGATATGAAAAACAAGCATAATGCAAACAACAGTTAAAACACAATGCTTTTGACATATGTCCGTTTCCCAAGGGCCGTCTTGAAAGGCTCCGTGGCCACGTGGAGTCGTCTTGGAGCGGTCTTGGGGCCTCCCGGATGCATGTTGAATCCCATCTTGAGCCATCTTCTGCTCTGTCATGTGCCATTTTGGATGTCATATTGGGCGATGTTGGGGGGGGGCGGGGGAGGGCAGCCCTCTTGGAGCCATCTTGAGCAATCTTGGACGCTCTAAGCCCTCGAGGGGCGCTTCGTCCAGACCAAGGGGAGGGGGGAGGGGGGAGGGTTAGACCCCTTCCCGAATGGAAAGAACGGGGCTGGAATAACTAATTCCTTGAACCACTCACGCCCGACAGCGCTGTTGGAGTTCGCATACGCCCCGACAAGTGGGAATGGCAATGCGTTGTGGTTCTGCAGACATGCGGGGCAAAACGGCCAGGTCGACGACAAAATCCGCCGGGTCCGCGACGACGCCGGACAAAAGCCACGCAAGGCCACTGGAGTGGTTTTGCGCGGCACTTGAAGTGGCTTTGCGCGCCACCTGCGGCGCGCCACGCACCCAAACAGGCCAGTGACAAAGCCACCCAAAGCCAGGCAAAGCCACCAGAGTGGCTTTGCGCGCCACCCGCGCCCATGAGCAAAATCTGAGACAAATCTCACACGTGTGTGACAAAATTGATGCTCCTCCACGACAGTGGGTTGCAACCCGAACCGCTGCTTTCACTTCTTTTTGGTCGCGCCGCTCCTCTTGACCCTCCCCCTCTCCTCCTGTTCCTGGTGTTCATTCCCCCTCCCCGTCTGCCCCTTTGATCCCGCCAGCCCTTTCGGGCGCGAGTTGTTTGAATATTTGGTTGTTGGAACCCCTCTGTTCCCATTCTGGGAGGGGTTCACCACTCCCCCTCCTCCCTCCCCTTTGGCTTTGACGGGGTGCCCCTCGAGGGGTCAGGGCGTCGAGAAGGCTTCAGGAGGGCCTCCCTATGCAGCCCAGGATGGTATCCAAGATGGCGCATGGTAGCCCAAGATGGCTCAAGATGGGATCTAACACGCATCCAGGAGGCCCCAAGACCGCTCCACGGCGACTCCACGTGGCACCCGAAGCTTTTCCAATGGGGGGCCCGAGAGGACATCATACATTGAACAAGCATTTTGTTTTTAGTGTTGTGTGTGTTCTCGCCATTTCGTTTCCGATGGGCTCTTGAGGCCTCAGCACGACTCCACGGTGACCCAAGAAGGCGCCAACAGGGGCCCAGGAGAGGCCCAATACAGCCCCCAAAGCGCGCAAAGAGCGTCCCAAGGGCGACCCGAGAGGTGATGTGTCGGCCTCCGACTGAAGGGAGCGTAATTAAGACCCCCCCTTGCTTTGATCGATGTCCTGCAGGGTGGCCGGAAGACTTCCAAGAGGACCCCAACAGAGCCTTCCAAGCGCCCGAATATAGTTGTCACAGAGCATCGGGCCCAAGAGGCCAAGATGGTATCCGCGGCGCCCCAAGATGGCTCTGAAGGACCTCCAAGACGTTCCCAGAGAGAAATATTTGTAAGAGCCTTCATGAGTGACTCTCTTTCGCTGTCGTCATAGATTTTGTCCTCGCACATTCTCGTCCTTTTCCAGCTACACCTGCTCCTCTTCCCCCACTTCGTCCAATTCCTCCTTCCCCGCCTCCTCCCCCTCCACTTTTTCAGCATACCTCCACCCTCCTCCTCCTCCGCGCAGCCTCCGCTCGTCCGCCTGCCCGTCGGGTTTGTGTTTGGTGTGCAGATAATGTGTGCTGATGCGCTTCGCTGGGGCTGCCTGATCCACGCAGGCCGTGCTAGCGGATCGTATGTTGTTGTTTGGCGATCTTGCGAGCTTGGCTGTCGATCCGTCATCGAACCTGCACGCGCCAGGCCCGTTGCACCAGGCGTTGCCAATGATGCCCTCTGTCGACGTCCGGCCTTGTCCACGACAACACTTTGGCGGTTTGCTCTCTACCTGGGCCGCTGGGCCCAGGTCAGCGACGATTCAAACACAGGCCCGCTAAACGCACTTCTACCTTTCTCCAGGCCCTGACAGGGCTCCCCTTGGCGCCTGACCATTGATTCCCCAACCGCGCTTTTTGGTATTAGGCCTGGGGCCCGAGTTGGTCTCTTGGCCCCTTGGGCGGGCGGCGGGCCGCGGAGTGGCGGAACCCCACTTGGCGCCACACTTGGTGAAAAAGTGCCCCTCTCGTCTCCCCTTGTAAACTGCGGGGCCCCTCACGGGGATTATTTTCTTGCTGGGGCCTGTTTTTTAATTTCAGGATTCCCCACGTGGCCTGCCCGTTTCTTCCCC
Organism: Prorocentrum cordatum; assembly: GCA_963575745.1. Taxonomy (NCBI): domain Eukaryota; class Dinophyceae; order Prorocentrales; family Prorocentraceae; genus Prorocentrum; species Prorocentrum cordatum. The sequence continues at coordinate 1,039,337 of CAUYUJ010014216.1, forward strand.
CTTTTCCTCTTCTTCCTGCAGCAATCTGGTTTTGAGTTGGTTGCGTGCTTCGTCCTCCCTCCCACCCTACACTCCCGCTTCTAAGCGAGCGGGGCGGCGGGCCTCGGGGCGGCTCAACCCTACTTAGCGCCATACTTCGTGAACAAGTGCCCCGCTCGTCCCCCTTTGTGAGCTGAAGGGCCCCTCGCGGGGCACCAAGAGCTCTCAAGCAAACGTGCCATTTTGAAAAAGGAACCGCTGTTAATCCGCGCGGCTGTTCCACAATCTGAACTTCGGATCATGAAAGTCGAGGAAGTCTGAAGTTCAAAACCGATTAGAAGGAGCCGACGTCTATTTCTATAAATTCATGCACAATCTGGAACTTCGGGCAGTATCAGTGGAGGAAGACTCAAGCGACAACCGCATTTGAAAACGCACCGGCCTCAATCCTTGCAGATGTTTGAGCTCCTTCTGGCGAGAGCGCGCGGCGCTGAAGCGAAAGCCACATTTGGAGAACGACCGTCCCTCCAGCCTTTGCACGCGTCGATTCGTTCAGAGCAAATGTGCGCGGCGCGACGGCAAAAAAACGATAAGGAGGAGGAGGAGGAGGAGGAGGAAGAGTAAGTGGAAGAGGAGGAGGAGGAGTACACGACGGCGACAAAAAGAGGAGAAGAAGGGCGGAACACGAGGCGGAGGAGGAGGAGGAGGAGCAATGAGAAGGGAAGGCCGTCAAAGAGATGAAAGAGTAGGAGAAGCGAGGGCGAGTGAATATAAAGATGCGGTCGGCAGCAGCTTGCGAGCGGGCATCAGACCTCTTGGAGCAAGATTGGTTGGGCCGATGCTGGGAGGTCCCCCAAACTGCCGTCGAGGCCTACACCAAACCAGATGGCGACGGGAGTCCTTGAGCCATGGGTGTCTCACGTCGAGGCGTTACCTCGTGGCGCTCGCTATCATCGAGCTGTGTCTGAGTTTATAGTGTGAGGGTCAACGTTGACTCGGGCTATCACGTGTTCGCGATATGCCCGTTCTTTTGTTGGACAACACCGCAATTGCGCGCCTTGTCGCCCAGTCCACTAATCGATCTTCGCAGTCCGTGCCTAAGCCGACAAAAGAGTAGGCACAAGTGAAATGTCGAGTCGACGGCAACAGCCTATGAACAGGTCGTAAGTTGAATATGTAGAAAACAGCGAGGACAAACCACGTACAGAGTTCTACCATACGATCCCGTACCCGAGCAAGGCACAACTCCTTCACATGATTGGTCTCTGCCCATGATCATGTTGGGCTTGGGTTCTGACCCATGCGTCTCAATCTTAAGTTTTCGCATGCGCAGTAGCTATATGTGTATCTTTCTCGCGAGCGGTGTTTGGTCACCACTCGTGCTTAACACATCTGGCCCGAGCACACTGCTTTCCACGGATTTGCCAGGTGTCAGACAGCCGCGACGCGAAGTTCAAATGCGTGGGCTTGTGAATGAGATCGCAAGTTCGAGATGCTTCGGGCAGTCCCCCAGCACGTTCGGATAGGAATCCCAAGAGGGCAGCCTGGTCCAAGGAATTATCGGAGCATGCGTTTACACAAACAGACTAGGAGTGGGAACACTCGCCGTATCGTGTTCACATGATTTTCATCATTATCGAAGCTGGAGGGCATCTGATAGGATTGACGCGAAGGTTTTCTGAGAGGCATCACCGTGGACGCCTTCTCAGGGAAAACCAGGAGTTGGCCGTAGCTGCTGTTTGTTGGGGGAGACTCAGGAATCAACCGGATATCTCATCTCCTTCTAGAAGTTGATACCCCCCTTTGAAGGCGGCGCGAAGTTCAGTTTTGATGATTGCCTCTGGCGGTGTCCGTGACTGGGGAGAGGCAACAAGAAGCCAGGAGTCGACCATACATGCCTTCGCTTCCTGTGGACATTCGGGTAGGTGATAGGAAGGCGTGGAGGATACAGGAGGAGGAGGAAATCGGGGGAGTGAGACGGCGGTGACGACGACAACAACGGGAGTCAACCAGAAAGGCCTTACTGGGCCTTTCGATTTAGGAGCCTCTTGGAGTCAGCTTGGAGCCATCTTGGGGCCCTCTTGGGGCCAGTCTGGGAGCTTCGGGGAGCCTCTTAAGCGTCTTGGGAGCCATCTTGGGGCCACCTTGAAAGACATCAAACAGGAAAGGAGGGGTCCTGAATTATCCCCCACCTCACTCAGGAGTCTGAACAGATCGTATCGTGGGCCCTTCCTGGGACGCTCCTGGACCACTCTTGGGGTCCTTCGGGCCTCCTTGGACCCATTCTGTGCCCCTCTTGGAGACCTCTTGGGCGATATTGGGGCCATCGTGAGACGTCAACAGCCGACCAGAAGAGAAAAAGCTAGAAGCTCAACATCATCGAAAAGCCTTAGGTGTATGAATAATTATGGCTTTTGGGGATCATCCGATCATCCAGGAGAGGCTTCGAGGCCCCTGGGAGTCGTGGTGGAAGCAGATCGTGGCTTCTCGAAGGCATGCTGGACGCCATGCTGGCCCAACGCGAGCTACATTGCGCCATGTTGGGGTATCTGGGACCATATTGGAGACATGTTGGGTACTTTAACCCTTCGCGGGGGAGGGGTACAGACCCATGGGAGGGGTAGGGAGGAGTGAAGTTCCCGACGGGAACGCCACATACTCTCGGTCACTCCCACCCGCCTTCCCACTGTTTCAATAGCACCCGAGATTCAGCGTGGGCAGATGTCGCCATCGGACGGACGCCGATGGGGAACCAATACTGACACCAGGTGTGCTACGCTCGCGGTGCGCGCCACGCGTGACAGTTGCGCTGCGCACACCAGGTGCCCGCCGTGCCTGGTGCGCCAGAGGCGCCACGTGCGTTAAGTGTGCGACCTGCTCCGGCCGCGCCAGGTGCGCCAGGTGCTCGACGCGCACAGATTGCGCCAGGTGCGCCAGCGCACATAGCAGAGCACATAAAAAAATTACCCTGGCGAAAGACCCAACCATAAGCAATTGTTGATACCGCAATTGTGGGCATCATCTTCGGTGGAGCTCCCTATGGGGCCACGAACCGTGTGAAAGGTGCGCCAAAATGGGGCGGGGCCGCCATGCGGACCCTGCCACTGGGGCCTTCGGTGGAACTCCCTATGGGGCCACGAACCGTGTGAGGGGTGCGCCAAAATGGGGCGGGGCCGCCATGCGGACCCTGCCACTGGGGCCTTCGGTGGAGCTCCCTATGGGGCCACGAACCGTGTGAGGGGTGCGCCAAAATGGTGCGGGGCCGCCATGCGGATGCGGACCCTGCCACTGGGGCCTTCGGTGGAGCTCCCTATGGGGCCACGAACCGTGTGAGGGGTGCGCCAAAATGCGGGGCCGCCATGCGGACCCCTGCTCATGGGGCCACGAACCCGCTGCGGACCCTGCCACTGGGGCCTTCGGTGGAGCTCCCTATGGGGCCACGAACCGTGTGAGGGGTGCGCCCCAATGCGGGGCCGCCATGCGGACCCTGCCACTGGGGCCTTCGGTGGAGCTCCCTATGGGGCCACGAACCGTGTGAGGGGCGGGCCAAAATGCGGGGCCGCCATGCGGACCCTGCCACTGGGGCCTTCGGTGGAGCTCCCTATGGGGCCACGAACCGTGTGAGGGGTGCGCCCCAATGCGGGGCCGCCATGCGGACCCTGCTACTGGGACCGTCGGTGGAGCTCCCTATGGGGCCACGAACCGTGTGAGGGGTGCGCCAAAATGCGGGGCCGCCATGCGGACCCTGCCACTGGGGCCTTCGGTGGAGCTCCCTATGGGGCCACGAACCGTGTGAGGGGTGCGCCAAAATGCGGGGCCGCCATGCGGACCCTGCCACTGGGGCCTTCGGTGGAGCTCCCTATGGGGCCACGGAACGCGTGAGGGATGTGCCGAAACAGAGACATGCGGAGGGCAGAGGCAAGGGGGAGGGAGGAGGGGGAGGGGGCAGCGGGAGGAAGGAGGAGGAACGCGGGGCACCGTCTCTTCAAAACGAGGACCCAACACCACAGGATGGTTGGGAAAAACATCGGGCAACATGTCGATCCACCGACCATCCTTGTCAAGAACCGTTGCAAAGTGGGGCGGGGTTGGCAGCATGAACAATGGTGTGTGTATGTGTGTGCACCGTCAACAGGTTCGCATCGGTTTTTGACGGGGATAGTTGAGCAGTGCACAGCGGACAAACCTGCTCACGCCATCCCCCCGCCATTCTCGGCAAAAACCAATGCCAGGTGCTCGCGGGGGTCCCGCTCATGATCCAGGTTTTGCCGCTACGTTGACTGTGCATTGTGTTTGTCAGGGATGGTGGAGGGGCCCCCGGTTGGCAGCTGGTCGAGTTGGGAAGGGGGGGGCAGGTCGGTTGGGGGGGGGCACTGAGAAGGAGCAGTGGTTAGTTTTTCTCCGAAGGGGAAGAAGTGGGTTGGAAGAAGAACAAGAAACATAAGTTCCCTAGACCCTAGACAATATACACCCAGAGGGCTGGTGGGATTCTGCTCGGCTACCACCGTGTTGAAATGCAAACTTGCGGCACGTGCTGTTGACACGTTCTAGTTTGTTGCCGCCACGATGATCGGTGGAGCGTTCCGAAAATAGGCAGGTGAAGCGACAGCAGGACAGTTATGGCTTTGTGAAGGACGCGATATGCGAACACAAGGATGAGATCAATGACGTCTGCCAAGAACAAACAGTCTTCAGAACAACATGGGTGACAGAGGATTTGCGATAAGAGGCACTGTTGTCGGAGTTTGATATATATATATAAATATAAATATAGATATGTATCGGAGGTGAGGGGGTGAGATCGAAGTGGAACGGAGAGCCCCCCTACCGGGAAATCGATTTCGGTTTCGTGTTCGTGCGTGCCGTGCGTGCGGGCGAGGCGAAGCTGCGTGGGCGGGCGAGAGAAAGTCTCCTGTGGCTGAGGCGCGGCCGGACCAAACGATTCTCCCCCGGGCGGCCGGTGGCGCGCGGTGTCCCGCCGGTGTCCCGCCGGTGTCCCGTCGGTGTCCCTGTGGCTGAGGCGCGGCCGGACCAAATGTGTCTCTTCCGGGCGGCTGGTGGCGCGCGGTGTCCCGCCGGTGTCCCGTCGGTGTCCCGTCGGTGTCCCCACAGTGATGGTCCCCGATGATTATGATGATGGTGATGATGATGATGATGGTGATGATATTGATGATGGCGATGATGATGATGATGATGATGATGATGATGATGATGATGATGTTGATGTTGATAATGATGATGATGATGACGTCGATTGTGAGATCGATTGTGAGATCGATAGTGAGATCGACAGTGAGACCAAATGTGAGACCGAATGTGAGATCGATTGTGAGATCGATTGTGAGATCGATAGTGAGATCGATAGCGAGATCGATAGTGATATCGATAGTGAGATCGAATGTGCGATCGATTGTGAGATCGATATGTTGATGATGGCGATGATGATGATGATGATGATGATGTTGATGTTGATGATGATGATGATGATGATGATGATGATGATGATGATGCTGACGTCGATCGTGAGATCGATTGTGAGATCGATAGTGATATGTGATATCCACAGTGAGACCGAATGTGAGACCGAATGTGAGATCGATTGTGAGATCGATTGTGAGATCGATAGTGAGATCGATAGCGAGATTGACAGTGATATCAATAGTGAGATCGAATGTGAGATCGATTGTGAGATCGATAGCGAGATCGATTGAGTGAGACGTTGGTTCCCCCTCCCCCTCACCTCCTTATCACCCGCAGGGTTGTCGTATAGGTATATATATATATGTACACATAGAGAAAGACGGCCAAGTCAATTACGTAGCGAGTTGCCGTTGTCCAGTTCTCGAGAGGCTGTTGCGGCAGCATTGTTTGTCAGTTGGCGCCCACCAGTCTGGTCCCGGGCTGTGTTCTCCAATTAAAAGGTGTGATTGCAAAGAGGTTTGTGTTAAGCCGAAGTATTGCGAAGGCCTTGCGGCCGATGCCGCCGACCCTGGAGTAGACAGAGGTAGAGGAGTAGAGGAGTCCAAGATGCCCTCAGATGGCTCGAAGACGGCGCCAGATGCCTGCAAGGTCGTCCGAAGGTGGCTCAAGAGGCCTCCTCCAGGGTTCGGAAGGCTCCAGAGAGTGCCAAGATTGGCAAAGAGCGCCCTCAAGTGGCCCGAGAGGTTTCCAAGACGGCGTCAAGCGAGGTCCAAAAGCGCCCTCAGAGGCTGTCAAGAGTGCCGCTAGAGGCTGCCAAGAGAGTCTAAAAATTGCGAAAGGTCTCCAAGGAGCCTTTAGATAGGCTGAAAGAGCCCGCAGACGGCCCCAGAGGGCCAACGGAACCCCAGGACGCAGGAGGATGAGAGGCGGGGGCTGCGTATCCGAGGGGGGGCCTCCCCCGGGAGTTGCCCCGGGAACCCCTCCGGGAGTTGCCCCAGGCCGCCCCCCCGGCGGGGAAGGGATCAAGGGAAGGGGCTTCCCTTTGACTGAAGGACGACGTTGTTCAATTTTTGTGTGGACTTGTGTAAGGAGCCTTCGGAAAGCAGAGGAGGCGACGACGCTGCGTGGTGTCAAAGAGGTTTGTGTTAAGCCCAAATATTTGCGATTGCCGAGCGTATCGCCGATGGGCAGAAACTCTGCGGGATCAGAGGAGGGAAGGCGGAGCGAGGAAGCAGGAGGAAGGAGGAAGGAGGAGGATCAAGCGTTGAGAATGAGGAGGAAGGAAGAAAAGGAATCGGAGAAGCTGGCAGGCAGGAGGAGCAAAAGGGGGCCGGCTCTACCCGCTATCGCCCGCACAGGCGCAGACGCCGATGCTCGGTCTTGCCGCAGATTTCGAGGATGGGCCCGCCAGTGCCGCTCTGGAACTGGAGGGGTCGAAGAGAGGCTGAAAGTTGTCGATCCAGAAAATCAGGCAGAGGGGCGTAGAGTGTGGCATGATTATTGCGGGAGTTTGCGAGGGTCGTGTTGGATGAGCACAGTTGGACAAGCAAGGCGTCACGACGCATGATGGAGCAGATCGGCGGGGCATCGTTCAGATCTACTGTGCTCACTTGGGCGAGACACTGGATGGGTTCAGTAGCCGTTTGGGCCAGTACTTTTTGAAAGGAGTGGGCGACCTTGAGCCAGAACAGGTTTGTGCTCAATCGAGTGGGGGTGCGGGGGGCAGGGACGCGCGGCAGCGAACCAGTCTTCGAGCCCTTTTGCTGCCTTGCTCTAGCAGTGGTCCGTCCAGTTGAAGTCGGCAGCGTTACGTGCACTCGTCGTCTCATTGAGCCTCCAGCAATTAGTAGGTGCCTGAGTTTCTGCAGCAGGTTGCTCCACCAACAAAAACTTGTGGCTATCATGTCCTGCTCTTAGCTGGCTCCTCCGCCCCATGGTGGGATCGATTGACTGTAGGTCGCTCCTTCTCGTAGCAGGCGAGCGCGGCATGCCGCATATCGCAGGTCCAGTGGTGTGCAGCCAGCGATGGTCAGGCTCCATACGACCGGCGTGGCCGACAGAGGCCTGCGACCCACCGCAGCCAATCTTCGATCCGCTCTCCTCCACGCCCCCGACCCACCTCCGAAAAACACCCCCGAAGACCCCCAAAAAGGTCCCGAACGCCCGCGAGTCGCTCTCCTCGAGTCTTTCGACGCTCCTCACCCTCCTGCCTCGTGATCTCGCGTGCTGGTACGATGCGCCCATATGCGCCCTCGCCTTCCACACCTTGCACAAATCCAGAGCTGCGGCGGCCCATGGGTACCAGCGCACGGACGTACGGCAGGTCGCAGCACCCACCGCCGCCTCGCACGCAATTCGCTGCTAGGCTCGTCGGGATAACTGGCTGCGCCCTCAACTACGGTGGGGGCGTTCGTTAAGAAAAATCTCAACGAGGCCTCAGACCCTGGAGGGTTCCTCATCTAATGAGGGCGGCGGTCGTACCCATGACCGATCCACGATTGGAGTTCCACCGGGCTCCTGATCCAATGCCCTCACCGTACGGTCGATCCTCCTTCTGAGGATCTTCCTCCGCCCGCCTCGATGCGCGCACCCCCCCCACGCCGCCACTGGTCAGGACTCCTTCGGCCGGCGCCCCGGGCGGCCCCCTCCAGGGTGGGTCTGACCGCGGATCGCCATTTGTGGAATCTTGCGCCAGGAGGGGGGAGAGGGAGGGAGGGAGGGAGGGAGGGGGCCAACTCTGGCGCCCGTGGGTCTTTCCGCCGGGAGGGGGAGGAAGACGGGGAGGAGAAGCAGAAGGAGGAGGAGGAGGAGGAGGAGGAGGAGGAGGAGGGAGGAGGAGGAGGAGGAGGAGGAGGAGGAGGAGGAGGAGGAGGAGGAGGAGGAGGAGGAGGAGGAGAGAGAAGAAGCAGGAGGAGGCCGACGCCGTGGGCGGATCGCCCCCACAGCATGCCTGAGAAACGGAGGAGGAGGAGGGGCAGGAGGAGGAGGAGCAGGAGGAGAAGGAGGGCGACGACGAGAAGGAGGGGTGAGGAGGGGGAGGAAAGGACGAGGGACGAAGCGGCGGAGGAGGAGGGGACGAGGAGGAGGGAGGAAGAGGAGGAGGAGGAGGAGGAGGGGACAAGGAGGAGGGAGGAAGAGGAGGAGGAGGAGGAGGAGGAGGAGGAGGAGGAGAGATCCGTAGCCATTTTGGCTCAAGCCGTTCGCGCGCGAAGCCCCACTGCTCAGGCCCGCTCCGCATGGTTGCTCCTGGCCCTGCAGCGGGACGGTGCTCGTGTTTGAGGAATGGCTACGGGAGGGTGTAGAAGGTCGCACCCATTGATTGCTGCTGGAGATCGACGTGCCCGACAGGCACGTGCACGGGAGGCATCGAATCGGCTGGTGAAGCGCCTCGGGGACGAGCTGGCCACTGCTTGATCACAGGCGGCCTGCGCCCAAGAACTGCTGGTGGCGCGAGGCAGTTGGGATGCCGACCCGGAGCTGAACAGGAGAGTCGAGGCCATTGTTCTCATCTTCGCTGAGGAGATCGCGGCCAGAAGGCGAGGTACAGCGCCTGTACACTCACATGTGGTCAAGGTTATCCGCAACGTCGCCCTGCACGTGTTCGACGTGCCGATGGAGGATATCGAAAGTCTCTCGCTGCGCAAGCTCAACAAGATACAGAGAAGCAGGCCAGGCGACAGGGAGCAGCTGGCGCCGATCGTGTGGTCGACCCTGAATGCCGACGCCGCTCCGTTCGTTCCGATCGGCGACGGGTCCCTGCGGGCAGGTAGCTGCTGGGAGGTACTGCCTCCGCAGGCGCGGCTCTGCTCATGTGGCGCCAGTTGCTTCTCAAGTTGCTCGAGGGGGTCAGGGCCGCCCGGGGCCCTCCAGGGTCAGGCTGGCTGGCCGAGACTGGCGCCGCGGGCGGTGGAGGCCGACGGCCACGCCGAGGCGGCCCTGCTCCTGGAGGAGTCGGCTACGCAGTTTCCGACCAGGGGTGTCCCCCCCGCCCTGGTCGAAGGCTCTGAGGGGGAGGGCGGGGCCGATAGCCCGCCGCAAGACGTGCCATGTCACGGAGGGCCGCTGACTGCTGACGACGAGGCGATCGTCCAGCAGATGCACTCCCAGACGTTGGGGGCATTCAGCCACAAGAGGACGACGATGAGTCGCAGACTCAAGCAGCAGCCGTTCAAGCGGAAGCTGGCCTCGCTCGTACGTAGGGAAGGCGCGCCCAAGGTGGAGGAGATAGAGCCTCCCATGGATGCGCCCTGCAACCAGCAGTGATGGCGGTCCCTGGGCCTCCTGCAATTTCGAGCCGCGGTGCAGCGAAGGTTCCTCGGCTCCGCGTTCTTCGAGGTTGGCATGGAGGCGCGCGCGGAGGTCCTCGTCGGCGCAAACGTCGCGGTCCTCTTCTGATTCCTGGGATGTCTTGCGAAGCGGGACAAACCCGGCAGAGGCTCCAGATGAGGAGGATGAGGAGGAGGAGGAGGAGGAGGAGGAGGAGAGGAGGAGGAGGAGGAGGAGGAAGAGGAGAAGGGGGAAGAGGAGGGCGAGGGGGGAGGGCAAGCTAGGTGCGCAAGCGTTTTATATGACGCCCGACCCTTCTCTGTCATCCCTTACCATGGCGAAAGTCGCCCCTCCATTCGCACAGTCGGATATCAAGCAGGATGTTGATCCCGAGAGGGCACGAGATGCCATGGTGTAGCGCAAGGCGTAGCACGGCGCAGAGGATCACGGCAGAGCGTAACATGCCATAGCATGGCGCGGCAGTTTGTAGTGACACGCTCCAACGCAAAGTACGGCGCCGATCGAGAACACGAGTGATTTAGCCAGCAGGTTCTCAGAGAAATCAAACATGGCGCAGTACGAACCATGTAACCAGATGGTTCGGGCAGCGCGGAAGCGTTACATGAGAGTCAACGCTGTATCGGAACCATCAATTGAAAGATCCGCAACGCAGACAAGAGGTCAGCGCTGCGGCGGGAGTATGATTTGAAAGGGCCGACAGCCAGAACATGGAGCCGACGCTGTAACTGGAGAGCCATATGGAAACATCGAAAAGCAGGGGTTGGAAACAACACATATGATCGACCACCTCTAAGGGGATCCTGTGTGTAGAAAAATACACGGAGCGCGCAGGCTACTACCTCGGGGTCGTCGGGGGAGAGAGGAAAGCAATATTCAGATTGTGCGAGCGCGGGGGCAGAGGGGCAGCCGCGGCAAGAGAAAGACGACGGGGCGTGGAGAAGGGATCGAGATTGAAGGCGCGGCAGCGGCGGGTCGGCATACATGCGCAGAGACACCAGCGGGGAGCTTGCAGGGGCATTTTGCTAGGAGCAGGCTGAAGTGAAAGATGCCCCCTCTCTGCGCGAAGCCTACGATGGGGGAAGTAGAAGGCGCCTCTCCCGCCGAAGGGCCCCATGGGGAGATTCCCTAAGCCGGAGCGCGGGCCCGACCCACAATCGCATCGTTTTGACATGCGTGGCTTGTCGGCTGTCGCCCCGCGCGCGCGCGCGAATTGCAGCGCGTTCGGCATGGATCGTTCTCCCAATCTTCCCCACCAGCATCGTCATCAGCATCTTCTTCTTAATCGTCCCCACCATCATCATCAACTCTACATCACCATCACTGCCGCCGTCATCAGCACCATCATCATCACCATCATCCGTATCCATCGTGGCTCAAGTTCCGCGCCCGCTCTCCGGGGCGCAGATCTTGCGCGCAGCCTAGGGGGCGGGGCCACGCGCGCCAGGATGCTCTCCGAATTCGTTCTTTGCAGCGAGCTGCCCCGCAGCTGCAGAAATTGCATCGACCGCTACGTGTCGACTGCCGTCGCAGTCTCCGCGTTCGAACCAAACAGCTCCAGTGCCGATGGTAGGATAGGCCCCCCAGCTCGACCTGCCCACGACAATCAATCATGGGATGCGCAGCTTGGCCACCACGCGCGACGCCGTCATTCGCGCGGCGGGCGAGGACACGATTGCGGCGAAGGCATCCACGGCAGCGGCGCGCCAAGAGCACCAGGCGAAGTTCGACGCCACCAACTCCAACGCTGTTGCGTCCGTTCGCGGCGTTCCTATCGACGTCGACGCGGCGGCCATGGAAGCGCAGCTTGGCGGACAGAGCGTCACCTAAATGCTGTTCTGTTAAACTGCATGGCAGCTGCGTTGATTGATTCGCTTGTCGCGTTAAGCGCGTCCTGTTGCTTCGAACGGAAAAAACACAGGCATGATGGTCGCTGGTCCGAGCGATGCATCATGTTGCTTGCGTGGTTTGGTTACCTGCGACGCACCGTGATGTTTTTAATGAGTTGTCCTATTTCGCCCCAACGTGCGTTGTGCTGCGTTTTTGTTGCACGACCAGATCATTCTGTAAATGCTGCCAATGCGTTCGGCGCGCTGTTTTCTGTGTTGCGCGTTATTTTATGCTGCGCCTTCCCGCTCTTGTCGCGTTCTTCCCCTTCTGTCTCACCGCCCCCCCCCCCCCCCCCCCGCCCGTTTTACTTCCTTGTCTTCGTCATCCCTCCCCCCCCATCCGCGTGGCCCCCCCTCGAGATTCGTCGCGCATTTGGTCCCCCCTCTTTTCGATTTACGCACCCTCCCTTGTGCGTTGCCCACCTCCCCACTAGTTGTGCCTCCCTCGCCTTCGTTTTGCGTTCCTTCCCGTGCGTTCTTTTGTTTTGCCGCCCTCCCCTTCCGCTTCGCCCTCCTCCTCTTTCGCGGCGCGTTCCCTCCCGGGGCCCGGGGCTCCGCGCTCGGGGGGGCCCGGGGCTGCGTTTTCGGTGGCTCGGGGCAAGTCCTGCTCGTCAGGGCGAGCGCGGACCAGATCGACCCAGGGGGCCACTGCGAAGTTCGGCTGCGCATCGAGAGCGCGGCCGCGGCGGCGGCGGAGAGGTCGCCGCCCTTGCCGAAGCCGCCCCATTGCGCCGAAAGCGCCGAAGCGCCGGTCGGACCCGAGCAGCAAGCGGTCAAGGAAGAAGACCAACACCCAGCATAACAGCGAGGATACACCGTCGAAACACAAGGAAGGCGTGCACGCGGGCCATCCTATGCCCCCCAACCCAGGACCAAAGGAGCAGAAGGTGCGATGCCGGGAGCTCCCGAAGGCATGCCACAGGCACGCCGAGGAGGATGACTTGTTCGGCGAATTCGAATCCAGCGAGGACGACGGGGGGCCGTTAGAGAAGGAGGCCGACGTCGAGGTCACCGAGGCGGCGGGAAGGGAACCGAGGAGGCCCTCGAATACACTGCAGAGGAGCGCAAAGCCCCGTGGCAGGTCAAACACGATATCGCGAAGGAGCAGATCAGGCGCGCGCGCGCGACGGTCGCCACCAAGTAACGCCAAGGCGGCCGCGGCCTACCAGTTCGACAGCAGCGGGGCGGACGCCGTGGGCATCAATCACGGCAGCTGAGCGCGCTCGGCGGAGCAGTGCCAGGGGTGCGCCGACCATGAATCGCGAGCAGTTTCAGAGCCTCGGAGCGGCGGCCTCCGCCGCGGCGCGGCAGGGGAAGAGACTCGAGGAGAGCGTAGGAGGCGCCGATCGCGCGCGCCAGCTCGGCGCAAGAGCAGGAAGCGAAGGGCCCCGGCAAGGTGCGCCGCAAAACGTCGAGGCGCGACAACGAGATCCGCTCGCGCGGCGCGGTCGAGAGCAACGCGGTCGAGCGCGTGAACACCGGGGGTGAGACGCCGAGCAAGGAGCGGGTCAGTCGCGCGCCCGGGTGGAAGCTCTCCTGGGCGCTGGAGAACGCGAGGCAGGCGGCAGCTGGGTGGGACTGGGCCCCTATGTCTGCGGAGTCGCTGGGCGGGGCTGGCGACGCTGTGGCCCAACGCGCGCGCCGACGGGCGGGCCGCGGCCGCGGCGGGCAAGCGGGGCGCGGCCATCGCGGGCAACGGCGCGCTGCAGGAGGCCCTCGCCAGGTCGTTTGCCGACGAGGTCATCGAGCGGGCGACGCGGGACATCCGCGCGGGCACGGCGTTGTGGGACCTAACTGATTCCACGACGCGCCGGAGCCCCTCCTCACCCTGGACAAGGGGCCACGGCCGGGACTGCCAGCGCGCGCGTTGCACCCGGAGATGCCGCGCCACCTGGGCGCGAGGCTCGAGGGGGAGAAGATGGCGCGCGCGGAACCGGCGGCGCCCGACAAACCGATCTGCGCAGGAGCGAGGAGGGGGATCGAATTCGGGAGGGCGGCGCTGCGCGCGGTGCTAGAGAGGGCGAGCAGCAAGTGCAAGCGGGCGCACCTGCGCGCGCGGGATTGGGGGGTCCAAAGCAGCGGCGACCACACAGCTGACAGGCGCTGGGGTGGACTTCGCGGCAGGCGCCAAGAAAGCGCAGCTGGCCCCGCCCGCCAAGTCGACAGTCATCGGCAACGACGAGGAGGCGACGCTGGAGACTGCGCTAAAGCCGCGCAGTCGCAGCATCACGGCGAAGCTGCAGGGGCAGGCGGCCGATCTCAGGGCCGACAACGGGAGGGGCACGCGCGCCGAGCGGGCGGCCCACGCCGACCGCCAAGCGGAGATGGCCACCAGGATGCTGAGGAGTGGCCGCAGAGCAGCGGGCGGGGGGCGCGCCGCGGCGCATCGAGGAGCGCCCCCGCGAGCGGTCCGCTCGCGCAAGGCGTTCGGGGCGGCATCCTCGTCGGCGCTCGCGCGGAAGCGCGGGTTCGCTCGCTCCTCTGGCCCGCGCTGTGCCATCGCAGTTGTTTGCCTGCGCGTTCGTGGCCTTTCGGGGCGTAAAGCCTCGCGCAAGGCTTTAAGACAGCCCTGGGGGCTATGCGTTTGTGGATGCCCTCGTCGCGTTCGAGTTCATGCTGCTTCCCCTATAGCTTATGTCAGTTTCCCATTATTTTCCTCATCGAGCTCTTCGTTTCATTTCTCGCAGCTTCCAAGCCCCCCCCCCCCCCATCTTTGCATGCTCTCCCAGCCCCTTCCACGTTGCCTCGTCGTCGCCGTCGTCGTCGCCGTCGCCGTCTGCCGCCCAGTGATTCACTTATCCCTACTCGCCGAAATCGCCGTCGTCGGTCGTCGTCGCAGTCGTCGTCGTCGTCGTCGGCGTCGGCGTCGTTGTCTTCGTCGCCCATCCTTTCCTCCATTTCCTCGCCCTCTCCCCCAATGCCCCAATGCATCGATTCCTCCTTGTATCTTCCTCGGTGCCCCCCTCCTCCTCGCTGTCCTGTTTCGGCGCCCTCGCCCGCCCATCCTCTTTTTTGCGTTTCAAGTCCTGCGCGCAAGGCGAGCGGGCGGGTCAGGGGCCAGGAGGGGAGAGGAAAGGGAGGGGTTGGGAGGCGACGCCAGTGAAAGGAGGGGGCCGGGGGTGGCGCGAGGCGCCGGGCGAAGGGGAGGATCTCCAGCGGGCCGCGCCTCGGACGGAGGAGGAGGCGGACGAGGAAGGAGCTGGGGGCGAGGGGGGGGGGGGGAAGAGGACTAGGAAGGAGGTGGAGGAGGTGGAGAGGGGGGGGGAGGTGAAGGAGGGGCGCGGAAGCGCGGGCTGGCGGGCGCCATCGCGCCGAGGCTGCGGGGGCGGCGCCTCGCCCGCTCAGCTGGAGCGCGGGAAGGGGGGGCCTTGGGCGAGGCGCGGCGTTCGCGCCGCTGCATTCGCGGACGCGCGCCGTCAGCGACGAGGAGAAGGAAGACGGCCGAGTTTATTGAATCGCTTCGCTCACTCCGCTGGCCCGCGCTGTGCCATCGCAGGCGTTTGCCCGCGCGTTCGCGGCCTCCTGGGGCGGGCCTCTCGGGGGCCACTTGGGACCTTTAGGGGCCTCTTTTTGAGCCTCCTGGAGGGGCCTCGCGGGAGGGCACCCGGGCCATCCTCTTGAGGCCTCCCGGGGCGGACGCTTCGAATGGGTGGTTCGCGTTCCCTTTCTCGGGGCCCTCTCCGAGCCGCCTTGGCGCCCTCTCGGGCGACCTGGGGCGCGTCCGGGGCCGCGTCGGGGCAGTCCTGGACCGTCGGAAAGCCAAATAAGCGAGGGGGCTGCAACTCTTCAGAAACCTTTGGGAAATCAATCGTTCGTGCCTCTCGGAAGCCGAGGGGCGCGCCGGGGGCATCGAAGGGCATCGCGAGGCCATCTTGGCCCGCCCTGCAACGCCGCTGGCTTCTGGCCGCAGGGCTTCCAATTTATCCGTCGACACACTGGGCCACTCCTGGGCGGTTCCAGAGGCGCCCAGGCCCGAGCCCAAGAGGTCTGGCATCTCTGGGCCGGACTTGCCAGGAGTTACCCGGGGCGCACTCCGCCCCGGGACCCCCGGGGGCCGCCGCGCGCGCGCGAACTAGAATATCATCAACTCGTCACGGGAGATCTCGGCGCGCCCCCAGCCCGCCTGGCCGGCGAAGAGCGCCGAGCTGATTCGGCCGAGGGCGGCGGCGGCGGTCGACGGGGGGGGGGCGCCGCGAGCGCCGCAAGCGCGATGGCCTGCGCTTTGCTCGACATGGGGCGGAAGCCTCGCGGGCCGCGGCACTTGGAGCCGAACGACGGCGAGATCGTTGGAGGCGAGGGCGCGACCTCGCTCGACGACGAGGTGGGCGCGAGCGACCTGGGGATGGAATCGGGTCGCGGACCTGGGCATCGAGATCGCAGACGCCACGCGCCCGAGGTGCGGAGAGGAAGAGACATGGGCTCCCAGGATCTCGAAGCGCAAGTGCAACGACATCATCGAGGAACGCGAGATGTCCAAGGACTTGGTCGCGAGGGCGCTCGAGAAGGTGGAAGCTCCGCCACTGCGGCTGCGCGGCATTCTGGCGAAGAGCTGGGCGCTGGCATCGCCGCCGCCTGAACTTTGAGATGAGCGTCGGGAGCAGTTCGGCAAGTTTAGCGACGTGGACGCGCAGGCGCGGCTACTTGCAGCAGGCGGTGTGTCCAGAGGTGGGCATGCACAGGATCCGCGGCCACGTGGCATCGCATGAGCCTGGATCGCGATAGGGCGCGGGCCCCACGTTCGCAGCTGGCGGGGCAGGCGGGCTCGCGGGCGGGAGGCGGAGCACCAACCGCGGCGAGCCATTGGCATTGACAGAGCTGCTCATCAAAGCGAAGGGTTTCCAACGGAAATATATCGCGGACTCCAGCTACGCGGTGCGAGGCGCGGCCACATTGGAAGCGGACATGGCACCGACGACGCATGACGGCCCGTGGAAGATCGCCAAGCAGGAGATCGCGGGCAGGCAAGCAGAAGTTTCCAAGGTCGAGACCCGCACGTTGGAGGCGGAGAGGATCAGCTCGGGCCCCGGCGCGATCAACTACGCGGGCACCGCGTTGGCGGACAGCTTCGCGGAGGACACCGCGGAGCAAGCGCAGGCGCTGGCGGCGCAGGCCCGCCGCGCGAGGTGGTCAGAGGGCATCGCGGCGCAGATCAGGAAGAGCGCCGCGGCGACGCCCGCGGCGGCGGCCACAGCGGAGCCATCGCAGCCGCCGTCGAGACAGGCCAAGCGGGAGGCCGGGGTCAAGGAGAAGCGGTTGGAGAAGCTGCCAGCGAAGACGAAGCACAACATCAAGGAGGATTTGAGCAGGAGGCACTGGAAGTGCAGGAGGCGCGGCCCAAAGCGCCCTCGAGTGCGTCAGGGGGCGCCGCCGGCGCCGCGAGCCCGCGGCGGCAACCAGTCGGCAGACCCGACGCATAAGACGGAGCTCGACAGGAGCTTGGAGGCACATTGCTGCACGAAGTGCGGGGCGTTCCTGAGGGAGACGATGAAGGGCCTTGCCAAGCCGCGCGCGACGACGACCAAGCAGGCTGGCAAGCATAATCTAGCGCGGATCGAAAAGGGCGTCATATCAGGGAGCGCTGCGTTCGCGAAGCAGGACCACGAGGGCAGGAAAAGGCAGCTAACTGCGGGCGCTGGCGCGCCGCTTGCACGCCAGGCCCGGCATGGCCGAGCCTCGGCCAGGACATTTGCAGGAACGCTGCCACAAAAAACTGTGTTGAGCATCATAGGCACATTCATCTCCATCTTGAGACCCACACGCATCGTCCTTTCTCATCGTCACCATGGTCATCAGCATCACCATCAGCACCACCATAAGCATGGCCATATTCACTTTCATAATCATTATAAACGCAATCATCCTCATGGCCACCAACATTAGCATCAGCACCATCACTACCATCGCCACCATCAGCATCATCTCATCATCACGATCACCAGCATCATCATCTCCAGCATCATCAGCATCATCATCGCCATTATCAACATCAACGTCACCATCATCATCATCATCATCATCATCAGCATCATCATCATCAGCCGCATCATCCTCATCCTCATCATCATCCTCATCTACCTTCGCATGAGCTCTATTATCATCATCGCTCTCCCTTACTCCAGCCATGTCACTCCTCCCCCCTTCTCCGCCTCCTGCCACCTCCCCCTCCTTCTGCCCTCTCCTCCTCATCTTCTGCCCCATCACCAACATCAGCATCAACACCATGATCGTCCTCATTCTTCCGCCCCCCTTTTTCCACACTTCCCTCGACCATCTACCCCCGATCTTGCGCCTCTCGAGCTCGCCCCCACAGGGTACCGCTCCTGCACCTCCACGGGGGCCCCGGAGGCTGCGCCCCAACGCGCCATGGCGCGGCGTGACCGCATGGAAGGAGAAGGACGGCCCCAGGTGGATTATGGAGGCCTCTGGGGGCTTGCGGGGCCATCGGGGCGAGGGGTCTCGAGACCCCGGAGACCTCGACATGTCTTTGGGGAGAGAGGGAGGGAGGGAGGAAAGGAGGGACGGAGGGAAAGGAGGGAGGGAGGGAGGGCGGAGGGAGGGAGGAGGGAGAGTGGGAGGGACAAGCTAGGCGCGCTGGCGCCACATCTGACATCCTACCCATACCGCCCATCCTTTTCCCAGTGCGTAAATGTTTCTCTATCCATGGATGCGTGTCTTAGCCGACAAGGACCCCTCGAAAAAAAGATCCTGGCGAAGGGCCAAGCCATATGCAATTGTGGGCAC
This sequence comes from Prorocentrum cordatum, assembly GCA_963575745.1. Classification (NCBI taxonomy): domain Eukaryota; class Dinophyceae; order Prorocentrales; family Prorocentraceae; genus Prorocentrum; species Prorocentrum cordatum. Next base: position 1,057,651 of record CAUYUJ010014216.1, read on the forward strand.
CGGATGATGAAAACAACGTTCGATGGAGTTCTTTCTGGGGCCACGAAGCGTGTGAGGGATGTGCCGACACGTGGCGGGAGCGCCCTGCGAACCCTGCCATTGCGCCTTCGGTGGAGTTCCTCATGGGGCCGCGAAGCGTGTGAGGAGTGTGCCGGAATTCAGCGGGGCCGCCATGCGAACCCTGCCATTGGGGCCTTCCGCCGGGCTCCCTATTGGGGGTCGCCATGCGAACCCTGCCACTGGAGCCTTTGAGCTCCTTATGGGGCCGCGAAACGCGTGTAGGGTGTTCCAAGATGGGGCGGGGCCGCCATGCGGACCCTGCCACCGGGGCCTTCAGTGGAGCTCCGCATGGCACCACGAAGCGTATGAGGGGGGTACCGCAATGAGGCGGGGCCACCATGCGAGCTTTGCCTCTGGGGCATTCGTGGAGTTCCCCATGGGGCCACGAACTGTGTGAGGGTTTCGCCGAAGCTCATGATGTTGTTGCTGATGATGATGCTGATGCTGATGATGGTGATGATGATGGTGATGATGATGATGATGATTATGATGATGATGATGATGATGATGATGATGATGATGATGATGCTGATGATGATGCTTATTATCAGTATCATTATGATTAGCAATGTTATTAATATTTTTCTACTGATAGTATTAGTTCTAGTACATTATGAGCGACGTATGATGGTTGACGATTGATGTTTGATGATAAATGGTCGCGTAGGTGCCGAAGGACAATCAACGTCTACGTGGGCACAGGCGGGGAGCCGACCACGCTACTGTTCAGGACCAGCATGGACCTCGCAGTGCACTGCGGCGAGTATTGCTGCACCCCGCCGCTTGCCGTTGCACCTGCGAGTGAGACAGGAGCGACCTGTCCCAGGCACTACACGCCCGAAGGATACGAAACGATGATGGCCAATGGACGCCATCGCCCAAAAGTGGGAACCGCCGCGAGGGAGCCACAGCCTGAGGGAGCCGCTCTTCATCCTCTTGGTCGAGCGCTTTCCGGTCGTCGTACAGTTCTTCCATGGTCGCTTTGCGGTTCGCCAGCGTAGGATTCGTCGCGCGTGGGAACCGCCTGCGTGGGAGCCGCCGCACGTCGGAGCCGCCTGCGCGGGAGCCGCCGCCGAGGGAGTCGCCTCCGCGGGAGTCGTTTTGGGAGCCGCCGCGGGAGGCGCCGCCGCGGGAGGCGCCGCCGCGGGAGGCGCCGCCGCAAGGGCCGCCCCCGACGGAACCGCCGCCGTGGAAACCGCCTCCGTGGGAACCGCCGCCGCCGAAATCGCCCTGGGAACCGCCGCCTTGGGAGCCGCCTTGGTGAGAGCTGACGCGTCGGGGGTTGCTGTGAAATCCGCGGCCGTGGGACCCGCCTCCTTGGGAGCCGTCTCCGTGGGAGGCGCCGCTGTCGGAGTCGTCTCCGTGCGGGAGCCGCCGTTGCGAGAACCGCAGCTGTGGGAGCTGCCGCCACGGTTGCCGCGGCGGTAACTAGGGGGACCCGGCTCGAAGGGTCGCCTTGGTGGGGGCCGCCGCCGTGGGAGCCGTGGGAACCGCCACCTTCGGAGCCCCGCCGTGGAAATCGCCGCCGTGGGAGCCGCCCGCTTCCGAGGGCCCGTCGCCGTGGGAGCCGCTTCTGTGGGAACCGCCGCCGTGGGAATTGCCGTGGGCCCGCCTCCTTGGTAGCCGTTTCCGTGGGAGCCGCCGCCTGAAGTAGGCCGCCCAGTGCCGCAAGTAGGAGCCGCCACGAATAGGGCCGGACTTGAGCACCACATTCAACAGACAAGCCGACTGGGAAGAGGACGCGGTGGCCCCAGATGGATAGGCTGAGCCTATAGAGTGCCCGGCGCCGATGCCGCCCGCGCACGAGGGACACGTGGAGCCCGACGGGGAGATGTAGGCGGACGTGAGCGTGAGCGTGAGCCGCTGCACCGCTGTTGCCAGAAAGCCAGGCCAGGTGCAGGAAGATGATGGTTAATGTTTTCGTGGGTGCCGAAGGACAATCAACGTTTACGTGGACACAGGCGGGAAGGCGACCACGCTGGTGTACAGCGCCAGCATGGACCTCGCAGTGCACTGCGGCAAGTGCTGTTGCACCCCACCGCGTGCCGCAGCACCTGCGAGTGAGACAGGAGAGACCTGCCCCAGGAACCACAGGCCCAGAGGATCCGAAGCGATGATGGTGATGATGATGAGGATGCTGATGATGATGATGATGATGAGGAGGAGGAGGAGGCGGAGGATGGTGATGATGGTGATGATGGTGATTATACGTGTGAGTATGATGGTGGTGTTGTCAACTCGTCGACGCTCTCGAAGTCGTCAAACTCTCTCTCGAAATCCGTTTCCCGTCCTCGGCCGAAACGTCCTCGACACTATCCCCGATCTCGCTCTGCGGGCGGGGAGAAGTGATGGTAACCTTTTGGTCTGCCGAGAGGCCTCTCGAGCTAAAGATGGCAATGGTGCTTGCTGTCATGACTGCTGCTCTGCACTACGTGCTGTACACATGCTCTGCCATGCCTGCTGGGGAGGGTAGTATCTAACATATTATGTCAGAAAACCTTTGAAATACACTCGCAACTGCATTGTATGGAGTACAATTCACACTGGTGAAAAAGGGAAAGAAAACTGATTAAACGCTCACCTTTATCTCATGAAAGAAAATCCTTCGCAGCTGCTCGTCGTTACATTGCCTGCTGTAAACACACGCTCGAGAGAAATGCGCCGGTCGATCGTCGCAATCAACCTCTCAAGAGAATAGCTTCATTGCGAGGGGGGGAAAGGTAGGAGACTAAGAGACAAGAGCAGGATGCAAAACGTGTTTTGCCGGGGCTCACTCACTTTGGCCTTTCAGGCCTGCACGGGGTTCCACCATCTCTTTCGTCACTTCCCAGCCTCGGGAGAAACCCTGCGTAGCATGAACATGACGTCCGTAAACTCCGTCGGTCTGGCCCACAGATGAGTAGTGTACGGGCCCTTGAACTCCAACGTTCCACTTGATATTGCTGATCTTCACCTTCTGCTCACGTTTATGCTTTGTCTTTCCTTCTGCCTGCTCGGGGCTTGGCTCTGGATGGGTCGCGTTCGTCGCCTTCTCGGACCACTTGTTGTACGTCATGTAGCATACTGCGAATAGGCCCACGATCATCAGGATGGTCGTTATGATTCCTTTGATGAACGTGCCGAGGGAAATCCTGATCACCACTTGCGGTGACATGGTCCACTCGAGCTCCATCACTGCCGTCGCCCTTGCGTCGTAGATCTCCACCTCGCTGCTGGCTGCTGTCGTCATGGATGCCATGGTCGCCATCGCCGTCATTGTGCTTATCTTCGGCCTGGTGTGGCGAACCTCTTGGCTTCCTCCTGTCGGTCCTTGACGGTATTCTTCTTGGCTGCCTGGAAATTCTCATCGAACTTCAGGCTGATCGTCCCAGTGCGCAGCCTGTCTGCCAGTAGTTGCCGCGCCGACAGCTTGGTGAAGCCGTCCGCGAACTGGCGCTCCGAGCTGACCCAGTACCAGCCCGTAGCACTTGCCGTCATACGCTCTTTGAGCACCTGCACCTCGATGCCCGTCCTCTTGTCGTCGAAGTTGTGCACGTGCGGCTTCTGGGCCGCGTCGTGCAGCGCCTTGGCGTCCACCACCAATGCACTCCTGCCCAGCACCGTCATGGTGCCGTTGAGCCTCGGGTCCCTCGTCGGGTCGAGCATCAGGCTGTAGTGCACCTTCACATACTCGAGTGCGTCCACTCCTCCTGCTGCAGCTTGGGCTTCACTCGCCAATGAGGACCTGCTCACCCTTGGTAGTTTCCACGATCGCCAGTCGACCACGGTGTACTTGACCGTCTCGCCGCTCAGCACACTCCTGTGCGCTGCCAGGATGAGGTAGCCTCCCTGCGAGCTTCCATCACGTCGTACTGCCCATGCTGCGTCCGTCATACAAATAAACGCCACCTCGTTGGGGTCGTCGCATATCTTGGGGAACAACTGGCACACGTCGCTGTTGGCCTTGGCGAACCTAAGGTCTTGTTGGCCTCCACTAAGTCCTGCGCGGTGGAGCTCTCGTTAATTGTACCCTGTCCGAGGCTCACGCTGCACTGCAAGTGGGGTGCCGCCTGGTTTCTGGGCCACGCCAAACTGCCCATAAGTCCTCATAGTTGTCGTCGCTCGCCCTCTGTGATGGCCAACTTGTGGTCGCTGGCCCTGCTCTTGGTCATCGTGATCGGCTTGAGTCCCTTGATGTAGGTCTCGCAGCTCATCTGATAATCTCCGTTTGTAGCCTTGGTGAGCTGGTTGCCGCAGAAGTCCATGGACGAGCCGCCGGCCACGTTCAAAGTGCCAGGCTCGGTGTCCTCCCACGTCCGGAAGTTGAAAACCTTCTTGAGCTCCTGGACGCGCGCCGAAAAGCACGCCTGGCCCTCCTTGTTGCTACCACCTCCTAGCATGTCGTCCACATGTAGACCGATAGCGCCGTCGAACACCTTCACATTCGTCTCGTCCAGCCGGTAGCTCAGGAACAGGCAGGGGTCCAGCGGGTGAACCACAAAGCCGCACCCGATCATGCGGTCCGTGGCCTCCTCCCACCAAAGTCTCGGCGCGTCGCTTAAGCCGTACATGCTCTTGAGCAACTTCATCCGTGTTCCAGGTTGGTACCCGAGCATCTTGCAGGCCTCGGATGGCAAGAGTACAGAGATGCCACGGTCCGAGCGCTTGCCCTGCAGGAATGCGGTGCTCACGTCCGCCGTGAACAGAGTCCAACCATGGATGCGACTCAGGAGCACGATGAACGTCCTGCTCAATCTCGTCATCGTCGGAGAAGACTTGGCCAGGGTGCCCGCGATGGCGTCTGGATCGCGAAACCCTTGGATCACCAGCCGCGCCTTGGCTCGGTGGCTTCCGTCAGCGTTCCTCGACCACTTCAGCAGGAACCTAGCACGCAGAACCTTCTTGGGGTCCTCTACCTCCTTCTTGTCCTGCTCCCAGACCTGGTTGTCAAAGAAGCTCTGGAGCTCCGCGCGCTTCGCCTCCGCAAGCTTGGCCTTGTCCTCCGCGTTCATGTTCCTCTCGCTCAGCTCGCCAGCCGCGTAGCACTCCTCGAAGTCCAGGTTGAACGCCATGGTGGCGGCGTCGTAGTTCCAGCCCTTGGGTAGGACCTCCACGCTCATGAACATCACGTCCTCTGCGATCTCCACTTTGTCATAGGGCCCCGACCGACTGACGCTTCTCTGTCGGTCTCGCTGGGATGAGAACGTACGTAGTGGTGCCATCTCCGAGGCGTCCTGACTCCGTCGCATCTCCTTGAACCTTGCTCTCGCGTCGGTCACCTGTTGATCTGGCAGCTCAGCTGGTTGTGGCTGATCTGCTGGTGCTTCTCGCTGTTCTGGTCGTGGGAGTAGATCGGCCTCGTCGTCATCTGGAATGGCCTGGTTGGCGGCCGTCGTTGTAGGCTCCTCGTGGCTGGCAGGCCTGGGCTCCGCTTGGGGCTCTGAGCCCTGCGCCGATACCTGTCTGAGTTGATCCGCCATGGCCTGCTCCACCGTCGGCGCACTCCCCGTGGTTGGGGTTGGTTCTTCCTCCTCCATCGGCTCGCTCAAGCGGTCCTCCTCGCTGGGACCAGGCAGCTGGGCTGGCTGATGTCGAAGAACTGCACAATACCTCCACGTCGTAGCCCTTGCAAAGCGGTCTGTGCTGCCTGAAGGTTTGCCGGTCGCTTCGGCTCGCCGATCCGCTCCACGATGGGTCTGATTTGGTCTGGGCTGCAGCGTAGAAGACTCCCGCCATGCGTAACCCAGTAGACCTTGGGCTGGCCACTCTCTGAGTCCTCGCGCAACGCCACGGTAGCCGGCCCCCTCCAGCGTGACTTCTGGAGCCTGCTGGCCCCGCGATCGCGCCAGTAGTAGCACTCCTCGCCCACGTTGACCGAGTCGTGCGCGTCACGTCGCTTCCGCAGGAAGGCCCTGCGAAGCCTCTCCGTCGAGTCCGCCCTGATGAATGCCGTAGCTGCGGCCACGCGCCGCTGCATCGCCTCCTGGAAGGTCTCCCCCTCCAGGTACGCCTCCGCTGGCGTATGTAGAGTATCGGCGGACAGGGAGTCGTTCAGCTCGGGGTTGTAGCCCAGGACCCACTGTGCTGGACTGTAGCCCTTGTGGTGCATCATCCTGTTGATCTGGTTGGGCACATAGTCCAGTGCTGTCTTCAGGTTCTCGACGGTGCGCTCTAGGCCGGTCTCCTCGAACCAGAGCTCCGTCGTCTCGCGCATCGCCTGGTGAGCTCGCTCCACGGGGCCCAGTGCCTGATGAGCCTCGCCAGGGGCGACTCGCATCTTGATGTTGCGTTGGCTGGCCCAGTCCAGCATCTCCTGACTGCATGCTGCGCCGCACTCGTCCATTATGAGGTTGGTTGGGGTCCCGTAGTGCCGAATCCACTCCTTCTCGATGGACTTGATGGCCTCGGCGGTCGTCTCCCGGTTGACGATCCTGCACTTCTGGAACCGGCTAGCTCCGTCCAGCACGTGCGCAATCCTCGCCGAGCTTGAGCGCAACTTGAACTCGAAGAAGTCCAGGTACAGTGCCTGGTTGAACGTCGTCCAGGAAGTTGGTGCCGACTTCGGTGGCTGTGATGCTCGCTTGCGCTCCGCGCAACTGGCGCACTTGTACTGCTTGGCGCAGGCGATGACTTCTTCTCTGGCGCCCGCTGTCGTCAGCATCCTCACGAACACCTCCATGCCGGGGTGGCCCAGATTCTTGTGGAGGCGCTCCACGTACCCGAACACGTTCTGGCCGAACTCGCTCTTGAGCATCTTGTTCTGGTACGTCTGCTTGGCCTCGTTGCTGTCCACCGTCGTGTGGTATACATATATATATGTATTCCACCGCGTCCTCGCCCTCCTTCAGGCCCGACACCAGGACGTCGGGGTCCTGTCTCGGGGGCTGCTCCAGCAGGTCACTCAAGATCTGCGCCAGGAGGGGCCCGTAGTTCTCGGCGAAGCTGGTGCGGTGCAAGTTGGTGCCTGGAATCTTGCCTTCAAGGTGGACGTGCTTATGCTGTTTATCACACTGGTACTCGTTGAGTCCTAGAGCCATTCCTCGTCGTGTCGTGCGAACTCCAGTGCGTTTCCGAGCCAAGCCTTCCCCTGGAATCTCCAGTCCTGTCATACACTGGTCGAATAATACATGATGTCCGGGTAGCTCGTAAAGTGCCTTCGTCCTCCAGCTCCGTGCCGTAGCTGGTTGCTCCAGGTGAGCATCTCGGTAGGCTTGCCACTGCTTGTTGTAGATCTGCTTGCAGAACATCAGGTGCGTGCGATGATGATCCTCACGACGCTGCTGCAACAACTTCTTGTCCTCGTCGGTTTTGCAACCTCGCTCCTGCATGATCGTCCAAGCCTTACACTCGGGGCTGATCCATATGTCGTCGGGCTGCTCCTCGTCGATCAGGTTGAGGAACCTCTTCTGTATGCTGGGCTTGCTGAAGTCCCAGCCGTTGTGCACTCCGAACGACCTCGCCTGGTGTCCACGCTGTCTCAGCTCCTTTGTCAGCTCCGAGTTGCCGCCATAGACCTCCCATATCTTGCGCTTTCCTTTCTTGACGTCCTTGGCCCTGCTCAGCTCCTGGTCTATCTCCTTGCTGGCCGCCTGCAGGGCGTCCTGGCACTTGCGCAACTGCTTAACGTTGAGGTCCTTGGCGATATGGATGTCGTCGTCTACCCTGGTACCCTTGTTGTCGATCTCGACCATGTTGCCGATGAAGTCCACCGACTCCTCGTAGGCCAGCACCTCGTCTCCAAGGAAGGTGTAGGGGCTGATTGGGTGCTGCACGCGAACATGGTCCAGCATATTCTGCGGCAACAGAGTCTGGTCGGCACGATCTTTCATGCACTCATCGTAGCTCTCCAGCATGTCCATGATGAAATGTCCTCTCTTGGGCTGCTGGCGTAGCTGAAACCACTTGCCGTCACCGTCCCAGCATGCCCTCTTGTTCTTGTAATCCACGACCATGCCCAGCTCCTCCATCACCGGTCTGGCGAACAGAAACGGCGTACGTCCAGGGATCACGTAGGTAAGGATCTCCACGAACTTGCCGCCAGGGAAGGAGGGAACCATGACACATGCGGTCGCATCGCCGGTCGCGTCGTTGCCGTACCTGAAACTCTTGTTGCACGGGAATATCTTCAACTTGTTGACTGGGAACCCTTTTGTGACCAACTGCTTGCAGTAGCCCTTGAGCGTCTCGTGGCCCACTATCACGCTGGTCGCTCCACTGTCGCGTATCGCCTCTGATGGGTCCAGCTCGGTCGAGTTGTACACGTCCTCCGTATCGTCGGTGACCATCCTCGCCTCGGCCGCATCATCTCCGACATTCTGTCTCTTGCGGCTCGCATGTGGGCAATATCTGGCGAAGTGACCTCGACCTCCACATCGTAGGCATATAGTCTCTTCCGTCGCTCTGATAAGTGGCAGGGATGATGGCTGACCTCGTCCAGGTGAGCCTCTGCCATGTCCGCTGGTATACGTACTCTTGCCATGTCCTTTGCTGGTGCCTCTCCCAGTCGCCTTTCCTCTGGATGTGCCGCGTGCCGCGCCTCGTCCTCGAGCCTGACCGGCCCTGGGGACGATAGCCGTTGTGCTTCTCTGTGGTGGCGGCACCATCGCGACAACTGGGTAGAAACCTCTGGCCAATCTCATGTCATTCATCTTCTGTCTCGCGTCCGTGTAGGCTGCCATGATCTCATCGTACTGGTCCACATCGTACGTCTGGTCCGGCATGGGGTTGCCACTCAAGGTGGCCGTCTCACTGTAGTAGGCCGCCTCTGAGTCGAAGCCGTGGCCTGCGTATGCCTGTTGATCCTCTGCAGCGTCCTCATAGTAGTCGTCTTCCTCGTACCCGTAGTGGTAGTAGGCATCCTCCTGGATCTCGTCCTCTTCGTCGTAGTCGTCCAGGTTGTAGGCTGCTGCTCCTGAGCTCGCTCTGGTGCTTGGGAAGGAGTCTAGGCCAAACGTCTTCTTCATCTCGCTCTCTACCTTGTCCAGCGACAGGTCGTCGCCAACCTGGCTGGTGACCAGCTGCTTGCCCTCTCTGTCCAAACCTGCCCGTCGTAATAAGAACCAGCCGAGCACCTTGTCTGGTAATGTGACGTCGTGTGCGCGGATCTTCCGCTCGGCTGTGCGAAACCTCGTGAGGTAGTCCATCAGCGTCTCCTTTGGCTTGCGGGCCGTCTTGAAGAAGAACGTCTCGAAGTCTGTCGGCAGCTCCGTAATTTGGTCATACTTGTATGCCCTGTCGAGCGCATCTAAGATGGTCCGCCAACCTTTCTCCTCCTCGAGCTTCTCGATGTCCAGATCCTCGACCACCTCCCACGCTCGACCATTCAGGCCCTGCATGATCTCCAAACCCACTGTTCTCTCTTGTTCTCTGCCACGAGCTCGAGCTGCGAAGATCTCCACCTTCCGTCGGAAGGTCTTGTACCCGTCGATCGAGCCGTCGAACTCTGGGGCTCGACCCAGGAATCCTGAGGAGAGCTGCTGTCCGTCTCCAGCTGCTGCGGCACACCCAAGCGCGCCTCCTGCTGCTGCTCTTCGTCCCCCTTTGCCGTCTGGTGGACCCATTGTCGAAGTACTTCTCTGTGTCCGTGTTCGTGTCCGTGGAGCTACTGCTCCGCTACCAATGTCAACTCGTCGACGCTCTCGAAGTCGTCAAACTCTCTCTCGAAATCCGTTTCCCGTCCTCGGCCGAAACGTCCTCGACACTATCCCCGATCTCGCTCTGCGGGCGGGGAGAAGTGATGGTAACCTTTTGGTCTGCCGAGAGGCCTCTCGAGCTAAAGATGGCAATGGTGCTTGCTGTCATGACTGCTGCTCTGCACTACGTGCTGTACATATGCTCTGCCATGCCTGCTGGGGAGGGCAGTATCTAACATCTTATGTCAGAAAACCTTTGAAATACACTCGCAACTGCATTGTATGGAGTACAATTCACAGGTGTTGGTGATGATGACGGCACTGGCGATGATGATGGCATTGCTGGAGATGACGCTGCGGATAATGCTGGTGACGGCGATGATGCTGATGATGATGGTGATGGCGTTGATGGTTATGCGCGTGTTGTCGGTGATGATGGTGGTAGCGACGATGTTAATGATGATGTTGGTGATGATTATGGTTATGATGGTGGAAGGGATGATGATCGTGGCAACGATGATGTTGATGACGCGGCTGACGGCTGTGATTATGATGATAGTGGTGATGGTGATGATTAGGATTGTGGTGTTGACTCTGATGATGTTAATGATGCTGGTGATGACAAAAGGAGGAGGGGGAGTGGCTCATCACCACGGCCGGTGATGATGACGACAATGATGGTGATGATGCAGATGATGATGAGCATGGTGATGATAAGATGATGATGCTGACAGCGAAGGTGCTGATGACTACGATGGCGGCGATGCTGATGCCGATGGTGACGATAATGGTAACGGTGAGGATGATGATGATGATGGTGATGGTGATGGTGATGGTGATGATAAAAATTGTGGTGGTGATGATGGTGGAGGGAGGAGGGGGGGAGGAGGGGGAGAGGGGAACGCGGGGCATTGTCTCTTCAGAACGAAGACCCAGCACCACACGATGGTTGAGTCAAACATCGTGTTATGCGCAATCAGAAATTGGGAGCTGCCGACATAGGAGGAGGAGGAGGAGGAGGAGGAGGAGGAGGAGGAGGAGGAGAAGGAGGAGGAGGAAGAGGAGGAGGAGGAGGAGGAGCAGGAGGAAAAGGAGGACGAGGAGCAGGAGGAGAAACACAACAAGGGGATGAGCGTGAAAACCCAAGTGGAAATAAGGTGGAAGGAGCGTGGAGCAAGGAGGACCAAGGGACGGTGAAGGGAAGGAAACAAGGGGGGCGACAACGATGAAAATGAATTCGGATCCAGGAAAATGGCCCGAGCGGGGGCGAGAGCGCCATTCTGAATGACGGGAGCGAAGCGCCGACCCGAAAAGAAGGCCCACATCGCAGAGAAATGTCAATTCTGGAACACCGACGACGATCAGATAGTGAACAAACATACCAAGAATCACGTGTTAATGTTACGTCTTCGAGTTTAGAAGAAGACGGCGGTACGCGGCGAGGGCCGGACATCTTCTGGACAGAGTCAGGGGAGAGAGGAGAGTAGCGTTCATACGGGGGAGGAGGAGGAGGAGGAGGAGGAGAAGGAAGCGGAGGAAAAGGAGGAGGACGACGGTGAGGATGGCGACGAGGGAGAGGATGAGGCCGAGAAGGGGAGGGAAGGAGGGAGGAGGGGGAGAAGGAGGAGAAAAAGGGGAGCAGAAGGGCATGAGAGTAGACGGGGAAGGAGGAGCAGGAAGAGGAGCAGAACGACGACGACGACGGACCAGAGTAATTACACCCAAGTTGTATCAACAACGCTGCAACGCACGCTCCCGTCCCAAGTCCCCTTCACATGAGTCCGTACAAGCAGTTGAATCCTCCGTCACTTTGCAAGGCCCCCCCTGAAAGACGGGTGCCCCGTGGGCCCACAATTCACGCTGGCATTCCGTTTGTAGCGAAGGTGCATTCTTTTTTCCCGACTTCAGAGGTAAACGACAAGGTAGGGTCAAAGAGTTTAAGGAAGTGCCGCAGTGCCCAACGACAGCCCCGCTCTAAAAAGAAACCTTCGTCCGTCCGTGGAATTTGTCGCACACCTTTTTGTTATACGTGTGGTGCCAAGTGCTGAGAGAGTCGCAGGCGACAGCCCCACACAGAAAACCAACCACCCCCCGTCCGTGCAATCGTTGCGCCATGTTTTAATTTGGATTGCTTATATTACTTGTAAAAGGAAGTATTGGGCGAGAGCTCCATTCTGAAAATCCGTTCCCTCCATACGTGAGGCTGTTCGATGTTTGAAGGTGAATGCGCGCGGGTCTAATGCAAGAGCTCCATTTCGAAAAAGATCCACCTTGCATCCGTGCAACTTGTCGAATCATCTGACTTCCAGACTGCGGACGGTAAGGAAACCTCTGGCAACTCCTGCGGCCCGCCCTACGACATGCCTGGTGGTGCGCCAAGGGAAAATTGCTCGTAAGTATGAGAGATCGAGGAGTAGGAGGAGGAACGCGAGGAGGAGGAGGAGGAAGAGGATGAGGAGGAGGAGGAGGAGCACGAGGAGGAGAAGGAGGGGGAGCAGCAGCAGTTGCAAGAAGAGGAGGAAAGGCTGCAGGATGAGGAGGAGAGTGGAGGTGGAACTGGAGGTGGAGGTGGAGGGAGGGAGGGCGGGAGGGAGGGACGGAGGGAGAGGGGGAGGGAGGGAGGGAGGGAGGGAGGGGGGAGGGACGGAGGGACGGAGGGAGGGGGGAAGAAATGGAGGAGTTTCCAGGCCCTGCCTCGTGGCAGCAGAAGCTCCACCTCTGCCCGCCCCAGGGCTATCCGGCGGGAAGGCTGGGCGCGGTTCGGCTGAGGCCTCGACTGCTTGGACGAGACGCCGCAGCCGCCGCTGCTGCCGGCGGAGCCAGGGATCCCAGAGTCGCCGCACGGGCACTCCCTCGAAGAGGCGCCCGCGAGCCTCAGAACTTCTGTACGTCTCCTGTCCCTGAAGCAATTTGCCCGCTAGATTTCTACATGTTTCTAACGGCCGCTGGGGAAACCTGGGCCCCCCAAATCGGTTGGCCCCTATCTTTGGCCCCCCACCATTGGCCTTTCACTTTCACTGTGGCCCCACATTTTGTGAAATGCGTCAAGTTGGTTAGGGCATTCTGCCGCAAGGGTGTCATTGTTGTTGTTCTCGCAGTCTCTCCCCCTCTCGGTCCGCACAGAAGCATCCAGTCACGATTTGGTCCGCCCAGGTGTGGCCCGTGGTCGTTTCGCACATGGGGTAGAAGGGCGTTCCCGGACGCAGCGGGTCAAAGGATATGTAAATCACCAAAACCGTCAGGGGGGCCGAGACGGGGACGGAATTGGTGGGGACGATAGTTGGCCTCAGCTCCTGTCCATTCTGCACAAGAATTGCTGTCTCTCTCGTTGCCAATGTTGTCCGATCGTGTCGAAGATGCGCCCGCCCCCCCGCCTCTCCGTCAAGGAACAAGCAAGGATAAAACATCAATGCTTGGATAATCGCGCCTATTTCTTGGGCCAGTTCTTGGTCATCATAAATCGTTCCAGGGCGTCCCAGAATGCTCACAGAGCGTCCTGGTTCGCTCTGAAGCGGCCGCTGCCCCCGATGCACCCTTCAGACCCGCCAGCTCTCAGAGATGCCCCATGCATCTTCATCCGAGTTTATCTTCATTCAGCCTTCGCTGAACTCTCACGTCGTATTCTTCGCAGCGTGGACCGTGGACCCCTGGAGGTCAAGACCCCTTCCCAAGGACCTTTTCATTCCGAGTCGTGTTTGGTCGGTCCTGGGGCCCAGCGAGGGCGCCCAGAGGCCGAAACAAATCAAGAACCATCCGCCATGTTCTTTCCCAACGGGAGGGGTGCCTGGGTTTGTCTTGTGCGATTGTTCTGGGTTTGGCATGTGCCTAGCATGTGCCCGACATGTGCGGCAATTTTTCCCACGGACGCGCACGGTCGAACTGATTATTTATCCTCCATTCGCCGAATGTCTGGAGCCCGAGGACCCAGCGAGGGCCCCCCAGAGGCCGAACGCGGCCCAAAACGTACCGTCGTGATCTTCCCACGGCGAGAGGATGTCAGGGCCGGAAGGGAATCGTCATGGTTTTTTCCTGGATGGGGCATATATCAATGTATCAAGGGTGATATGACCTTCCGACAAAGTTTGCCAATCCGCCCCCTGTCTTCTCTCCTCTTCCTCCTCCTCCTCCTCCTCCTCCTCCTTTTCCTCCTCCCCCTCCTCCTCCTCCTCCTCCTCCTCCTCCTCCCCCTCGTCCTCTGCAGGGGCGACGTATTCTCAGGAGGCGAAGTCCCGCGGCAAAGGCCATCAACTCGGTCCCCCTCATCTACATCGTTTCGATGGGTTCTTGAACAAATTGCACGGGCGTGGGCAGGCGCTGGGGCAGAGGACGCACGCGATGCGCACGTTGTGGCACGGCAAAGTACGTATGGTGCGAGCTGCGGGCCCCAGGCCTGTACGACATCCTGCGCCTTTTCATGATTACAAAGTGCTTCGACATGGCGACGAGGAAGCTGCACACGATGCTACGGGGGGTGCCGACACCAGTCGTACCGCCTGAGTCCGACGAGCAGCCCTTGCCTTCGCCATTGGTGACCCGCGGACTCCTGCACAAGGCGTTCGAGGAGATCTTCGCTCGCAGGGCCTTGGGCGCGGCGCCGCCAGGCGCGATGGAGGAGATGCTTCAAAACGCGGTAGACGCTAAATGTCCAAAGCGATGGCAGATTCCCATCGCCTCGATGCGTCAGAACGGGGTGGTCCTGCCACCCCTTGGCTTGGCGTCACACAGTGCGTGCTTGGCCGTAGGGCCCATGCTCCTGGTTTCTGTGTTAACCGAGCCGTGAACTGGCAGGTGCGGTGCACACGTGCTGCTGCCTTTTCAGCGGGGATTTCATATTGTCGAGTGGCCGCTGGGTGGCTGCGATACGTCCCAGCGCCTCGAAGTGTCAGAACGGGGGGCCTTCCGCCCCTTGGCGCGGCGCTGCGCAGTGCTCGCTTGGCCGCAGGGCCCGCGTCACGCGTTCCTGTGGCAGCCGCGCCGCTAACCAAAAGGTGCGTCGCATACGTTTTGTTGCTCCGCTGGCGGGGATTCCATACTGTCGGCTGGGAGATCGTCGCAGCGCCCCGAAGCGTCAGAACTGGGGACCCTTCCGCCCCGCGGCGTGGTGCTGCGCGGTGCGCGCTTGGCCGCGGGGCCCGCGTTCTAACGGCAACCGCGCCACTGTCAGGAAGGTGCGCCGCTCGCGTGTAGCTGCCCTGCTGGAGGGAACTACATTTTGTCTGGACGCTTGGTGGCTATCACGCTGGGCTCGGCATACATATCGCGTTGCTGGGGCGGCGGCGACGCGAGCACTACGGCGCGCTGACGCAGTACTACTTTGTTGTGATGCTGGCGCTGCACGCCGTTGCCGTGGACGACCTCTCCCTCTCGTGAGCCCTCGTCTGCGGCGCGCGGAAGCCCGCTGCGCTTCCCCCCGCTGCCCCCTCCCCCCCCCCCTTGCCTCTGCCCTCCGAATGTCTCTGTTTCGGCACATCCCTCACGCGTTCCGTGGCCCCATAGGGAGCTCCACCGAAGGCTCCAATGGCAGGGTCCGCATGGCGGCCCCGCATTTTGGCGCACCCCTCACACGGTTCGTGGCCCTATAGGGAGCTCCACCGAAGGCCCCAGTGGCAGAGTCCGCATGGCGGCCCCGCATTTTGGCGCACCCCTCACACGGTTCGTGGCCCCATAGGGAGCTCCACCGAAGGCCCCAGTGGCAGGGTCCGCATGGCGGCCCCGCCCCATGTTGGCGCACCCCTCACACGGCTCGTGGCCCCATAGGGAGCTCCACCGAAGGCCCCAGTGGCAGGGTCCGCATGGCGGCCTCATTTTGGCGCACCCCTCACACGGTTCGTGGCCCCATAGGGAGCTCCACCGAAGATGATGCCCACAATTGCGGTATTAACCATTCCTTATGGTTGGGTCTTTCGCCAGGCTAATTAGCTACGCTCCCGCGAGGCCCGCCCCCTTGCTGGTCTGCCTCGGGAATTGCACTTCTGGGACTTGTGGCCCCGAGCTCTCTGTCTTCTGGGGCACGCGCGCACCTCGTGCGTCGGTGCGCACGAATCTGGGGCCTGGCCCCCAGGCCCGTCGGGGCCCGCGGGCCCCCCCTCGAACCGTGCGATTTGAACCAGTCGCCCGACGGGCGCGCCCTCCTGAGTTTCACGAATAACGATATTCAGTTTTGAACCCGACGATTTAAACGCTCCGGCTCACACGCAGGGCTTGCTCGCGGCCACGTTCGCTCCGCCGCGGCAGCGCCGGCGAGACAGCGGAATGCAGGCCCATAGTCGTGTCTCATATTATCTTGCCCGTCTTCCTCTCATGCCTCGCGGCCCGGACCGCGCGGGGCGCCGCGCGCTCGGGCCGCCCGCGACGCGCGCGCCGTCGCGGGGTGGCGAGAAGGGCCCACCGCCATCGTGGCCCGCGGCTTGACGGGGGCCTCCGAGGAGGCTGCAGAAGAAATCGCAGCGACGCGACGACGATCGACAGCAGGCCGAGGGCCCCATGGGCCGAGGCGGCAGGGGCAGCAGCACGGCGCCGCCCTGGCACGCTGGCGGAGGGCGGCGCTCGCCGAGCACGGGCCGCCAGCGGCAGTGCAGCAAGCGCCGCCGAGGAGGGTGCCACGCGCGCCCCGGCTGCCCGGCGGGCGAGAGTTGGGCCCGGGCCAAGCGGGCGGGCACTCCAGGTTGGGAGGGCCGCAAGCAGCGCGACTGCAAGCGGCCCAGCAACGACGACGAGGCCGAGGCCGCGGAGCTCGAGAAACAGGCGCCGGCCAAGCTGAGGTTCGGCGCCGAGGGCCTGCGCGCGCCGCTGGCTGCATGGCGTCAGCCCAGCCAAGAGCTCGCAGGACAGCACGGCAGCGGAGGCGGCGGCGCAGCTGGCCAAGATCCCAGCCCTGGCGCCTGCATCTTCGGCGACCCAGCCCGCTGAGCCCAAGCTAGGGATCAGGCTCGAGCCCGCCGCGCTGCGCTGGCGCCAAGCTCAACGTGACCAGGATGACACGGCTGACCAGGGCGCGCAGCTGGAACAACGCAAGAAAGAGTTAGTCGGCAAATTGGACGAGGCCATCGCCGAGGTCCTCGCAGCCAAGCATGAGCCCAGCGCGCCGCAGCAGGAGGTGCGCGAAGCCGGAGGAGGCCCAGTCGAGCCAAGTGCACCATGCGCGCAGCCAGCCGACGGACGGGGTGAGTTCCCCAATTTGCACCAGGTGACGTCGACCTCCAGGACGAAGCCAGCCGAGCCAATTATCAACCAGCAGCTGGTCTGGCCGCGCGAGCAAATCACATGTTCGACGCGCGCAACATGGAGGGGGGCTCGGACACGGAGGCGGCCGCGACCCCGCGCGAGCTCCAAGCCAAGGCCTAGAGCCATTAGCGCCGACGTGGAGCAGACGGCCCAGACGCAGCACCAGTCCAACAGGCAGACGCAGCCTCGGCCGCAGAAGGAGACGCGGAGGCGGCGGCGGGCGCAAGCAAGCTCGACTTCTCCGGCCCAGAACAGATGGCCAAGCGCATCGAGCAGACCGCGGCAATCAAGGAACGGCAGAAGGTCGCCGCGGCCGAGCGCGCAGCAGCCCCTGCGCAAGCGACTGATGCTGCCGATGCCGCGGCTATTCCTCCTCGCGCCCCCAGCGGCGTTGAGCCAACCAGTGGGCGTCGGCCTCAGCGGAGGAGGCGACGGGCGCGGCGCGGGCCCGCGGGCAGGAGCTGCCGCAGACACGCTCGAGACATTCAGCGAGGGGGTCGGCGAGAGTAGCAGCCGGCAGCCTGGGGGCTCTCCCCCAGGGCCCGCGCCAAGGAGGCCTCCTCGGCCGATCCCGACGCCCGGGCCGGCGCCCGAGCCGGCGCCCAGGCCGGGCGCCCGAGCCGGCGCCCTGGCCGGCGCCCAGGCCCGCTCCGGAGCCGGTTCCAGCCGGCGCCGGAAAATCGAGTTCCGAGGCGACGCCGAAAAAAAACCATTCCAATACACATTTGTTTGTTTTGAAAATGTTGAATTTCTGCTTCTGGCGCCCGGGGCGCCTCCCGGGCCGATTCCGGCGTGCTCCCGCTGGTTCCGAATCGTGCTCCCGGTGCAGCGCGGGCTTCATTTCCGCGCTTCCGCTCGTTTCGGCTCGTGCCCCCGCTGCAGCGCTGGCGTCATCTCCCGCGCCATGCCACGGCATGCAATGCAATGTTAGGTTCATACTACGCTTCGCGGTGCTCTTCTACGCCATGCCATGCCGTGCTCTACAATGCATCGCGTACCTTTTCTGGATCATTGCTCTGCTCGACATTCGACTGCAGAGAGGGGACCTGCGCCATGGTAAGGGATGGGAGGGAGGGGTGGGGTGCCAGATATGACGCGAGCGCACTTAGCTTGTCCTCCCCCCCCATCCTCCCCCCCTCCTCCTCTCCGCCTTCCGTAGCCGTTTTGGCTCAAGACTTATGTTTTGGCGGGCGGGGCCCGCATTGGCTGAGACGGATGCCGCTAGTCCGCGGCGTGCCCCGAGCATTCCTCCAGGCCCGGCCCTGGAGAGAGCCTGGTCGGACGTGCTGCGCGCCGCCGCCCTGTGCTCCTCTGTTTCCATGGCACCCAAGAAGTGCGCCCCGTGGGTCCAGTCTGGACCGACGTGGAAGTGCACGAGCTGCGGCTGCGGGAAGAACCACTCCACGCGGCGCTGGTGCAAGCACTGCTTCGCCCCCAGGAACGACCAGCCGCGCGAGGCCCAGGCCCCGCGGCCGCGCGGGCATTGGGCGGGCGGGCGCCCTGCTGCTGGGGGCGCTGGCGGCGCTGCTGGGCAGGGCGGCATTCACGTCGAGAAGCTGGACCCCGCGGAGCTCCAGCACCTCCTCGCCGTCGCTGTCAAGCTGGGCAACTCGGACCTGGAGCGCCGCTGCAGGGCCGCCATCGCCAAGCAGGAGACGCCTCCTGCCCCCAAGCCGCTGGCCACCCAGCTCTCGGGCGCCACCTACGCCCGGGGCCGCCAGGTCAAGAAGCTGGCCTCGGCCATCGACCAGTTCGAGAAGCTGGAGAAGGCAGCCGACGAGCAGCGCGACCAGATCGAGCAGATCAACAAGCAGCTCGAGGAGTACACCCAGAAGCATGACGAGCTCCTCGCGCAGCTCCACAGGAGCAGGGTCAAGGTGTCTGAGCCTGTCCTGGCCTTGGGTCCCCTCCTCGACGGCACCTGCGACTCCGTCGAGGTCGACATGGGCAGCATCTTCGACTTTGGCAGCGAGGACGTCTCGCAGGAGGACGAGGAGGTCCATGGGCGCCGCGCCGAGCTCGAGAAGCAGATCCCCTCCACGGCGCGCGAGATCTTCCAGATGGCCGCCGACGCCGCCGCGGCGGCCAAGCAGCAGCACCTCGAGCACGCGGAGCGCATGGGCAAGAAGCGGCGTGGTGGCGCCGGTGCAGCAGCTGTCGCGCCGGCCGCTGCCCCTGGGGCAGGCGGCGCGGAGGCCGCGGCCGAGGCCGCTGCCTCCGCCACGCCGACCGTCTACGCGGGCGGCGACGCGGCTGGGTGCGAGCCCGCAGCAGCGGGCGCAGGCCCAGGCGCCGACGCCCAGCGAGCGGCGGCCCAGGCTCGCGCATCGCAGATCCTGGCAAAGCGGCAGACAGCAGCGGCGGCCCGCCCTGGCTCCGCCAGGGCCCAGGCCCCCGCCACGGCGCCTGCAGCAGCGGCGGGGTCCACTGCGCCCCGAGGGGCGGGCCAGCGGGGCCCCCGACCCTGGCCTCGCGAGAAGGTCCGAGGCTGCTGCGCTTGACTCCATGGATCTCGCCCAGCCCTCGGTCAACATGACGCGGCAGAGCCGCCGCCCGCAGCGAGCGCGGGGAGAAGGGAGAGGGCGGCATTGGGTGCGCGCGGGCTGCCGCGGACGCGCGGGTGGTCGAACCCTCCCGCTGCGCCCAGCCCACCGCGGACGCCGCCGACGGGCGGGTGGCGGATGCCGTCTACGGTTCTAGCCTAGAGGAGCTGCTCAGCGGGGCCTTCGCTCCTGGCCCCGCTTTCAGTGCCGAGGCTGCTGCGCGAGAGGTTCAGGATCTCGCGCAGCCCTCGGTCAACGTGTCCCAGCAGAGCCGCCGCCTGCTGCGAGGTGGCGGGGATGGCGCTGCCCCAGACCACAGCGGAGGGGGCGGCATCGAGCGCGCGCGGGCTGCCGCGGAGAATGGTCAGGGGGCCTTCGAGGTCGAGCTGCCGCCTGGTGGGCGGCCCTGTCTTCGCGGGCGCAGAGCTGACGACGCCCTCCACGCGCTGCTACAGCCTGCACCTGGTCGCGGGCCCCAGCCCTCGCGGGCTAGGGAGGAGCGCGCGCCCAACCAGCGAGCCCAGGCGCTGCCTGGAGTGGAAGGCTAGGTGCCCTGCGCAGCGCAGGACCTTGCCGAGGGTTCGCTGAGGGTTGTGCGACCTGTGTCACAGCAGGCAGCCCGAGTGCCCAGCGCCTCTTCTCTGCCAGCTGGGGGGGGGCTCGGGTGCAGCAGCCGCCTCGGAGAAGCCGCGGTCGCGGCTAGCGGGGCTGGACATTGAGGAGGTTGACGTATTCGCAGACATCGATTTTCTCCTGGACGACGAGCCCGTCTTGCGCGGGACCGCAGATCACGAAGAGGCACCTCCACCTCGAGCCCACTCAGGAGTCAAACCACCGCTCGCCACGTCGGGGGAGAGGGGGAGGGCGAGAACCCCCTGCGTCTCCCAGGGGGGGCGGCGGGGTGGAACCCACGCTGTCGCGCCCACTCCTCGGAGGATGGTGGCGGGCGTGCCGACCGCCCCCATCCCACGTCAGAACGATCTGTCAGCGTCGCCCCGTTGCCAGTCCGATGGTCTGGCACGTGGTGGCGCGGGATCGGGCTCGCGCACTCCTCCGGACACCGCGGCGAAGTGCTACGACGGCGGCCCTCAGCGCGGGACTACTGGAGGCAAGCTGCATGGCACTGGCCCCGCCCGCAAAGGCGCGGCTACAGTATTTTTCGGCACTATCACTGAATGGGGCCCGGAGTCTCTCGGATTCTTGCGGGCCCGAGGACGTCAGCACAGCGCGGCGCGCTTCGTCGCGATACACAGGACGGCAGCGGATGTGCAGGGCATCCGCACGGAGGTTACCAAGGACGGGCGGCGCGCCATGATTACCCCAGCTGCGCCGTCAGTCAAGTCCGCTTCGAGCTGCAGAGGTGGCGAGGCCATCTTCGTCCTAAAACACCTGGCAGCCACCTTCTGGTAGCGCATGCTTGGCGCATCGCAGTGCAAGGGCTTCCAGGCGGTCACCTTGCACCTTCTGAGGGACAACCTGGTCGTCGTGACGGTGCGCCTCTTCCATGGGGATAAGCTGGGGGGCGCCAACGTAGAGCGCCCACGGTCTGTCGGTCGTTTCGTCAAGACGCTTGCCGAGCCGTGGGTCATTATCGGCGATTGGAACCTCAGCACGCAGCAACTACAGGCCCCCCAGTTCATGCAGCTGGTGGACGGCATCATTGTCAAGCCCGACGTGGACGTCACTTGCTCCACGGCCTCGGGCTCGTCACTCATCGACTACGCCGTGGCCAAGCGTGGCTCCGAGGCCTTCCCGCAGCTCCGAGCCTGCCTGCAGGTGCCCTGGAAGACGCGCGTTGGCTTGGAGCTGGGCATCGCAAGCGGTCACGAGCAGTGGTGGCACCAGGTCCTGGCGGTGCCGAGGGCGCTCCCGCCCCGCGAGCGCCCTCGCAGACCCCCGCATGAGGGCAGCAAGAGGGCTCGCAGGATGCTGGAGCACAGGCGACGGCGCAGGGAGGACCTCGACCCGAACCTGCGGGCCGCCTTCGACGACCTCGCCGAGGACGAGGAGGCGACCAGCTCGCAGGCCTCGGAGGTGAAGGTGGCCTTCCACATCCCCCCGATGCCCGATGCCAGGGAGCTGGCGGCTGGTGTTGTCGAGCAAGCCGCGTGCTCCACCGCGCGCTGGCGAGGCATGGGCTGCCCCCGCGGGCTCTGGTGTTGACGCGGTCACCGACTTCTACGGACGTTGGGTGAGCACGCTCGAGGAGGCGGTGCTCCAGGTCGAGGGCGCGGATGGCACCATGCGCAGATCATGTTCAGGGCGCGCTGAACTCCCATGCCCCACGTGGGCCAGGATGAAGCCGTCCCCAGGCAGGGCGCACATGAGGGCGCCTGCAGTTGAATGGTGGTGGACGCTGGATACTCTACTCACGAGGCTGCCGACGCTGCGCAGGCACAACTCCGACCACCAGCAGCAGCTCACCACCGTTGCCACCATCGAGAGGATGATGGAGCAGGGCGAGAGTCAGCCCAAGGACGTCATTTTCTGGAAGCGCATGGACACTGCGGACGTGGAGGCTTGGTTTGCGGCGGTCCACTCCAGCAAGAGTGACGCGGCCGAGCCCCACGAGCTGCGCTCCGTGGTCGAGCGCACGCACGTGCTGGTGCAGCGGGCCTTCTCGCGCAGCCTCGCCGCGGCTGGCCAGGCCTTCGCGCGCTGGGCTTAGGACTGCTGGAAGAAGCGCCCTGGGGCGGTCCACCGTCACGTCCAGGCTGAGGCCGCCGCCCCTGATGCCGCGGCCGACCCAGCAGGCCCACTTGCCGACAAGGCAGCCTGCTGGGAGCCGCGCTGGCAAGATCCTGCAGCGATGCGTCCCGACCCCCTCCAGGGCATGAGCTTTCTCTGGCAGGAGGCGCTGCAGCAGCCGCTCGCGCCGCTGGAATTGGAGCAGGTGGACAGCATCGTCGGGCGCATGTCGGGCGCCGAGGCCCAGGGCGCCGATGTCCTCTCGCCGCTGGGCATCCAGAGGCTGACAGGGCTGGGGCGCCAGGGCTTCACGGACGTGCTCAACGCCGCTGAGCGCCTTGGCAGCTGGCCACGCCAGCTTCTTCTCACCGTGTGCTGCACGATCCCAAAGCTCTCAGGAGGCGACAGGGTGATCGGGCCCCCGCCGACGGCGGCTGGCATTTGCCCCCGCGCTCGGGCAACCCTCACCGACCAGTGGTCTGAGAGCCTCGGGGAGCATTGGGACACCACGGCGAGGAAGAGTAGCGCCCTCAGGGCGGCGATCGTCAGAGCTGCCATGGACGAGTCGGCGGTGTCGCCGGGTTTTACTGTCGGTTTCCTTTTCGCTCGACATAGAGAAATTCTACGACAACGTCAGTCTGTTACGGCTCATGAAGGTCTCTAGTGAGCAGGGCTCCCCACAAGTGGTCACCTTGCTCGAAGCGCAGCTTTTCCTGGCCCCGAGGGCCCTCCAGGCCAGGACCTCGTGCAGCGATTTCGCGCTTCCTGAGCGGTCCACTGTCGCGGGCTCGGCGCACGGGGTCAAACTTGCCGAGGTCTTCCTCGGGCCGATTTTGCAAGCTGCGCATTCCAGTGCGAATGCCCCTAGGGCCCCACCCGTTGGGCTTTGGATTTTTGTAGACGACGCGGTCGCCAGGTGCGAAGGCACCGAGTCGTCTGTCAGACAGCAGTTGCGGGCGGCGAGTGCCCAGTTGGCGTCGTCTCTGGGGAGCGTTGGGCCGCCGATTGCGGACAAGACGAAATTGATCGCAGCCCCGCCCTCCTTCGGACGCGCGCTGGAGACCGACCTTCAAGAGGTCGGGCTCCCATTCTCCCGAGTTCAGCGCGCTGACGATCTCGGGCGTGACACCGCTGCCGGCGCCGGGCGCGCCGTGCAAAAGATCCGTTCCAGGAGGCCGAAGGCTCGGCATCGTGTTAGAAAGATTTTCGGACTTCGGCAGCATGCGAAGCTGCGCGACATATCCAGGGGCCTCTTTCCACAAGGGGCACTTCCCCAGGCCTCCTACGGGCGCCCTGTCATGGGCACCCCCCTCTCCTCCATCGCCGTCCTGCGGCGACAGGCCGCGTCGGCTGTTGCCGGGTAGGGGCCTGGCAGGTGCCTCGCTGCGATCTTGTCTTTGCTGCTGGGCGATCGGGGCCCAGCGATCTCGCAGCGAGCGCAGCTCGTCAGGGCGTGGCTGGACATGTGGGCGCACACCCCATCCCTGCATGCTCGCTTTGCTCGCGCGCGGCCACGCGCGCGCGCGTCGGTCGCGCTGCGAACAGACGATGGCGCAGGGCGAGGGGGCCCATCGGAGCTCTGTTCAGGCCACCCTCCTCGACCTCGGCCGGCTCCCAGTCGACGCGCGTGAATGGCACAGGCCCGCCGGGAACGACTGGGAGATTCGGCGCTTCCCCGGCCCGCCCCCCGAGGGGCATAGGAGCGAGGGCGTTTTTGATTTCTCCGATCTCCTCGTCGACCGCAGCGAGGACCTCCCCTCCTCCTTCTGGGCGGCGGCGTCGTCTCATCAGTTCGGGGAAGGCCTGGCCAAGGGCGCTGATTCGATTCTGATCCGCATCGAGATTCGGCGCGCGGCTCGCGCGGGCTCGCACGACGTCGCTGGCCAAACGCTCACGGTCGCGTCGGGGGACCAGTGGCCGCAGGAGAGGCAGCTTGCAGCGGGGTGCCTTGCACCCCCGCTTTGCCCAAGGTGCGGCCAGGCCCCCGAGACACTCTGTCACAGAATTTGGGCATGCAGTTGCAACCGTGGCCCAGACTATGAGGACTCGGATTTCTTGTTTCCCCGGGCCCTCGCGGGCCAGGATCACCTCCCTTCCCTCTGGCTTCGCGGCCCCCCTCCTTCCCCCCTCGCCATTCCGTCGTTTTCTGATGGGCGGGGGGGGGCGACTGCGTGGACGGTGGGTCGGGACGGGGGTGGCTCTGAGCGCCCGCTCGACGCCGACGTCACGGCGCGGGCGTGGCATGGTTCCAACTGTCTGGTCGTCTTCGGAGACGGCTCGGGCGGGCAGTTCAGCAGCGACGCCCGTCGGCGCCGCGTCGGCTCGGCCGCGGCGGCGATGGAACTCACCTCCGACGGCCTCCGTCGCTTGGCTGGCGTCGCGCGCGGCCTCGAAGGCCGACATCTGACCGCCCCTCGTGCTGAGCTGCGCGCTTTGGCGCTGGCCCTGGTGTCTTTCCAGGGTCCCCAGCTTTACGTCACTGATTGTGCCATGCTGATGCGGGGCTGGGAGAAGGGCCTGCAACGCTCTGGCGGGGGCGCAGGCCCTAACGCCGACCTCTGGCGCACGATTAGAGCTGCCTTCTTGGGGCACGAGGGGGAGGTCAGGGTCACGTGGGCCCCCAGCCATCTCGAGCCCGACGATCCTGAGCTATCAGCTTGGGAGCGGCGCGTGGCGGAGGGCACCGGCGCCGCTGACGAGCTCGCTGGCCTGGCCGCCAGTCGCGCTTGGAGCTCGGCACTGGTCGGCACTGCCCCTCACACGGACACGCGGGACTGCGCGGCGGCCCTCGTGCGCAAGCGCGCCCGCCAGGCTTTCCTGGACGCCTCGGCGGCGGCCCCCTGGGCCGCGGCCAGGCCACCGCGCGGCCTTGCTGCCGACTTTCCTCCCCTCCAGCAGGCGCTCCTCGCCTCGAGTCATTGCTTCGTGCGTGCTGCTCGGCATTGGGCTTGCGCCCTTTGTCATCAGCTCGTGCCTGGCACTTGTCTCGTGGAGGCATGCGCCTCTCCGTGTTCGGCAGAGGACGGCTCGTGCGAGCCGCACCCCGCCGACGTCACTCGGGAGGCGGAGGCGGGTGTTCGGGTGGGCGGGAAGGTCATTCACTCATCGCACCGCGTGCAGCTGTGGCCCGCATCCGTGCTGCCGCGCCCCCTTGGCGGTAGTCGAATGCGACCTAGGTAGGGCACGCCGCGACTCTGCGCTGCGTCGCCCTCCTGGGGTTTTATGGCATGAGCCCTCGGCGTTGCCTCAGCTGCGCCCCCACCGCATGTGGATGGCAGGCAACTCCCAAACAACTCCTCTTCCTCCTCCTCCTCCTCCTCCTCCTCCTCCTCCTCCTCCTCCTCCTCCTCCTCCTCCTCGACCGACGCTGCCGTGGCGGCCTGGGCCGCTTCGCTCGCCGTGAGGCCCTGCCCGATGTCGACCATCTCCTGCTCGGAGGCGTCAAGGCGCCTGTTGACGGTGCGCTCGAAGATCGAGATGGTCCGCCCGATCGTCTGGATGGAGGCTTCGGTGAAGGTCCGCATTGCGGTGTCCACATGCCCTGTGAGCTCGGTCCGAAGAGCATCGGCGATGCCCCTGAAGGCGTCAGGGACAGCTGCAGGGGAGGGAGGACTGCCATGGGCTGGAGGAGCACCTCCGGCACGGGCAGGAAGACTGCCAGACGCCAGCCAGGGGTCGGCTCGCTGGAGCACGTCCTCGCCTGAGGCAGCAGCAGCGGCGGCACCGGCACCGGCACGGGCACCTGCAGCAGGCTGGCTGGCCTGGTTGGGGAAGGTCGGGGCCGCCTCCAGCTTGGCCAGGAGGTCCGGCTGTTCCACGGCTTCCATGGTGGCCGCGGCGGCGGCAGCGCGAGAGGCGGGCGCGCTGCCACGGACTGCGCCCCGCGGACGCTCCGAGCGGGGGATCGGGCCGCCGTCATCGCGAGTGCCACGCGGTCGGCGGCGGCGCCGCGGCTGTTGCGAGTTGCCACCGCTGCGACCGCTGCGGCTGTGATCAGCAGCGTCGGTCGAAGAAATTCGTCGTCAGCTCGCCTTGGCCGAAGCCCAGCTTCCTGCGATGGATGTTGTGGCTCTGGCGGAGTGGGACAGGCCTCCTGACCCCTCCGTCTACACGATCGGTGCCCCCGAGCTTGTTGCCCCAGCAGCCGTTCGGCAGGCCGTCGGCCCCTGGATTGCCGACGCTGGCCTCACCATGGACATGGTCTCGGTGGTCGGCGACGCGCCCTCGCGGAGGTTCCACATCCAGCTTCTCGGTGGCCGAGACGTTACTACGCCCCGTTCAGCGGCTCTCGCACGTCATCTCAAGCTTCCTGGAGGCACCTGGAGGTCCTTCACCGCTTTGGCGACCACGGGGCAGAACGTTCCTATCTACATCAATGCGGATCGGAGCCCCAAACAGGTCCGCACCGAGCTGCAGACTCGACGTCTCCATCGACTCCTACAGGAATGGTATCCTCAGAAGTCCTTCGTGGGGCGTAGGCCCAAAGGCAGAGTCCTCCTCAACGGCACGCCGCTGGTCAAGCTGGAGGTGGGCGTTTCCGCCGATGTCGCGACCAAGCTGGTTTTCAACAAGCAGCTGGTGGCCATGCAGGGCTTGGACGAGGCGGGGCTGGTCAAGGAGTTCGACAGTATCTTCGCTGAGGATCGCGGCGTGTCGTGGGGGTAACCCCACCGCGACTCCTTGGGCATCCGTGGCCCCCTTCAGTCGAGGCCTGCACGTGGTCACGTGGAATGCCAGAGGCTTGATTTGTTACAGCCGCAGCAAGCGGAGGCGCAAGCTCCGCACCCTTCTTGCCTACCTGCGGCAAGGAGCGCTCGTTGCTGTACAAGAGGTTCATGGGACAGCTCAGCGGCTTCGTCGGCTCTTGGACTCCACCCCGTACCCGTACCAGTGCTTCTTCTCGGGCTGCCTGTCGGAACCCATGGGCGGGGTCGCTGTCCTGGTACCCGCCCTGGCCCGAGACGCGCGCCACGGGCCGTTGCTGAAGCCTGCGGCTGTGGGGGAGGTCGAGGCCTCCGACACCACCTCCTCGACAGCAGGTGCGACCTCTTCAAGATCCTCCTCATCGCGAGCACGCTCGTCCAGTACCTGTTCCCGGTCGTCGACCTCCTCTTCTCTCTCCTCCCCGCCGTGTTCGGTAGACAGTGGGAGTAGTGAAGGGCCCGCCCATGTTCTTCCCGAATCGGGTGGTCAGGAAAATTGGTGCCCTGTCCTTTAGACTCTTTGCGAAGATGGTCGTGCAGTAGCGTCGGGGACGAGGGTCCAGCATCGTCCCATAGTCTCCGGGCGGGTGCAGCTCATTGAATTCTTCGTGGACCAGGTCCCACATCTTGTAGTCATGAACGTTCACAATCACGGTTTGGATGGGACTGCAAGGGGACATATTGGTCACGAGTGGTCCCGACTCAACGCGTGGGCCAAACAGTCTCCGCGGGAAAGGCTCTTCATCGCCATTGGGGACTTCCACATCCACGACGAGCCGCCCTCCCCGTACGTCCAACCCCAGCCGCTGTCCTTCGCCTCACCCGCTGGCGACCAACATCAGCAGGCATTCTGGCGCCGGCTCTTCGGGGGCATGGTGGAGGTCGAAAACAGCAAGCCTACTCGCTTCGACCGCCACACCCACACGGCCACGCGCATCGACAGGGCCTTCATCAGCCTGCCGTCGCACGCGGTCCCGAATCTCGACATAATGTTGCACCTGGAACAGGACGCGCTGGAGCTCAGCGACCAGGGGATGAGCGATCACGGCATCCTCTCCTTACGCCTCCGGCTACACGTCTCGACGGAGGAGCAACATCAGAGTATCCCCTTCTTCATCTTCGACGTGCCGCAGTTCCGGGAGCACTACGACCTCCTCCACTCCATGTCGAATACGATCGGCCGTTCACCAGCGCAACGGCTTCGCATCATGAAGTCGAACATCACCAACGCTGCGAGACTCACGCGGAACTTCCTCACGAGCCTCCCTGGTGGTGCCAAAGGCCAATCGGCCGCCGCGGTGTGGCGCCAAGATGAGGCCCTTGCTGCCAATCTCATCAAACACACGGAGGTCGGGCGAGCCCACTTGGTCATCAATGGCTCGGCGGTTGCCCTCACAGACGAGGGCCAGTTCGCCGCTGCGGCTGTCGATACTCATCGTTCTCATTTTCGAGCTCTTCAGCTTCGTGCTCAGCAGGCCGCGGCACTGGCTACACGTCGGCGTCGCACTCAGGACGCGGAGTACCACCATCAGCAACAGCGGCACCTTCAACGACGCAGTTGGCTGTGGGCTCCCTTTGCGGCCCGCCTGCAGTTACACGGGGTGCGCGTGTCCCATGGGCGCACCATCCACAAGGATCCCGAAGGCATGCTGAAATCATTGCGGGACCACTGGGAGCCCATCTTTGCAGGTACCGCCGTCGATTCAGCGAAGCTCGACAGGTTCTTGGACCAGCATATCCCTCCCGACATCCCGGCAGCATGCATGGCGCCTCCCTCAGCTGCGAGTCTTCGGCGTGCCGCGACAGGAGCCCGTGACTCGGCACCTGGACCAGACCTGCTTCCGTATGCGGCTTGGACCCGGATCCAGGGTGCCTTCGACCTTCTGGAGGACGTTGCCTTGGACATGTTCGAGCATGGTGCGGCACCGTTAGGCTTCAACCACTCCCTGTTCTCCTTCATTCCCAAGGATTCCGAGGAGGGGGACCTGGTCAATTGCATCCGCGACGCAGGCGCCCTTCGACCGATCACCAGGAAGAACACCGATGCGAAGATCATTGCGTCCGCCATGAACGTCCAGCTGGCGCTGCACGTCGCGTCGCACGCGCACCCTATCCAACAGGGCTTCATCCGAGGACGCAACTTCGGCGGCAACATCGTCGCCATCGACGCCGAGGCGCGCCTGGCCGGACTGCTTCCTGGCGGGGAGGACTACATGCCCCTGCTTATGCTGTTCGACATCGCCGCCGCCTTCCCATCGCTGGGTCGGCAATGGCTGTTCGGTGCCCTCAAACGCTTCGGCGTCCCGCAGTGCTTCTTGAACGGCGTCCATGCCTTGTGTGAGGACTCGGAGGGCTTCGTTCTCCTGGGTGGGGTACATCATCGTTTGTGTACGCTGGCCGGTGGGGTTGCGCAGGGCTGCCCATTGTCAGGCAGTGTTTGGGCAATCGCAATGGACCCGATTCTGCGAGCTCTTGCCCATGTGCCCCCAGGGACATCGCCAATCCCAACCCTTCCTCAAACCTCCTGCCCTTCACCAGCGGGCCACGTTCGGAGCGCCGCAGTGCAGCCAGAGGCGGAGGACCCATACATCCAAGACTTACATTATGGCGGTCTTGCTGCGGCGTGTGCTGACGACGTAGGCGCCGTCAACCGCAACGTGCGCCAATTGCCTGCGGTCGCCAGCATCTTCGACTCTGCTGCCGAGCTCGGCAATCTGCACCTCCAGCCCAAGAAGAGCTACCTGATTCCGTTTTGGGCGCCATTGACCGAGGACGTGGTCCAGCGTGTCAGGCGCATCGTGGCCTTCTTGGTCCCCCAGTGGCGCGACGTCCGCACCGAGGACAAGGGGAAGTACCTCGGTACCATCATGGGCCCCGGGGCAACAGCCGACGACCAATGGGGCCCGGCGGGCGACAAGTGGTGGCGACGGGTGGTGCTTACGAGTCAGACTGGCGCTCCAGTCGACTCGAACGTCCGCCTCTACGGCACGTCGTGTCTCACCGTCCTCACCTACCTTGCCCAGTTCTTCGGTCTGCCGCGCAACCTCGTGCGCAAGGAGTTCCACGCACTCCATAAGGTGCTGCGGCTCCCACCTTCCACCTTCCGCCTGACCGACATGCTATCTTTCGACGCCTGGTTCCCGACCACGGCGGTCAGGTCGATGCAAGCTCTGGCGGCCGGGACGTTGTGGCGCACGGCGGAGTTCACGATTACGACCTCGCCGGCGACTTTGCAACGGCTGGATGCTGTGGCGTCCCGCTTGGTTGGGCTCCCGCGGCTGGCAGCTGGGCAGTGGTCGCCTCCATTCTGGCGCATTGGCACTGCCGTCGTGCAGCGGCTTGCCGCGGCGTCCCGGGGCCGTCCCATGGAGGCCCCTGCC
This sequence comes from Prorocentrum cordatum, assembly GCA_963575745.1. Classification (NCBI taxonomy): domain Eukaryota; class Dinophyceae; order Prorocentrales; family Prorocentraceae; genus Prorocentrum; species Prorocentrum cordatum. The sequence continues at coordinate 1,087,860 of CAUYUJ010014216.1, forward strand.
CGTGCGCTCCCGATGTACCGGCAAGCTGCGGAGGTGGCCAAACGTGCTGTTCGGTTGTCCGTGACATCCGGCACGCGCCCTCACCCACAGAGGGCCTTCGTGAAGTTCCTGCAGGCGGCGGCCCACCCCGACACCTTCGACACGACCCTGAGGAAGAGGCTCGCTACATGGATCGAGCACGAGCGGACCCCACATGACCTCCAACAGAGGCGGCGGCACTTGAAGGTCTTCCTCGTTACACTGCCTCCTGCATGGCGGTGGATCGTCATGAGGGCCCTTGCGGGCGGGTGGCACACCAGCTACCGCATGCATGTTCTCGCTGTGCGGCATGCCTGTGTTTTTGGATGCAGAGAAGGGCGCGACAAGGTCAGCCACTACCTGCAATGCCGTCATGCCCTTCACTGGCTGCCTCGCCCTCGACAGTTCCTTCATGGTGATATTCTGCATCGTCTCGGGCTCGCCGGAGATGAGGCTTACCACGACGATCCACGGCACGAGCACTCCAGGTTTGCAGCAATGCGCAACCTCGTGTTGCTCTATTACCTATACCTGGAGGTCAAGCCTACGGCGTCGTCTACAAGATCACCTACTTCCGCATACTCCACGCACAAGACCTGCCACAGGGTCGCCCTGGACAGGCTTAACAACAACTTCTGAGTCTGGCCCCGCCCGCCGGCCAGCCAGACGAACCGCATGCGGGCACTGGCGTTCCTCCTCCTCCTCCTCCTCCTCCTCCTCCTCCTCCTCCTCCTCCTCCTCCTCCTCCTCCTCCACCTCCCCCTCCTCCTCCTCCTCCTCCTCCTCCTTCTCCTCCTCCTCCTGCCTCCCATTCCTTCCTCCTCCTCCTCCTCCTCCTCTCCTCCTCTTCCTCCTCCTCCTCCTCCCTCCTCCCCTCCTCCTCCTCCTCCTCATCCTCCTCCTCCTCCTCCTCCTCCTCCTCCTCCTCCTCCTCCTCCTCCTCCTCCTACCCCCCCCCATCCGATCCGACGGCGCCTGCCCAACCATCCCAGCGGATCTAAGGGGGGGCGACGATTGCCCCATCCAGAGTTCATTTTCTGGCCCGAGGAGGGAGTTGGCGCGCGACCGGCCCCCCTCGGCGCCCCGCCGGCCCTTCAAGGCGCGCTGCTTCTCCGACGGCGCCAGCTCGTCGGCGGCGGTGGCCACGCCGCAGGGAGGCCGCGCCGCAGCAGCCCTCCGCCGCGTCGCCGTCTCGCCGGGGTGCGGGGCGGGGCCGAAAAAAGGGCGGCTCGCAGGAGGCGTTTTTAGTTATCCGATGGTATGATGTGTTCAGTCCGCGCGCCTTTCCTCGATCTCGGCCGGCGGGCCCCTCTATCGGTGATCTGGGACGGAAATTTTCCCCCGTGGAAAGGGTCGGAGCCTCTGGAATCGCAGATTGAACAAATTCGCACCGGCGGAGCGGATGTCAGGGGTGGTGCGGAGAGGGGGTATCTAAGAAGGCGTAGGGCTTTTCAGCAGGCGGAGGGGCACGTGGAAGGTGCTTGTAGGTTTCTGGAAAGCCTTCTCAGAAGCCAGAAGACCTTAGGAATTGTGGCATTCATCTCCTTGCGCGTGGAAGCCATCGACGTCGTAGCATGAAGTCAGGCTGCGGTCCCGCTCCGTTATGTTCGTTTTGCCTCGTGTCGTTTTGTCAAGTTGCTCTGTCGCATCCCTGCTCGTTTCCTGTCCTCCCGCGAGCCCTGAGACGACCGTGCGGCGCAGACACCCGGTCGTCTTAATTCACCAAGGCACCAACACACCATCAGCGGGATGTGTAGAACAAGTAACGTGAGATTTTTCTGGTATAGCCTTGCGGGAAAAAAACTCGGAGGGGGCAGGGACCAGGTCAAGGGTAACGATGGGGGGGGGGTCGGCCCAGCAGGGAAAAGCATCGACCCCAGATCGCCTACCCATGGCCGATAGAAGCTTGATAGCCCACGCCGCCCAGGACGTGCTCTTTCACTATCGGGGGCCTTTTCACTGGTCAGTTGACGATGTATCGCCGATCCAAGCTCGAAGTGTACCCCGCTGCCCCCCCCCCCCGATCGCTCCCCCTGGTTAGTGCGCGGGGGGGGGATACCTTGGGCATGGCCACGAAATATCCCACATTTGATTGTTCGTTTGTCATCACATTCCCTGGCACCCATTCGTCTGCGCACATGCTTCGGGCCACGGTGCGCTAACCCCCCTTGTCCCTGGCTCCCCTTCTACGCCGACGACATGATTTTTTGACCACGGCGCTTTCCCCAGTTTTCACCATCTGGGAACAGCGTTCGGGCCCCAGGGCAATCAAAAAATGAACCCCCACGGAAGGGGGCGGGACCTTATCGGGTCGTATATTGAAAGACCAATATCGTCGGATGCCTGGGCGATCCAGACAGCGCCTCGCCTTCGGCGCAACATTGTTAGGCTCAGTGATATTGGTGTTCGCCAGATGAGGTCCGAGTTGACGAAATCAGATGGCGCATCGCCGATGCATCGGCGACGCGGCTCGATTCGGAGCAAGAGCTTGTCCATACCATCCCGTCCGACCCCATTTATGCGGACCTTCGGGGCGGGATAAGTGAAGTTCGAAGTTCGAGAATACAGGTTCCTCTTGGATTTCGGCCCCGTGGGGAGGGGCGGGGGGGAGGGCATTTCTGTTACTTTTCTGCCCCAAGGGTTTTTTTTTTCAGATCGAAGCGATGAGGAAGACTGGCCAGGATGGGCCCCGAGAGAGGTCCAGGGATCGGTTTTGAGCGGAGCTTCGTTGGGGGAGGAGGTGTGTGGTGGAACTCTGCGTCTTGTCGGAACCGACGTGCAGTGGCCCTTATAGTGGGCCGGCTCGGACCCAGCCTGTAGCCGGGTGGAGGGTGGTGTGGCGGGCCCGATCCCTTGTCAGGCCCTTCCGAAGATTTGTTGGGCCCAGGCCGACCCGCTCCTTGGCAGGTCCGCCCGAGCCCCGCAGGGGCTCTCCTGCATGGGACAGCCCTCTGGGGCTCCCCACGCGAGTCGCAGGTCAAGGCCCCTAGAGGCCCACGGTCTACGGCGCTCTTGCCGTATTCGCTGGGCCCTGGCCTTATTCTCGGCAATCCTGCGCCGCTGGGTGTCGGTAAGAGAGGGGCGAGGCGGGAGAGGCGGAGGCGGAGGCGGAGTCGGGGACCAGAGGAGGGGAGAGAGACCGATCACCTCAGCGGCGTAGGCCTCCTCCTCAGTGGGGCCTTGGCTGTCTTCAGGATCCTGGGAGGGGCCTGGGGGGTCCTGGCCAGGCGGGCCCGGGGCCTCAAAGCGGCCCTTCTCAGGGTCAGGCCTGCTGCGGCCCTTTCCCTTCGCAAAATCAGGGGCCCACTCCCTGGCCCCGTCCTCCGACGTAGGGATCTCTGAGACATAAAAGTCCGCCAGGCCCTGCACAAGGAGGTTGTGAGACTGGGATTCATCCCTGGGCGCGTCCGGGAGCGCAGCATCGAGAGCCGATCCGAGCATCTCCAGAATACTCTCGGCGATGCTGCGGCAGAGGCCCGGGGGGTAGACCTTCTTCCGCGCGGTCCGGAAGGCCCTGGACCCTACCTCGCGCCCTAGGAGAGTGGCGTGGGCCGCTCGCCCGTGGGAGCAATTTCCTCCCCCAGGCGTCGCAGTCAGGCGACTGTGCAGCCCCGCCATGCGGAGCCCGAAAATTCTGGTCGGGGCCCTGCTCAGTTGTCCGTGCTCGCACTGGTCGAAGTCCGTGGTCGTGGTGCACGGCGCCGACAGCAGCGCGAGCCACGGCTCCCATGTCCACGATGTGACGGCCGCCAGCCGCCAGCTGCACGGGATGGGGTGCTCCGACACCCTGCCGTGCCTGCCACCAGGTGCGCCGCAAGGAGGAGCACCATGGACTGCATCAGGGCATTCCCCACGGCCAGCTGGATCCTCTGCCGTGGTGCAGCGTGCGCCACTCCCCAGAACTGGTCGTGGGACCTGAGCGGCGGTGGGCCTGGCTGCTCTGACCATCTCGCTGCACTCCATGTCTCACATGGCGGTCCTCCTCCCGTCATCACGATCTGCCTCTTCAGGATCCCCTCGTGGAAAACCATCAGGCTGTCCTGTCGCATGAGGTCGCAGCGCTGAGCGTCGATCGCCACGTCGATGCTGAGGACCATGATGTGCGCCTTCTCCGACATCACTTCGAACTTCGGCGCTGACTCGAACACATGTTGAATGTCCTGCTTGCGCCTGTGGCCGCAGAATAGGTTGAGTACGTAGATCTCTGCCCTTTTGTATCCTCCACGGTATCTTCACCTCCGTTGTGATCCCGCTGTACTTGTCGGTGCGGAACTGGTTCAGGTCGTACTTTTCGTCGTGCTGAACTTCCGTCTTCTCCTGGGGTCTTTCTTCTGAGCCCTCCTGGAGCGTGGCCCTGGCAGCGTCATCGAGCACGTAGTCTGCCTCGAGCAGGACCTTCTTTGCATCTTCTTGGCTGAGGGATACCACGTCTGGCAAGGGCCCCGCTGCCTTGATCGCGGGTATGTTCACTCTCTTCCTCAGCAGTCCTCGTGGGAGCTCGTTGCGCAACTCGCTCTCCTCACTGCCAGGCGCCTCTCCCGCGTCAATGGTCGCGACGAGGCAGGCAGGCGAAGCAATCGCCAGGTGCTCGGTGAGGTGGTGGGTCCTGTCGAACAGCGTCAGGCAACCTTGGCACTGCGTTGCTGCGCCCGTCCAGGTACGTGCTAGCCTGACCATGGTCCAGTGCTGCTGCGAGATGTGGACTCTGAGCCCTCTCTGTCGCCTGAACGTCCTCTGGCACCACGGGCATGTCCATTGTCTCGTCGACGCTGTGTCTGGCTCGTCTGCCTGCGGGGGCCCGAAAGGGCTGCCTTCCCTTGTGGAATACGGCACTCCCGCTGGCTGCACTATGGCGAAGAAGCGCTTCTCTGCCATTCGCGCCGCGTGGCCTCTGCTCAGCTGTGCTGCCGCCGCCTTGAGCGTGTCGTTGAGCCTGTACTTCCACGAGGAGTGCGAGCGTATGATCATCATCTCCCAAGGCCTCAGCTCATCACTGGGATCCGGAAGGTCGTGCAGGTCCGCCGAGTAGCCTTGCAGCCAGCGGAGGTCCCCAATTAGCATCTGCGGCCAGGACTGCCTCTTGGCATGCTGGGGCCGCAGGAGGAGCTGGGCCATCGTCGCGAAGGCGAGGGGTGGTCCTGCTTGCAGTAGTTCGCCGAAAAGCCTTAGCCTCGCTAGTCTCAGCAGGTCCTCCGGCCGAACCCTTCCCACCTTGGCGAGCAGTGCCTCATCTTCCGCCTCTGGGTAGGCGTCGAGGTCCAGCTCACCGCCCTCCTTGGTGGCGAACTTTTTCCCCGCCACAGCCCTGTAGACTGCCATGACCATGGCGTGGTGATACTTGGCCTCCGCCCTCGTGAGTCCTGGCCAGCTGCCTTGTGAGAAGCACCTCGACGAGCATACCAGGGCGTCAGCGAATACCATCTTGGTAGGCAGGTCCAGCTGGTGGCTGCGGAAGACCTTCTCTCTCAGCTTCCTGAGAGCGGCTGTAGTGGCGGCTGCGCGGCGGTAGAGCTCTGGGCACACCGCGCCGTGGTCGTCGATGACCGTCCCCAGCGCCACGTGGTTGTGCACTGCGTGGATGACGGCTCCCTCGTAGTGCTTCGACCTGAGTTTGACCCTTCCATGGCACTCATGCCATAGGGTCCTCCTCGCTCCCTTCGCCCCTTGGCCTGCGAAGGCAAAGAGCACCTCCGATTTGCCAGGGTCAAGGTTGAGGACGAGGCCGAACTCCGCGAAAGTGTCCAGGACGATGCCCGCGATGACTGCCACCGCATCCATCGCCTCCTCAGCCTTGCCGATGAAGAAGAATGTGCCGTCGTCCGCAAAGGCCACGCTGTGGCCTGGTATCTTCTCGAAGTCGAGGTCGCTGTCGAGCTGCTGCGCCAGCGAGCGTACGTTGGCACCTGTGACAAAGATGCCGTAGCCCTCCTCCTCGATCCTCGCCTCTGAGATCCTGATGGCCTCCGCCATGGCGATCTCGTAGATCTGGTCGGCGAGGGGTTGGCCTGGGATCGAGGACTTGGTACCCAGGGCAACGTGGTCTGAGCTCTCGCAGACGAACCATGAGGCCGCGTACTGCTCCTCGACCAATGCCTTCAGATGCTCACTGGCCTCCGTACGGTGGAGCAGCGGCATATCCTCCTCCAGCTTCTTCTTCAGGATCTCCAGGGCCGTGGGCGGGACGGCCGTGGACTCGGCGATCGCGTCCTCGTCTGCCTTGGCCATGGGCGTGCGCAGCACCAGCTCCCTGACCATGGAGTAGAATGCGCTCTTGACGTCCATGAAGATTGCCGCGAAGGACAGCATGTTGGCGGACGCCGCTGACTGCAGCATCCTGGTGACCACAGACGCATGCTGAGCGCCTCTGCGCCTGACGCCTCCAAATTGGCGGTCTCCAGCGGCTTGTGGCAAGTACTCCGCCACCTTTGACCTGTAGAAGTGCCTCACCCTTTTGCCCACCATGTCCGTGACCGCGAAGCACCTGTGGTTGCCGCACTCTTCGGCCTGCTTTTCCTTGTGGTGGTGTCTGTAGAAGCCTCCTTTCCACTGTACCGGCTCCACTCCTGTGCAGGCAAACTTGGTTGCCAGTGGGTGGTAAGCCGCCGCCAGTGTCTTCGGCTGTGCGCGGAAGAGCTTCCCCATCAGGCCGTCGACCCCTGGCGCTGAGTCCTTTGTGATCTTCATCGCACGCTCCATGTCCGCCAACGTCGGGACGCAGCTGGGGTCGAGTACGTCTGGCATCACGCTTCCCTTCTCGAACTGCGCCAGCATGAGCTTGTGGAGGTCCACGATCGGCACGTCCGCCGCGAACTCTACCAGGCTGAAGTGCTGGAGCCACCTGTTCCCCATCTGAGCCTGCGACGTCGCGCACGTGCCGTCGAGGAGCTTGACCGAGGGGAGACACTTGTTCATCATGCGCTTCTGAGAGCCAATGCCCATTCCCCTCAGCCGTGCAAACGCTACGTCCGTTTGCCTCTTGCCCCATGCGCCGCGTATGTCTCCTGCAATGCGATGGTACTGATCACGAGCATCTTGGCGGTGAGAGGCCAGGATATCTGCGCCCACTAGCTTCCAGCACCACTGGCTCAGAGCCTCAGTCTTGGTCTGGATTATGTTCGCCATCCAGTAGAGGGTCGGCAGCAGGGTCTCCCAGTCGCCCCCCACCTCCTCTAAGGCCTTGATGAGCGTCTGGGTCGGGCTGACCGCCATGCGCTCGTGGAACAGGTGTCCGTCGGGCCTCTGAAGCTTGGGCTGCAGGCTGTAGGTGCCTCTCTTGCTGGACTGCTTGTTTTGATCCGGCGACGTGGCGACGCGTGAGGCAGCACTCTGCTCGAGGGGCACCGAGGCTGCCGGTTCTGACCTTGGCAAAGCGTGGCCATTCGAGGCATCCGGCGGGCTGGTGGCGACGTCTTGGGACGCTCTCGGCTCGAGGAGCACCGAGGCGCCCCGTTCTGACTTCGGCAAAGCATGGCTGCCTTCATCAGCTTCACCTCGCCACTGGCCAGCACCTGCGCCTGCTGGTGGGTCTGGCACAAGCCTGCGACGTCGCCTTGTGCCTTCAGGCGGAGCCCGCCTTCCAAGTACTCCACGAAACTCGGCACGTATGTTGTCCAGGGTGCGCCAGTGCTCCGCCACCAGCCTGTCCCTGCTGCCATGCTCGCCCTGGCGATCCTGCCACCAGATCCAGTTGATAATGCCGGCCCTGCGGTCCACTGCGTTGCTCCACGCGGCCTCGCAGATATCCTCTGCGATGCGGTCGATGTGCTTGGCCTCGCCGTCCCTGGTGTCCTGGATGGCACGTGGCCTCACAGGATGCCGCCGAAGTAGACGTTTGACGACAGGTACACACCACAGCTTCCAAGATCTGTGGCTGCCCTCCGCCTCCGCAAGGTTGTAGACCCAGTAGGTGGAGCGCTCCTCCATGTGCTCCCTTAAGTCTTCCCCCTCGTCAATTGCGTCCTCCCACGGCGGGTCGCACATGTCCGCAGGCTGCTGAGCTTCGTCCTGCTGTACTGCGGGTGCTTGGCTGCTTCTGGTGTTGGTCCGTCTCAGGTTGTCCGATGCTTCCCCGACAGCTTGACTTAACAAGAGCTCGTCGTGATTGGGTTGCAGCATGCCTTCACTCTGGCCCAAACACCATCTGCCGCCAGCGTGTCCCGCGTAGCCCTCGACGTGAGGGCCTCTGGGCCTGTCTGGCTCCTCTAGGTCGCTGTTGTCCTCGCAGTCGTCCCACGGGAGCGGTGGGTCGATGGCTGCGCTGCAAGTAGCCGTTGGCCATCGTGCCCATGGTGTAGTACCCTGGACGTCCCCTGCTACAGCTGGGATGTCGAAGTCGGGCACCTCGTTGAAGGACACGCGCTTCGAGGTGTGGCCCTGGGGGTACTGCGTCGCTCTTCTTCCTTGCTTCTTTATCTTCGCAGGGTGCTGCTGGCCCATGACCATGGCCGAGAAGTCCTGCACCTGGCGGTAGTCCTGCAGCGCCGTGCGGCATGGTTCCATGACCTTGTCACACGTGACCCTGCGTCTTGTCGATGCCTGCCATTGTGCTGTCCTCAGGTTGCGCCACATCCCCTGGCCGCTGCAGTTGGCCCACGCCGCCATCGTGACCACCAGCATGATGTGACCCAGGCGGTTCCTGGCCCTCCTTGTGGTCCTTAGGAGCAGTGCCCTGACATGGCAGAGGTCCTGCGTGGCTGGCGACTCCCATGTCGGCTTCGGCGCCTTGGGCTCCGGCGGAAAGGCTTCCTCTGCCGCCTTCAAGACCTGGCTGTCGAGGTAGTCCGCGTGATCGTTGGGGTGGACGTTCGCTGCCGGGTGCTGCACCTGCCCCATCAGCTCGTCGACCCTCGCTTGGCAAGAGTACGTGGTGAGCTTGGTCTTGTCCACCTTGGGGCGCTGCCACCTGGGCGGTCTTTCCCCATCTTGGCCCTGCGGGAGCTGCACCTCCAGGTCCACCACTGCGTGGTCCTTGTGGGAGACCGCAAGCTCGATGTTGTCGTTGACCCCTTGTTCGCCCACATGCTGCAGCAGCTCCTGTGGTACCGCGATGTAATCTATGCGCTTGCCGTCCTCAGCGGACCTGGCCCTCGATGGAGTCCACGCGGCGTAGACATTGTTCCTGGATTGGGCCAGCGTGGAGGGCAGGCAGGAGTCTGTGCGCTTGACGTACTTGCGGAGGCAGGCCCCTGGGAGGTTCTCCTTCTGCGCTCCGTACTCCCCGATGCCGACCGTGGGGACCGATCCCACCTGGGCGTTGGCGTCGACCAGGGAGAAGAGCCACGGGCTGGGGCCGGGCCTCTTGTCGACGATCCTTTGGGTGTGCTCCCACCAGTCCCTGATCTCCCCTGGGGGCCTGTGGCTGCGTGGGGCATGTCCGACCAGGATGTCGCAGTTGAGGAAGGGGGCCCTGATGCACACCAGCAAGCGGGTCGGCCCCTTGTGCGCGATCGCCACGTGCTGCTCCTGCAGGGCGGGGCCGTCCTCGCCAAGCCGGCCCACCGTGTTGATCCACAGCGAGACCCCGAAGCGTCCTCCTTCTTCGGCAGCAGTGTGGAGCACCATGTAGTGGCCCACTCTAACGACGGACTCGGCAGGGACCCTGGTCTCGAGCGCGCCGACCAGGTGGTAGCCCGCGTCCCCGAACTGCTGCGCTAGGGACTGCATCCTACCTGGGATAAGGACACCTGTGAAGGCTTTCCCCTTGTTCACCCTGGACTTCCTGGGATCGAGCGTCAGGACATTGGCCACTGCTAGCCGTAGCTTCCGTGGCTTGCTGTGTTGCCCCTCCCCCCTCTTTTTGCCTCGGCCCTCGCCCTGAGAGGCGATGTCTCCCTGGGACAGGTGCTTCAGGAGAAAGCTCTGGAGGCCTTGGGACGGGGCCTCGAGGGCAGGGGCGGGGAGGCCTGGGAGCGGGTACTGGAGTCTCTCGGCCTGAGGGGCAACACTGAGCCACAGCCAGGGCGCCTGCGGCAGCACCTGCTCCATGCGCTCCCAGAGGTCGAAGCCGTTGGGCCACGCGATGAGGCCGCCTCTGGCCAGCGTGGCGACGGCGTCGGCGAGCTCGTTCCACGGGTCCGCCATGTGGCCGCCGACGTGCGACCAGAGGACGTCCTCGGCGCTGTGTCTCAGCACCTTGACGATGCTGCCCAGGAAGCTGGCGTACGGCGCGTAGTGCTCCAGCGCGGCACCTCCTCTCCCTATGTCTACCACGTAGTTGTTGTCGGTGTAGAAGCTGATCACTGGCAGCTGCGCGTGCTTGCCCGTCTCGCCCACAGCCACCTGGAGCTGCAGGAGCCAGAGGATCGCGGCAATCATCGCACATATCTCTGCGGTACCTGACGGCTGGCTGAACTGTTCCCCCAGCGTCGGCATCGCATCGCCCATCGTGCCGATGAGCACGAACTCGTCGTCGTGTGCGTAGCCCAGCACGACGAATGCCCAGGCCGGCGGCCCAGGAAGATGACCGTGCGTGCTGCCACCCGAGCCATCCGTGTAGATGAGTAGCGTCCCGAACAGGCTTGGATCAAAATCGCCCTGCAGACGCGAGCACTTGGACAGTACTCCCTTGGTTGAGCTGTGAAGGTATTGCTCTCCATACTCGACGAAGCCCTTGTCGATGGAGATTGGCCATGCTGCCCTCAGCACTGCCAAGTCGGCTGCTGTGTCTGGAAATGGCGTGTCAACACCGCTCCTTGGCAGCGCCTCTGAAACTGAAGTCGTTGTGGCGGCTCTGTCTACCGGGCCGCGCCCCCCTGTCGCTTCCGTCGCCGCTGAAGACGGCAGCGGGGGCTGGCCCGGGTAAACTAGCCCAACGGCCGCCCGTTGGCGTCCAGCCGCTGCCCCACTCTGACGTCGCTCATGGCGTTCTCGTCGGCGGCGGACGGCGCCCGGCACTGCTGCAGCTCCTGCAGTGGGGAGCGGGCTGCCGCCACCTCGACCACAACTGGGTCGCCATTCTCGTCCTCCATGACCTTGACGGCTCCCTCTGCGCTGTCCGTGGCAGCTCCTCCAGACGATAGGGCCAGCCTCCTCTGGCCTGGCGGCGGCGGCTCCGCAAACGCCTTGGCTGGGGACTTGGCTGCCTTGCCTGCGCACGCGCTCTTCTGGCTGGTGGGCAGCACCCCTCCACCTGGAACGGGGATATTCTCCGCTCCTGCGGCCTGCGATGGCTGGCCTTGGAGGGGGCGCCCATTGAGCGCTGCGAGGATCTGCCCCAGCGTGTCCTGCATGGACCCCATCTGTGTCTCCAGCTTCGCCACGCGGTTCTGATCTTGGGCCGTGCCTGTGTGTGACCATGCTGGCCTCACTGGCATCTGCTGCTGCCCTGACGAGCCTCCTCCATAGCCGTCGTCGTCCGCGCCCTCGATCTCCTCGTCGCTGTCGTCCGGCACCGCCGCGTCACTGGCGAACTTGTGCGCGGCTGGCTCCGCAGCGGCGTAGGCTCCTCCCTGCGGCGGGTAGGCGCACCAGTGCTCCAGCTGCGCCGTCTGCGCCATGAACTCCTGCGCGTGCTGGTACTCCTTCTGGGCCTTGACCGCCTCCGCCTTGCACGCCTCCGCCGCCAGCTCCGCGGCAAACTGGGCGTCCTTGGCGGCCGACAGCGCTTTCTTGGCCTCGTTGACGAACTGCTCCTGCTTCTCCATGCGCGCGGTCGGGTCCTTAGCGAGGATGACCTGGCAGTGGAGCGCAGCATACTCGTTCTCCGCCTGCTCGAGGCGCTGCGGGGAGACCTGCTCCGGGGGCATGCTGCGGATCGCCCTCGCCGCCTCCGCCGCCGCCACCATCGCCTTGCGCAAGGACTCCCTGTGGCGCTTGAGTCCTGCGGCGATCGGCGGGGCGGAGAGCCAGCTGGGGCGGTGCTGCGCCTGGTTCGGCAGCATGGGCAGGATGCCGATGTTGCCCGAGGTCGCTGGCCCTCTTGCATCTGCCTCCCCTTGGTCTCCTGCTGCAGCTCCTCGCCCGTGTCCTCCTCTGTCTGCCGATGCAGAGCGCTTCCTCCAGGGGGGCTTGGCCTTTTCCTTCTGGCCACCACCTCCTCCTCCTTTGGGCGCTCCGCCATCTCTGCATGTCGTTCTCGACGCGAAGTTGTCCTGGCTGCACTTCGCGAAGGAGCAGCGCCAGGTTGCTGCATGGCCTGTCGAACGTGACGATGCACGGTCTCCCAGCGCCATCCTGCTGCTGCTGTGGTGCTTGTCCAGTAGGCCTGCCGCCGCACCAAGCCGCAGGAGCACTCGTGCGTTGGCACGCTCCTTGCGGCGGCGGCGGTGCCAGGCCGGATCCAAATCGGGGCCGCGCGGCGTGGCGGCGCCCGTGGTCGCGCGACCGTGGAGGTGTCGCAGGCCACTGTGGCCTGCACCCAAACACCTCGAGCAGGTCACGGCGACTGGGGAGGAGGGAGGAGGGAGTAGACGGAGGAGGAGGAGGAGGAGGAAAAGGAGGAAAACAGGGAGGATGAAGAGGAGAAGAAAAACGAGGAGGAGGAGGAGGCAGCAGTTTTCTCCTCCTCCTCGTCCTCCTCCTCATCCTCATAATCATCGTCCTCGTCCTTGTCCTCGTCCTCATCATCTGTATTATCAATATCAGCATCATCATTAGCATCGTCGTCATCATCAGCGTCAGCTTCACCCTAATAACCATCACCATCCGTATCGTTATCGTCACCATCAGCAGCAGCAGCATCAACATCATCATGTTCATCGTCAGCATCACCATTATTGTCATTGACACCATCCTGATCATTAGCATGATCTCTGGCATTTTCATTGTCATTGGCCTTGTCATCATCATCAGTATCACCATCACCATCATCATCAGCATCGTGTGGGTCGTGTCTTCGTCCTCGCTCAGTTTCCTCTTTATCTCCACATCCTAAGCGGGGTCCTTGTTTTCCCTGGACACCCCGCGCAGGAGCTCACCCACAGTCTCATCATCATCATCAACATCACCACCACCAGCATCAGCATCACCATCGTCATCAGCATCATCATCATTACTCCCTCTGTTCGTCACTCACACACTCACGCATTCACACTCATCATCATCACCACCACCGCCATCATCACCAAGGGCCGCCTCCCTATGGAGCCCGCGCTTCACGTTGTCGATCCGAGCGGGTCATCCGAACCCTGTATATGTCGTCTCTTTTGGTCTCCTCGCACTTGAATCTTGAAGGAGCCTCACGCGGGAGCTTAATCTGCGGGCGAATTGCGAGGAAGTCTCAGACGGGAGCCCCCCCACCTATGGAGCCCGCGTTTCATGTTTTGGCAATCCGAGCGGGCCATGCGACACTTAGACCTGTCGCCAATTCTGCCCCCCCCAGCCAGGCTTGAATCGCGAGGAAGTCTCAGGCGGGAGCCTCGTCTGCGAGTGAGTCGCGAAGAAGCCGAGCGGGAGTTCATCGCTATAGGGCCCGCAGCTCCATGTTAGAATCCGAGCGAATCTTCCGGATCTCGTAACTGTCGTCACTGTTGGGCTCCTCAGGAACGTGGAGTGATGCGAGCCCTCGCGGGCCAATCCGGGCGGAGTCACCTTCATGCTCTTAAGAGGGCCGCTCGCTCGGTTGAACCCAGTCCCCCGACGCGGCGATGGCGTCATCGACTGCGCCAAGGATGAAGACGCTGGTCGCATGGGCATGTCGAACGAGCATCGATGGCTGCACCTCTGCGCCATGTTCTCCCGCGCCACGCGCATGCAGAACATGCTGATCCTGCGGCCGCCCACGCCAGAGTTCCTGGAGCGCGGGCCGCTGGCGCCCCTGCGGAAGGCGGTCCAAAAGTTCGACGAGATAGCGGAACAGTTCGCAGCACGGCCAGGTTTCGCGTCCCCCCCCCCCCCCCCCCTGAGCGCGGTCGAGCCCACCTCGAGGCCCGTGGGGTTGCCCCAACGGCCTGGCCCGTGGAGCTGTCCCGACGGCCCGCCCCCGCGCCCAAGCGGTCCGCGGGATTGCCCCATAACCATGGCCTGCGGGATTGCCCCAAAGGTTTCGCGATCTAGCCGTCGGCGAACGTGCGCGCGCGCTGGCCGAGGCGGCGACGGCGCCGAGGAAAATCTACTTGCTTGCCCCGACCAGGGGGAAGGGGAGGCGCACATGGAGAGCGGCGGGAGGAGGATGAGGAAGGGGTATGTGCCAGGGGGAGGATATCACCGCGAGCACTTTGCATGTATGCGTTGATTATTATGTTCACGCGTGTCGCTTTCAGCCTTAACATTGTAGAGTGTGGCACATCAGGTCGGCCTTGCACTTGCTCCGATGCTCCTGCTTTTGGCCCGCTCGCCCCCCTCTGCTGGCCAGCGTCGCTCGTCCTTCTCCTCCTCCCCCTCCCCCTCCTCCTTCTTCTCCTCCTCATCGTTCACCTCCTCATCTTCCTCCTCTTTCTCCTCCTCCTCCTCCTCCTCATGTTCCTTGTTCCTCCTCCTTTTCCTCCTCCTCCTTCTCGTTTTCCCCCTCCTCCTCCTCATGTTCCTTGTTCCTCCTCCTCCTCCTCCTCCTCCTCCTCCTCCTCCTCCTCCTCCTCCTCCTCCTCCTCCTCCTCCTCCCTCCTCCTCCTCCTCCTCCTCCTCCTCCTCCTCCTCCTCCTCCTCCTCCTCCTCCTCCTCCTCCTCCTCCTCCTCTCATTCCTCCTCATCCCCATCTTCATCCTCGTCATCCTTCCCCTCTTGCCTCTGGCATGGGCGCCCACGGGCGGCGCGCGCTCTTGCGTGGCTCTTCCTCGCCTTCCCCCAGTGCCCGCCGGAAGCGAGCGCCTGTCGATTTTCAGCCGCGGCGGCCAGGCGACGCGGAATGGGCCGCGGCGCCCGGGCAGGCGGGCCGCAAGCCGGAGTTGCGGGCCTCCCAGTTGGGGTCCGAATAGCTGGGGTCGAAGGATCGTTCCGCATCGACGATGCATCGGCGATGCGTCTCGATGTGGAGCCGGAAGTACTTCGCGCCGATGCGTCGCCTACGTCGCCGATGCATCGCCGATGCATTGGCGCGGCCATCCGACCCCATCTATTCGGATACCATCTAGAAGACCTTTAGGGCTGGGACAGCGGCGTGGGGAGCGGTAAAGTGAACACTCGTGACAGCGCAAATGGCAAATATGGCACCCATGGGTTGTGATGCTTGTCGCCATTCCTACGACCGCGGCCGCTGTGGCTTTAGCTTGGGCGCCAGGATCACGTCGATAGGGACGAGGCGTACTGCGCATGGCACGCGTCGGTGAGGCATGTGGGCAACTTCTGCGTACATTATCGTAGCGTCTGCTTATATTGGAAAGGGGGGAGCTGATGCCCCGTGCTGTTCGCGTGTGCGCGGACGCTCGTGCGCGAGTGTTTTTTTGTTACGATGTCTCGGTTTGGCTTTGGGGGACTGGCGAGGTTTGAAGCTCCCAAGTTGCGCACGGACAGCGCCCAGATTTTGATATAACCTTGGCTGCCTTCAACAAGTCCGCAGGGTAAGCCTCGAGAGGTCTCAACGCCCAGCGCCACATCCGGCGGCGCCACCCCACGATGCTTCGTGCCCCAAAGCTGGAATGTCGGGCCCGAACCAGGCGGGCCCAGGACCGGCACAGGTGGTTCCAGAGCGTTCCAGCACGCTCTCAGAGCGCTCCGCGGAGCGATGTGGAGCGGCCTAGGCACCTGGTGCATCCTCCAGAGCCGCCGGATCTCAGAGATCCCTGGTTTGTCCCGGCCCTGGCTTCGTCCTTTTGTAGCAGCGAGCACAAAAGAGGGGGCGCGTTCTTGCAATCTGGCGATGTGCATGGCGTGGGGGGCCCACGGGCACCACGTACGTGTTTGCCGCTGGTGCCACGGGCAAAGCGGGCGTTTGCTGACAGTCCTCGTCTCCATTTGCGCGCTCGGGCGGCCGAAAGAAGCCTGGGGCGGCCCGCTGCGCGCGTGAGCTTCCCGCGTAAGATCGCGCGTGAGTGCCCTCTTTCCCGCGGGGTGTGCCGCGCTGGCGGGTTTTGTAAGGCCGCCGCGTCCTCGTGCTTAGCGTGCTTAAGTCGAAACCTTTAGTTTCGTTTCTCAGCTGTTGACGCATAGCCGCCAGCCCATCCAGCAAGTATTATTATGTGACTTGCTGTGGCCACGGGAGCGCAGGAACATGCAGTGGCAAAGACGGCATCCGCCGCTTTATCTGCACAATCGGTTTTGTCAAAACTTCGTCCGTAAGCTGAAGGGCCCGGCACGGGCTCCGCGACGGTCCTTTTGGTTAATGTGTTCGTGTTTGTTGACAGGAAGGCACGAAGAGGCCAGGAGCCAACCATGACGCGCGGCTGGTGGGCGTGGCACTTTGTGACGAATGTGGTTGTCTGCTTTCTCCGCTCTCCACTATTTTTGTTTTCTACATGTTTTAACGTTTTACTCAATATATGTGCCCTCTGCATGTGATTTCCACCATCTCCTCTTCGCTATGTGCACTCCACCTCCTGCTATCTACTCTCGATTCTCCGCTCTTGGCTCTCTGCAGCGTGCACTCTACAATACACGCTCTGCCTCATGCCCTATGCTACAGAAGTTTCCTGTTCCTCTCTCTGTTTGTCGGCCTGCCTGTCTCTACCCTTCTCTCTCTCTCTCTCTCTTTCTCTCTCTTTCTTTCTCTCTCTCTCTCTCTCTTTCTCTCTCTCTCTCTCTCTATCTCTCTCTCTCTCTCTCTTTCTCTCTCTCTCTGTGTATATGTATACATATCTCTTTGTTTTGTATTTATTTCCCAACCCTCCTGCGTTGGGTTCTCGTTCTGAATAGAGCACTGCTCGTGCCTTCCTTCCTTCCCGCCCCCCCCCCTCCCTCTCTTCCCCCCTGCCTTCGCTCGTTGCTGCGTGCCAGCTGGGGGGGCTGCGATCTGTGAAACTGTCGCCACTTTCGAGGGCTGCTGGGGGGCCCAGCACAGAGGGTACACACGGCGGACTCCAATTGTACCTCGCCATCCCTGGGGGGCTGCGATTTGTGAAACTGTCGCCACTTTCGAGGCCTGCTGGGGGGGGCCCAGCACAGTGGGTACACACGGCGGACTCACATTGTACCTCGCCATCCCTGGGGGGCTGCGATCTGCGAAACTGCTGCCACTTTCGAGGCCTGCCGGGGGGCCCAGCACAGTGGGTACACACGGCGGACTCAAATTGTACTTCGCCATCCCTGTGGGGCTGCGATTCGCGACGCTGTCGCCACTTTCGAGGCCTGCTGGGGGGCCCAGCACAGTGGGTACCCACGGCGGACTCAAATTGTACCTCGCCATCCCTGGGGGGCTGCGATCTGCGAAGCTGTCGCAACTTTCGAGACCTGCTGGGGGGCCCAGCACAGTGGGTACACACGGCGGTACCAAACTGTACCTCGCCATCCCTGGGGGGCTGCGATCTGCGAAACTGTCGCCACTTTCGATGCCTGCTGGGGGGCCCAGCACAGTGGGCACACACGGCGGACTCAAACTGTACCTCGCCATCCCTGGGAGGGCCTGCTGGGGGGCCCAGCACAGTGGGTACACACGGCGGTACCAAACTGTACCTCGCCATCCCTGGGGGGCTGCGATCTGCGAAACTGTCGCCACTTTCGAGGCCTGCTGGGGGGCCCAGCACAGTGGGTACACACGGCGGATTCAAGTTGTACCTCGCCATCTTTGGGGGGCTGCGATCTGCGAAGCTGTCGCCACTTTCGAGGCCTGCTGGGGGGCCCAGCACAGTGGGTACACACGGCGGTCTCAAATTGTACCTCGCCATCCCTGGGGGGCTGCGATCTGCGAAACCGTCGCCACTTTCGAGGCCTGCTGGGGGGCCCAGCACAGTGGGTACACACGGCTGGTTCAAATTGTACCTCGCCATCCCTGGGGGGCTGCGATCTGCGAAACTGCTGCCACTTTCGAGGCCTGCTGGGGGGGCCCAGCACAGTGGGTACACACGGCGGACTCAAACTGTACCTCGCCATCCCTGGGGGGCTGCGATCTGCTAAACTGTCGCCACTTTCGAGGCCTGCTGGGGGGCCCAGCACAGTGGGTACACACGGCGGATTCAAATTGTACCTCGCCATCTTTGGGGGGCTGCGATCTGCGAAACTGTCGCCACTTTCGCGGCTTGCTGGGGGGCCCAGCACAGTGGGTACACGCGGCGGGCTCAAATTGTACCTCGCCATCCCTTGGGGGCTGCGATCTGCGAAGCTGTCGCCACTTTCGAGGCCTGCTGGGGGGCCCAGCACAGTGGGTACACACGGCGGACTCAAATTGTACCTCGCCATCCCTGGGGCGAAATGTTCGCCACGTTCGAGGCCTGCTGGGGGGGCCAGCACAGTGGGCACACACGGCGGACTCAAATTGTACCTCGCCATCCCTGGGGGGGCTGCGATCTGCGAAACTGTTGCCACTTTCGAGGCCTGCTGGGGGGGCAGCACAGTGGGCACACACGGCGGACTCAACTTGTACCTCGCAATTCCTGGGGGGCTGCGATCTGCGAAGCTGTCGCCACTTTCGAGGCCTGCTGGGGTGCCCAGCACAGTGGGTACACACGGCGGACTCAAATTGTGCCTCGCCATCCCTGGGGGGCAGCGATCTGTGAAACTGTCGCCAGTTTCGAGGGCTGCTGGGGGGCCCAGCGCAGTGGGTACCCACGGCTGATTCAAATGTGACCTCGCCATCCTTTGGGGGTTGCGACCTGTGAAACTGTTGCCATTGTCGAGGCCTGCCGGGGGGGGGGTGCAGCACAGTAGGCACCCACGGCGGATTCAAATGTGACCTCGCCATCCCTGGGGTGCTGCGATCTGTGAAACTGTCGCCACTTTCGCTGCCTGCTGGGGGGCCCAGTGCAGTGGTACACACGGCTGACTCAAATGAGACCTCGCCGTCCCTGGGGGGCTGCGATCTGTGAAACTGTCGCCACGTTCGAGGCCTGCGGAAGGGGGGGGGGGGAGGGGGGGGAGGGGGGGGGGCAGCACAGTGGTTACCCACGGCGGGTTCAAATGGGACCTCGCCATCCCTGGGGGGCTGCGATCTGCGAAACTGTCGCCACTTTCGAGGCCTGCTGGGGGTCCAGCACAGTGGGTACCAACGGCGGACTCAAATGTGACCTCGCCATCCCTGGGGGGCTGCGAAACTGTCGCCACTTTCGAAGTCTGCTGGGGGGCCCAGCACAGTGACGCCACACGCAGATTCAAGCTCGACCTCGCCATCCCTGGTGATCTGCGATATGCGAAACTGCCGCAACTTTCGAGGCCTGCTTGCGGGGCCCAGCACAGTGCCCTCCCCCCAAGCAGCTTACCCATCAAGTTGATTGCCCATACAAGTTTCGGCCAACTCCTCGTCTCCATTGATACAAATGGGTTGGGTACGTCAATTGGTAATTCCCAACCCTCCTGCGTTGGGTTCCCGTTTTGAATAGAGCACTGCTCGCGCCTTCCTTCCTTCCCGCACCCCCACCCTCTCTTCCCCCCTGCCTTCGTTCGTCGCTGCGTGCCAGCTGGGGGGGGGGCTGCGATTTGCGAAACTGTCGCCGCTTTCGACGGCTGCTGGGGGGCCCAGCACAGTGGGTACACACGGCGGACTGAAACTGTACCTCGCCATCCCTGGGGGGCTGCGATCTGTGAAACTGTCGCCACTTTCGGTGCCTGCTGGGGGGCCCCGCATAGTGGGTACACACGGCGGACTCAACTTGTACCTCGCCATCCCTGGGGGGCTGCGATCTGCGAAGCTGTCGCCACTTTCGAGGCCTGCTGGGGGGCCCCGCACAGCGGGTACACACGGCGGATTCAAATTGTACCTCGCCATCCTTGGGGGGCTGCGATCGTGAAACTGTCGCTACTTTCGATGCCTGCTGGGGGGCCCAGCACGACGTGGGCTGCCCTGGTCTGGTTCCTTGGACTGGGCACCCCATGGGCCAGCTCCCAGCACAAGGTCTCCCTGGACCCACTTCCCCCATTACCCTGTGCTAAGGGTATTAACAACCGTCCTGAACCCACCAGTCGGTGCACCCCCGAGGATGTGCTTCCCCAGCTCCCAGCGGCCTGGAGTCAAGAGATGGGCAACTGCAAGCGTCACAGGATACACCCGGGGATGAAGCACCTACATTCCCTGCTCCGCCCAGGCCAGTCCTCCTCAGCACTCAGGCACGCCCTTTTCAGCGGTGGCGGGCTCCCGCTCGACACCCCCACACTTAGAGTCCTACTGGTGGTCATGATGCTGCAGCTACGCGAGCCTCGCGCTGCGCTCTGGCCCTTCCCCCACCCTGAGGCCACAGGGGACATCTTTGAGGCAGCGATGGGCCTTTGTCTCCCATGGCAAGAAGCCCACAAGGATTTCCGTGCACAGTTCGCCGCTGCATGGGGCTTCAACTTGGGCAACCCTGCTTCCCTCCGCGCCAAGATGGAGACCGTCATCCGCCACATCAGCACGCTGGCCACCTTCGCCCACCATCACAAGGCAGCATCCGACTACGGCTGTCCCCAAACGTGGGCTGAGATGCAGAAGTACGGGTTCACCCTTGAAGCCCCTTTCTGCGCGTATTGGAGGAGATAGTCAAGCCCGCAGACATCAAACCCCTGAGCCAGGGAGGTTGCTCCATATGCAGGCTACATAAGGAACTTGCTGGTGCAGAAGATGGGCTTGACTGCCCCCATACCATGGCAGACGTGCAGTACATCGGAGGAGGCATCGCCACGTCCAACCGTCGCCTCGACGAGGACCTCCCCGCCTCACCTGCGCCCGGCACAAAGCTCATCCCCCTCTCCGTGGACGACGACAGGTTCCAGAGGAAGCAGCACAACGCCAGCTACAACTGCGACAACTGCATCAACGCAGGGTTGCACGCCACAGCCGGCACCTGGGAAGATGACTACACTAGAGAATTGCTGGCACAGAACCGCGCCCAGGCGAATGTGCAGGGTTTAAACTGCAGGTGGCTTTGCGAGCTGTGCTGGGCCAAGTCCCTGGAGAACGAAGGAGTCGAGGTCCCCACCCCCACTCACGTGGACGGCGGCACGAAGAGGTCCATGCAGCAACGCCTCCAGGAGTACAAACGCAGTCTAGAACAGGCACGTTTTTGCAAAAAGGCTCGGACCCTCCCCGATCTGGCCAGGCTACCAATTGGGTACGGACCATCAAACAGCGCTCCAGCCCCTCTACCCTGAAGGACCTAGTCATGCGCGAACCTCCAGCATCTCAGCCTGCAAAGGTTGGCACCACCCTCCCAGCCCACAGGCTGTCGGACGGCAGGTTTGGATCTGAGTCACATAGCACTAACTTGTTCACGGCAGCGTGCGACACCTGTCCCGGGTCTCCTTTGCTTGTCTGGGAAGTTGGATGCCCCGCTCTCGGATGTTTCATGTGGCGCCCTGAGCCAGAGGTGCAGTGCAGCGAGCAGACAGGCCTGCCCTCGTAGGAAATGATGCCCACGCTCTGGACCAAGCAACAGTGGAACGCGGGGTGGGCCTGCAGGAGATGCCTCGTCCACATATGGAACGTGGCACCTGGCGTCCTCGACCACATCCTTGACCACCACTCTTCCGAGGTACACCCCACCGCTCCCACTAAGCGTAAGACAACGGCGGAGGTGCCAGAGGACAGCTACGAGATGGGAGCACACCTCTCCCCGGCAGGGATCACTGCATCGGTCAGCGATGCATTCACACGCCCCGCTCCCCGCGGCGAGGAGGTGCCCCCGCAAGACATGGAGACCAGTGACCCAGACGGCCAATCGGGAGCAGAAGGGAGGGCTTCCAGCAGCAGCGGAGCCTCCTTCCCTTCAGTATCCCCACCGTCGTGCCCATACCTGCCCACGTACTCCACCTCCCGTCTCGCCGTGGCTGAGTCGGACGGCCCTGTCCACGCCATGGTCAAGTACGCGATTGAGTGGAACCACTCAATCTACAAGCGCCGGGCCACCTACGCTCGGCAACAAGGCGAGGACATCCAAGGGGACAGAACTGACGAGACGAGGTGGCCGACGGAGAGGCTGCCCCCCTTCCTGGAAGTTGCGCACGGAAAGACGATCCCAGAGGAAGGACACCCCCCACGTGTCACACGGGATGGGCAGCGCGCCGCAGCAGCCAGGGTGGTCACGCACCTGGCGGGCAACAGCTGGAAGCACAAAGAAGAGTGGGAACGCTACGCAGACAACCTCACCAACCAGAAGAGGCAGTGCCCCTTCCGTCAGCCGTTTTACGTTCTCAGGACCTTCATTAAAAAGCTGGAAGACTCCGACTTGGCCAGGGGCACCATCAATCACCCTGCAGCTTTGCCCCTTGGGACGGCAGCCAGCAGCTCTGGCGGGGATGGGCCACCTGCCGCTAGCTGGATCAACAGGCACTCCAGCAGCAAGTCACCCCCCGCAGCAGGACCCCGAATGGAGGCCCAAGGAGCACCCTTGGACTGCGCTGCCGCGCCACCCCCGCAGCTGGACGAGGCCGACGGGACCTCTGTCCCCCAGACGGAGAGACAAACCCCACCTGGCCCGTGCAGAGGTGATGGTGACGTGGAGGGGGTTGACTGGGGAGAAGAGGGGGGCAGAAGATCCGAGTCAGAAGATTACGCGCGATCCAGCGAGGACAGATCTGTGGACTCCGACTCGCACGTCAGCTCCACCAACCCCGACGAAGACCTTCCTGACACTACGGCCACTGAGGATAACCGCGCCATCCCGGACCCCTTCCAGCTCTGGGTAAATGCGCCCGAATGGAGCGACTCCGACGTCTGGCCCCCGTACGAGCAGGCCGCCTTCCGGGAGGCTGTCAGGGAAAGGAGCGCCTCAGGCAACCCCCACAGCAGGGGCATGCAGTTTCGGAACTTGGACGAGGCTCGGGATAACAGGTCCTTGAGACGCACCGATGGCCGCAGCAACCAGCGACCACCAGTGTTCGAAGAGAACAAGGCCCGGGAGTGCTCGGCCACCCCTCCCCCACGCGCGCGCTACCCAGGCCACGTGCCTCCGCGCGCCGCACAGGCCCCCTGGCACGACGCGCGGAGGTCACTACCACCAGTAGAGCAGCACGACGACCCCATGGGAGGCCCCCCCATGTACATGCGTCCTGTGGACCAGGCGGACGTCTCCAAAGACGAGCCAGCCTCCGAAAAGATCACACGTCTGCAGAAAACACTAGGGGGGCGTTCAATGGAGTGTGGGGCGCCTGGGTCAAGCAACCAGCTTTGAAGCGAGGGAGCCACGATACCAAACTTGACCCCAAGCGAAACACTGTACAGCAGTGCAGCGATTTCCTCCAGGCATGGACCAAGGCGGATTTCGATGCCTACAAGATGGACAGGGGGTGCAATCTTGAGGTTGACTGGCAGATTGTCAAGGACCGACATTGCAGGCTCCAGCAGCGAGTCGCCAAGCCACACACCGCTCGAGGGTGCGACAGCCGCGGCCGCCCACCCCCTTGGGCCACGGCAGGCAAGGAGGCGGCACGTACGCCCCGTCCAGACCAGTGGACTGGTGCATCAAGCTCCGCCTCGTCATGGCGCAGATGGCAGTCATGGGACACGTGGGGGCACGAGGGGCCCTCATGGACCGACACTGACTGGAAGGCGAAGGGCAAGCGCCATTCCCCGAGAGAAGATCAACCGTACGCCGATAAGCGTCAGCGAGGTTGGGACTCCTGATCCAGGCGACAGGGGTGCACTGTAAGACCAGTGCAAGGATGACCTACCCACTCCACCTAGTGCAGGAACCCACGGGCGCGACCGTTTCCCCCTCCCGGGAGTGCACGAAACCCAGGCCGTTCCCAAAGCCGACTGGTGGACACCACCTCCAGCCTACCTCCCCCACTCTGCCTGGCTGCCGCCTACCCCCCCCCTCAAAAAAAAAAAAAAAGAAAACATGTTTCACCTGCAGCGCTTGGCTTCGGCCGCAATACCCCATGTTACCTCCGACTTGGCGGAGGGACATTAATGCCCTCCCGCTGCGCACATAGACAGGACCTTCAGCGCCTGGCCTGCCTCCCCTCCCCGCGGCCGCCTGCCGCTGAGGGCCAAGACTTCGCCTCCAACGGAGCAACGGAGGAGGCCTCTGCCCATGCAGACTTGAGGGGGCGGCCTGCCGCCACCTAGGGCAGCCCTCCCCCTTTGACAGCAGCTTCGGATAACTGAAATAATCCATCCCCTGCTGTCCACATTTGCAATGCACTTCGGCGCAGACGTACCATACCAGTGCATCGCTGCCCCCAGCCCTGGCCCCCGTGGACATGAAGTTCTGCACTTGGTTGTTCTATGTACTGATATCCGTGTTATGCGGCTCTCGGCTGCGCCCCCATCTCTCGCTTTCTCTCACCCACCTGCGTTGTTCCACAGGTCATACGTGCAGCCCGTCTACGGCTCGAGCCCTCCAGCAGTACTCAGGACCATGTCAGTTCTCAGGGTCGCTACGCGGCCTGTCATGGACCGGAACGCTTGCTTCCTGGACAACAATGATCTGGGTCAGCTGGGCGCGGCTTCCACCTCCATGTACATGGTGGTGTCCATCGCGCTTACTGCGTGGGCCATCTGGGACCCTGGCGCGCCCGGCGGGGCCCGCTGGATTGGCAGCCCCATGGTCCTCAACCGGCCCTTTGCTTCGAGCAGCGCTTGCGAGCTCGTGGACTGAGGCCGCTGCGGGCATGGCCGCAGAACCCCATGGTCACGAATTTCTTTATGGTGGAGCTGTGTATTGATACCTGTGACCTGCGGTTTTCGGCTGCGCCCCCAATTCTCGCCCCGTACCTGGACGTTCTGCAGTGTGGATTCCGTATTATGCAGCTTTCGGCTGCGTCCCCAGTCCGCGTCGCAGTAATTGCCGCGTCTCTGCGGCTTTCGGCTGCGCCCCCCACTGGCAAGGTCGACGGCAGTCGCTGAGGAGCAGGCAAGGCTTTCCGCATGGTCACCCCTGCCTGTCAGCACCCCCTGCGTCCGTGGCCATCCCGCAGTTCGGCCACCTCCTCCTCCTCCTCCTCCCCCTCCTCCTCCTCCGCCTCCTCCTCCCCTTCCTTCCATCGCAAGTTATGCGGCTTTCGGCTGCGCCCCCCCCCCCCCCACCCCCCACCATTCAGCCAGGAAGCTTGCTACGGCCATGATGAGCCCCCGACCCTCGTCGCCGGCCCGCCGCCTTTCCTCCCAAGAGGTCGTTGGTTCGATTGCGTGCTACTGGCAGCCAGCTCACCCGCAGCTTGACCGCTAGTTGCCACCGCTCTGCCCTGGCAGCGCTGACATCGGGCCGCCCCTCTGGTGACGCGGCGGGGGGCGTGGCGGTGACTGCGGTTCGGCTATGTCTAGTTTGCGGGCCCGCAGTGAGTGGTTCAGCCTTCCGCGGCCATGGTCGCGTTGCACGGCTCGACGCAGACTTGCAGCCCAGGCCACCACCTCGCCAGCATTTTCATCGTTGTGCCCCCGAACCGCGTGAGTCGGGTACGATGTGTTACATCGGCTACTGGCTGGAGATGGCCCACCCGCACGCACACCTGTCGTCTACACTGCCGGTTGGCGCTCAGCTCAGCCACCTCTTTGGGTGAGTGTTACTCCGCTGCGGTTGGTCGGGCCTGCCACTTTGGTCGCTTCTTCACCGCAGCCCTGGACATCAGCTCGCCGGCTCGCTTCGTTATCCCCTTGTACGGCCTGTGTCGGCGAGGAAGCATGTTGGTCCCGGCGTGCAGAGGCCGGGCGGTGTTTACAGCCATACACTGGGCTACGCCTGATGCCTGGCCTCGCCCTGGGAGCGGCCTTGCAGTGAGCGGTGCAGCCCCCCGCTGTCGCAGCCGTTCCTTTTTGCAGGGCAGTCTGCGCAGCTTTTGTCAGTTTTCACACCGTTATACCCCCGAACTGCGTGTGTCGGATACGGCGTGCGCCCACTGGCTTCAGCTGCAGGTGGTACTTCGTCAGTGCACATCAGAGTTTCTTCTTCTGAAGGTTTCTACGTGGTCCACCCACCTCGTGGCGCTAGTGAGTTCGATGCGATAGGCCTCCCTTGCCTCTCCATTCTACATGCGTCAGCCTAGCGCGTGCTGGTCGCTCGCTCACTTCGCACGCTTAGCCTGAGCTTGGCGCCGCAATTGCGATTCACTCAGCTGTCTTCGCACATGTAGCTCGCGCCTCACGGTTCGCTGCTGCGTCTATGTGCGTCGTCTGCGAATTTAGTTCATTTTGCACTGTGCATGCGCAACTGCGAGCGCGCTTGCAGATGCGGTCGGCTGCCGACAGCGACAGCTGGATTCGCAAATTTACAATGCACCGCACCCCGGACGTTGTGACCGCTCCCTGGGCTTTTCCTTGGAGCCGCCGAACCAAAAGTAGCCCCACCAGTGCTCTGACGGGCTTCAGCTACTCAGCATCAGTGAGCCATGGTGAGCCAGGCCCCTTTTTTTGCCGCAACATCGTTTACTCGTTGTGCTGCATTGAGCCTTCGGTTGTCGCTCGCTTTTGCTCCCTCCTCCCCCCCCTGTGGTGGCCTTGGGCAGCCCGTATCTGCGTGCACGCTCGGTGGCTTCGCTTGGCCAGTGGCCATTCGGATCCTCTTTCTGTGCCGCGCCGTCCATTTTGGCCCCGCCTCCGTTTGTGGTTCGGCTGGAGCTTGGCGCCGAAAGGGCGACTTCCCCCCCCCGTTCCGCCGCCGGTCGCCGCGCCTTGGCGCCCCCGCCTGCTGGGGTGTCTGTGCCGGTCACCTGCCGACGCCGCTGGCGTCTCAATGAAGGTCATTTTGTCCCTGGCATGTGCATGCGCCACTGCGGCCAATTATCTTCGTTCCGCGCCCCGGACGTTGACCCGCCCCATGTCCTTCGCCCTGGAGCCGCGAACCAAAAAAAATATCCCCACCAGTGCCCGTAGCCCGGGTTGACCTTTGACGCCGCCTGCGCCTTCGTTTGCGGCTGCAGCGAAAAAAATACCCCCGCCAGCCCATTCAGCAGCGATGCCCAGACGAGTTGCTCTGAGCAGAGAAGCGGGGGGAGCAGTTCCCATGCAATCGCCATGCTGTTGGCACTCAGTTGCCATGCAATTATTGACGCTTCGCGTGGCCCCACCCGCTCCGCAGCCTGGCTCAAGCCTGTCTCGGCTCGAGCACGCCCTGGGTCCAGGTCCGCGCCGCGCCCGGCCTGCCGCGCTGGCCTCCGCTGCCGCTCCCCGCGGCGGGCCGCCTGCCCGGACCCGCCCCTGGCAGCCGCTGCTGCCGCCGCCGCTGCCGCCCCCCCCCCCTGGGGGCAGGCGCGCGCGCGGCGGCGGGCGGCGGTGGCGCCGCAGTCCTGACTGCCGCCGCCTACGGCGGGCCGCTTGGCTTGCCGCCCTGGCCGCTGCTGCTGCCGCCGCCCGGCGCGCGCGGGCGGCGGCGGCGGCGGCGCGGGGCTTGGCTGCCGCTCCCCGCGGCGGGCCGCCCGGCTTGGCCAGCCCCCGGCTGCCGCTGCTGCCGCCGCCGCTGCCGCCGCCCCCCCCCCCCGGAAGCTGGCGAGCGCACGGCGGCGGGCGGCGGTGGCGCCGCGGCCCTGGCTGCCGACGCCCGCGGCGGGCTGCCTGGCCTGGCCCGCCCCCGGCTGCTGCTGCTGCCGCTGCCGCCGCCGCCGCCGCCCCCCCCCCCCCCCGGGGATGGCGCGCGCGCGGCGGCGCGCGGCGGTAGCGCCGCAGACCTGGCTGCCACCGCCCGCGGCGGGCCGCTCGGCCTGCCGCCTCGGCCGCCGCTGCTGCCGCCGCCGCCGCCGCCGCCTCCCCCTTGGAGGCTGGCGCGCGCGCGGCGGCGCCGCGCGGCGGCGGCGCCGCGGCGGCGGCGGCAGCCGCGGCGGCGGCGGCTGCCGGGGCGGCCGCGCAGCAGCAGCGGCAGCAGCTGCTGCTGCACCTGCTGCAGCAGCAGCTGCGGCTCAGCGGCGGCAGCAGCAACGACAGCCGCAGCAGCAGCCGCCGCAACGGCAGCAGCAGCAGCAGCAGCGGCAGCCGCAGCTGCAACAGCAGCAGCACCTGCAGCAGCAGCCGCAGCAGCACCAACTGCAACAGCAGCAGCAGCAGCAGCAGCAGCTTCAGGAGCAGCAGCTTGAGGGGTGACCAGGGAAGTGCAGGAGTGCCGCGGTCAGCGGCTCCTTGGGGGCCCACCACACCACACCCCCCCATGGATGCGTCGGGTTTCGGGGTGACAGCACCGCCCCCCTGCGCGTCAGCCCTTGGGGGCTCCGTCTTCGCCCACCCCAGTGCGGCGGCAGGCCGCGACCCTGGTTCCACGCGGGGATCTGCTGGCACTACGGCGTACGGGCACGACCCCCCCTTTGCACGCAGCTGCGGTCTGTCACTCCACAGGCCCACACACACAACAGCGGCGGTTTGCGGCGATCCTGGAGGACCACAACGCGGTCCGGGATACATGCGGGGGGCTGCCGAGGCTACGGGCCCGGGGCCTTCCGCGGGGGCTCGAGGTACTTTTGCATCCCGTTGCCGGCAGCCAAGGGCCGTCTCTCGCCCCCACCCCCGTGCTCGCTCCGTCTTCACTCCACCCAGGGCACGCCACCCCCCGTCCACCCCCCGTCCTCGCTCGGCGGTAGCCGCGTTCCCGGGTCCATGCGGGCAGCTGCAGCGGCGTCGCGCACGAGGTGCGAGGTGCGAGCTGGACTCTGTGAGCTACAACGCTAGGAGCAGCGCGTGCGCCAGGGGTGAGCAATGGCAGCTCGCACTGTCGCTGCTCAGTGGGTGTCAGAGGTTGAGCTGGTGCGCTCGTTGTCCGCTACGTTGCCGGAATCAGTGTGTCAGCAAAACGGGGATGGCAACATGTTCCTGCGCTATTATTGCCGGAGCGTGGGGAGCTAAGTTGGAGCCCGCCGTCATCAGTTGCAGCGCTGGGATCAGGCGAGAGAAGGGTGGGCACTGGCAGCAGGCCCTGTCGCTGCCCAGCAAAATGCGGCAGGCGGCATTGGAGCCCACCGTGATCCGTTTCAGCAGCGGGATCAGAGTGCGCGCGAAGGGCGGACAATGGCAGCTGGCTCTGCGCCGCCAGGCAGGCGGGGGGATGCAGTGGCCCACTTCCTGCCCTGTGGCAGGAAGTGGGCCTCAGCCTCCCCCCTGTCCGCCTGGCGGTGAGCGCGTCCCTGCCTGGTCACCTCTCTGTCAAATACCGACTCACGCGGCGATCAGCTGCGACCCCCGAGAACCAACCACCCCCACTGTCTGGTCACCCTGCAGGTTCACATCTGCGTCGGGTTGATGCGACCCTGGAGGGCCAACAATCGGACACACCCACCATCAATTAGAGATCCTAGCGGCGACCAGCTGCGACTCCCGAGGATATGGAAGAGAGTTGGCGGACCAACAAACGGAGACACCAACCATCAAATAAAGATCCTAGCGGCGATCAGCTGCGACCCCCGAGGAAATGGAAGTGTGTTGGCGGACCAACAAACGGAGACACCAACCATCAAATACAGATCATAGCGGCGATCAGCTGCGACCCCTGATGAGATGAAAGAGAGATCATAGCGGCGATCAGCTGCGACCCCCGAGGAGATGAAAGAGAGATCATAGCGGCGATCAGCTGCGACCCCCGAGAATGACCACGGCCCCTGCCCCACGGGTTCAGGGCCAGGCTGAGGGGAGAGGCGTTGCTTCCCCTCGCCTCTCCCCTCGCGGGCCAGGCGGGCGTCCCCCGCCCTTGGCCCCAGGGCCCGCGTGACGCACTGCAGACGTCGGCGTGGTTGCCCCCCCCCCCAGGGTCGCCCGTACTCCCCGCTGCCCGTGGCCTGGCCCATCACTCTCAGCGGCGGCTAGCTGCGGCCCTGGAGGACCACGTGGTGTGTGATGGCGTTCCCCGTGTCTTGGGCGGAAGTGCCAAGCGGCGGACTGGGTCAGGCCTTGCCCCCTGGCCCTCGTGTCTACCACAGTGCAGCTCCCCCAGGGCATCGTCCTATGACATCGGCTCGCCCCCATCGCACAGGCGCCACTCGCCTTAGGGCATCAGCGCGCCTGGCTTGCACATGCGCCACGTGCCTCGGGAGGTACAGCCAGGTCTGTTCACTTGGGATACGCCCGTCCCCGGTTCAGCTTGGCGTCCTCCAGAGGGCTGCGCTACCCCCAGTGCCGCCACCCCCCTTTCTCTCCATGCTGGCGATGCTCACCACGCCAGCTGGCCCCCCCCCCTCTTCTGAGGCCTGACGCCGTGCTGGCACGCGCTGCGTGGCCCACAGTCGCTTGGTGCCCCCTTGCACTGCGGGGTGGTCTGACGGTTGGTGGTATCGCCTCGGAGTGGTTCAGCCTTCCGCGGCAGCTACAGCACCCCAGGCTCACCACCAGCTTCCGGCAGGTTGCGTTGCATCACGTCCCGCGGCAGCCCAGCCCCCTAGCTAGCACATGTCGTCCAAGGCGCGTGGAGCCTGGCGCCTCACCGGCGACTCACTCCACCGGCCTCGCATTGGCCCCCATTTAGATTGACGGACTTGGTTGTCCTGGTTCACGTCCCATACTGTGGCAGGCACCGAATGCGTTGGCCCTCAAATTCTGGTCATTTTGTCCAGTGCACGTGCCCGTGCTTGCAGTTCGCCAGTCAGTTCGGCGTCACCCCAGCCTGCAGCCGCCGTCTGATCACCCAGCTTGCAGCTGCCGTCTGAGTGGGCCGGCCGGCGCTGTTCTAGCAAATTAGCCTCGTCCGTGGCCCAGACGTCGCCTTCGCTCCCTGACCGTAGTCTCGGGGCCGCTGACCAAAAAAGTATCCCCACCAGCCCATTCAGAAACGATCAGCAAGGGAGTTGGTGAATCAGGGGCGGCAGGACGCATGCAGTCGCGCAGCCGTCTTCGAGAAAACAAGGATCACAAATAGATTCCCGCATTGAAGTTTAAGATGGGAACCAGTGCAAGCTACGATGGTGCTTCGATGAGGGGTGAGGGGTGTTTCGATAACTCGTAATGGCTGTTGCACCGATTTGTGTCTTAAACTCGCGTGCGTTCCGAAACTTGGAGGCATCTTGGGGCTCTCCTGGGATTATATTGGGCCCCTTTTGGGGCCTCCTGGGGCTCCTGCTTGGGACTCTCCTGAGGTTCTCTTAGGGCCTTCTTGGGGCTTTTGGGGGCTCTTTTGGGGCGTCTTGGGGCCCTCTTGGGGCTCTTTGGGGGGGTCTGGGGGCCTTTTTGGAGCTCTTCTGGGATGCCTGAGGGGCCTCTTGGGGCCGTCTTGGTCTTTATGGCTAAAGAAGGGGGGCCCTCAATTCTTGTCCCCCCTTCGGAGGCTCAAAAATGCCGTCTTGGGACCCTCTTGGCCCGCTCTTGGAGCGCTCTTGGGCGCTCTTGGGGCCGTCTTCGGGCTCCCTTGGGACCCTCTTGGGGCTGTCTTGGGCCATCTTGGGGCCATCTTGAGGCCTCAAGAGCCTTTCGGAGGCGAAAAAGCGAGAAGACAAAAAACATTGATGTTCCTTAGGTGTTTAAAGAATTTTGGCCTCTGGGGGGGGGTCCTTGGAGGCCTCGGAGGGCGCTTGCAACCGTCTTGGGGCCGTCTTGAGGCCTCTTGGACGCGTGTCGGAGGCTATCTTGACCCGTCTACCGCTATCTTGGGCCATTTTGGAGGCCATCTTGCGCTCTCGGAGGCCCTCTTGGAGCCATCTTGGGCCATCTTGGACGCTGCTGTGGGTCCGTCCCCCCCCCCCCGTCCAAACGCAGGGAGGGGGGGAGGTAACATCCCGAGCAGGGAAAGGCAGGTGGTTGGAAAGGGAAACGCCCTAGACCACCTGCGCCCAGAGGGCTGGTGGGATTGCCGTGCAGTTGCCATGTGATTGCCATGGTGTTGCCATGCAGTTGCCATGGCCATGCTGCTGCCATGCAATTTCCATGCAGTTGCCATACAGCTACCAAGCCTTGTATCATGTTGTTGCCATGCAGTTGGCATGCAATTGCCATGCAATTCCCATGATATTGCAATGCTGTTGCCATGCCGCTGTCATGCCGTTGCCGTGCCGTTGCCATGTTGTTGACATGCCGATGCTATGATGCTGTCATGCCGTTGCCATGCTGTCGCCATGCTGTTGCCATGCCCTTGCCATGCGTTGCCATGCTGTGTCCATGCCGTTGCCATGCTGTTGCCATGCCCTTGCCATGCGTTGCCAGGCTGTGTCCATGCCGTTGCCATGCTATTTCCATGCTGCTGTCATGCCGTTGCCATGCTGTCGCCATGCTGTTGCCATGCAGACGCCGCACTGTTATCATGGCGTTGCCCTGCTGTTGCCATGCTGTGTCCATGCCGTTGCCATGCCGTTGCCACGCTGTTGCCATGCCGTTGCCATGCCGTTGCCATGGCGTTGCCATGCTGATACCATGCTGTTGCCAGGCCGTTGCCAGGCCGTTGAAATGCAGTGGCCATGCCGATGCCATGCTGTTGCCATGCTATTGCCATGCTGATACCATGCTGTTGCAATGCCGTTGCCATGCTATTTCCATGCTGCTGTCATGCCGTTCCCGCGCTGTCGCCATGCTGTTGCCATGCAGATGCCGCACTGTTATCATGCCGTTGCCCTGCTGTTGCCATGCTGTTGCCATGCCGTTGCCATTCCGTTGCCACGCTGTTGCCAAGCCGTTGCCATGGTTTTGCCATGCTGTTGCCATGCCATTGCCACGCTGTTGTTATGCCGTTGCCATGCTGTTGCCATTCAGATGCCAAGCTGTTGCCGTGCTGTTGCCATGCCGTTGTCATGCCGGTGCCATGTTGTTGGCGTGCTGTGGCCAAGTCGTTGCCATGCCGTTTCCGTGCTGTCGCAACGTTGTTGCCATGGCGATGCCGTGCTGTTGCCATGTTGCTGCCATATTGTTGCCATGCCGTTGCCGTGCCGTTGCCATACCGTTGCCGCGCTGTAGCCATGCTGTTGCCATACTGTTGCCATGCGTTTGCCATGCTGGTGCAATGATGTTACCATACCTTTGCCGTGCCGTTGTCATGCCGTTGCCATGCCGATGCCATGCCGTTGCCGTGATGTTGCTATGCCGATCCCATGCTGTTGCCATGCCATTGCCATGCTGTGGCCATGCCGTTGCCATACCATTGCCGTACTGTTCCCATGCTGTTGTCATGCTGTTGCCATGTTGTGGCCATGTTGTTGTCATGCCGTTGCCACGCTGTTGTTATGCCGTTGCCATGCTGTTGCCATTCAGATGCCAAGCTGTTGCCATGCTGTTGCAAAGCCGTGGCCATGCCGTTGCCAGGCCGTTGCCATGTTGTCGCTTTGCCGTTGCCATGCTTGTGCCATGCCGATGCCACGCCGTTGCCATATTGTTGGCATGCCGTTGCCATGCCGTTGTTGTGCCGTTGTCATGCTGTTGCCATGCCGTCGCCATGCCGTCGCCATGCCGTTGCCATGCCGTTGCCGTGCTGTCGCCATGCAGTTGTTGCCATGTTGCCATGTTGTTGCCGTGCTGTTGCCATGCTGTTTCCGTGCAGGTGCCATGCTGTTGCCATGCCATTGCCAAGCCGTTGCCATGCCGTTTCCATGCCGTTGCCATGCCGTCGCCACGCCGTTGCCATGTCGTTGGCATGCTGTTGTCATGCCGTTGCCACACTGTTGCCATATTGTTGTCATGCCGTTGCCATGCCGTCGTCGCGCTCTCTTTGATATTATGTTGCCATGTTGTGTCCAGGTCGTCGCCATGCTGTTGCCATGCCGTCGCCATGCCGTTGCCATGCCGTTGCCACGCCGTTGCCATGCCGTTGCCATGCTGTTGCCATGCCAGTGCCATGCTGTTGCCGTGCTGTTGCCAGGCCGTTGCCAGATTATTGCCAGATTATTGCCATGGTTTTGCCATGCTGTTGCCATGCCGTTGGCATGCTGTTGCCATGCTGATACCATGCTGGTGCCATACTGTTGCCAGGCCGTTGCCAGGCCGTTGAAATGCAGTGGCCATGCCGATGCCATGCTGTTGCCATGCTGTTGCCATTGTGTGTCCATGCCGTTGCCATGCCGTTGCCACGCTGTTCCCATGTTGTCGCCATGCCGTAGCCATGCCGTTGCCATGTTGATGCCATGCTGTTGCCATGTTGTTGCCAGGCCGTTGAAATGCAGTGGCCATACCGATGCCATGCCGTTGCCGTGCTTTTGCCATGTTGTTGCCAGGCCGTCGCCATGCCGTTGCCATACCGTTGCCATGCAGCTGCTATGCCGATACCATGCTGTTGCCATACCGTTGCCATGCCGTTGCCATGCCGTTGCCATGCCGTTGCCATGCAGATGCCATGGTGATGCCATGCTGTTGCCATACCGTTGCCATGCTGTTGCCATGCGGTTGCCATGCCGTAGCCATGTTGTTACCATACTGTTGCAATGTCGTTGCTGTGCTGTTGTCATGCTGTTGCCATGCCGTTGCCATGTTATTACCATATTGTTGCCATGCCGTTGACGTGCTGGTGTCATGCTGTTGCCACGTTGTTGCCATGCCGTTGGCATGTTGTTGCCATGCTGCTGCCATGCTGTTGCCATGCCGTTGCCATGCCGTTGCCATGCCGTTGCGACGATGGATGTTGTCATGCCGTCGCCATGCCGATGTCATGCTGTTGCCATGCTGTCGCCATGCCGTTGCCATGCCGGTGCTATGCCGTTGCCATGTTGTTGCCATGCTGTTGCCATTCCGTCGCAATGATGTTGCCGTGCCGTCGCGATGCAGTTGCCATGCCGATGCCATGCTGTTGCCATGCTGTTTCCATGGCGTTACCATACCTTTGCCAGGCCGTTGCCATGCCGTTGCCATGCTTGTGCCATGCCAGTGCCACGCGGTTGCCATGCCATGCCGTTGCCATGTTGTTGCCATGCAGTCGCCATGCAATTGCCATGTTGTTGCCATGGCGTTGCCATGCCGTTGCCATGCCATTGCCATGCCGTTACCGCGCTTTAGCCGTGTTGTTGCCATGCCGTTGCCGTGTTGTTGCCATGTTGTTGCCCTTCTGATGCAATCCCGCTGCAATGCCGTTGCCATGCTGTTTCGTTGCTCTTGCCATCCTGTTGCCATACCGTTGCCATGCCGTCGCCGTGCTGCTGCCATGCCGTTGCCATGCCATTGCCATGCTGCTGCCATGCCATTGCGATGGCACGCCGTTGCCATGCCGTTGCCATGCTGTTTCGATGCCGTTTATTTGTTGATGCCATGCCGTTGCCATTCCGTTCCCGTGCTGCTGCCATGCTGTTGCCATGCTGTTGCCGTGGTGTTGCCATGCTGCTGCCATGTTGTTGCCGTGCCGTTGCCATGCTGTAGCGATATCGTTGCCATGCCGTTGCCATGCC
This sequence comes from Prorocentrum cordatum, assembly GCA_963575745.1. NCBI lineage: Eukaryota > Dinophyceae > Prorocentrales > Prorocentraceae > Prorocentrum > Prorocentrum cordatum. The sequence continues at coordinate 1,123,002 of CAUYUJ010014216.1, forward strand.
GCTACCATGCCGTTGCCAGGCCGTTGCCATGCGGTTGCCATGCCGTTGCCATGCCGTTGCCATGTTGTTGCCATGCCGTTGCCATGCCGCTGCCATGCCGTGGCCATACCGTTGCCATGCCGTTGCCATGCTGTTGTCATGCCGTTGCAATGTTGTTGCTATGCCGTTGCCATGCGGTTGCGAGGCCGTTGCCTCGCCATTTCCATACCGACGCCATGCCGTTGCCATGCCAGTGCCATGCCGTCGCCATGCCGTCACCGTGCCATTACCATGCCGTTGCCGTGCTGTCGCCATGCTGTTGCCATGCTGTTGCCATGCCGTTTCCATGCCGTTGCTGGGCGTCTGCCAAGCTGTTGCCATGCTAGAGCCACGCCGTTGCCATGCCGTTGCCGTGCTTTTGCCATGTTGTTGCCATGCCGTTGCCATGCCGTTGCCATGCCGTTGCCGCGCTGTTGCCATTTGGTTGCCATGCCGTTGCCATGTTGTCGCCATGTTGTTGCCATGCCGTTGCCATGCCGTTGCCATGCCTTTGCTGGGCGTCTGCCAAGCTGCTGCCATGTTGTTGCCATGCCGCTGCCATGCCGTAGCGATGCCGGTGACATGCCGTTGCCAAGCTGTTGCCATGCTGTTTCCACGCAGTTGCCATGCTGTCGCCATGCTGTTGCCATGCTGTTTCCACGCAGTTGCCATGCTGTCGCCATGCTGTTGCGATGCCATTGCCATGTTGTCGTTTTCCGCTGCTATGCTGTTGCCATGTTGTTGCCGTGCCGTTGCCATGTTGTCGCGTTGCCGCTGCCATGCTGTTGCGATTTTGTTGCCATGCCGTTGCCATGCTGTTGCCAAGTGGATGCCAAGGCGTTGCCATGCTGTTGCCAAGCTGTTGCCATGCCGCTGCCATGCTGTTGCCATGCTGTTGCGATGCCGTTGCGATGCTGCTGCCATGTTGTTGCCATGCTGTTTCCATGCCGTTACCATGCTGTTGCCATGCTGTTGCCATGCCGTTGCCATGCCGTCGCCATGCCGTATGCCGATGCGGGATGCATTTCGGGACGACTCGCGGGGTGACTCGGGGAGGTCCACGCAGGAGGGCGATTACCTCCCTTATTTGCGCAAATCAGGGGGGGTAATCGCCTGCCCTCGTGGACCTCCCCGAGTCGCCCCGCAAGGCATCCCGCATCGGCAAGGCGATGGCATGGCGATGGCGATGGCATTGCATCTGCATGGCAACAGCGTGGCGATGGCAATGGCATGCCGTTGCCATGCTTTTGCGCTGCCGATGCCATGCTATTGCCATGCCGTTGCCATGCGGTTGCCATGCCGTTGCCATGCCGTTGCCGTGCCGTTGCCATGCCGTTTCTATGTTGTTGCCATTTTGTTGCCATGCCGATGCCGGGCGTCTGCCATGCTGTTGCCATGCATTTGCCATACCGTTGCCGCGCAGTTGCCATAGTGATAGCATGCGAATGCCACGCAGCTGCCATGCTATTGTCGTGCTGCTGTCATGCCATTGCCATGCATTTGCCGTGCAGTTGCCATGGCGTTGCCACGCTGTTACCATGCCGTTGCCATGCTGCTACCATGCTGCTGCCATGCGTGTCTATGCCACTGCCATGCTGTTGCCGTGCTCTTGCCATGCGGTTGCCATGCTGTTGCTATGCTGTTGCCATGCCGATGCCATGCCGTTGCCATGATGTTTCCATGCTGTTGCCATGCTGTGGCCATGCTGTTGCCACGCCGTTGCCACGGTGTCCATGCTGTTGCCGTGTTGTCGCCATGCTGTGGCCATGCCATTGCCATGCCGTTGCCATGTTGTTTCGATGATGTTGCCATGTTGTTGCCGTGTTGTTGCCATGTTGTTGCTATGCTGTTGCAATACTGTTGCCGTGCTGTTGCCATGCTGTTGTCATGCCAGTGCCATGCTGTTGCCGTGCTGTTGCCATGCTGTTGTCATTTAGGGGCCATGCTGTTTCCACGCTGTTGCCATGCCGTCGCCATGCTGGTACCATACGGTTGCCATGCAGTTGCCATGTGTTTGCCATGCTGTTCCCATGCTGTGGCCATGCTGTTGCCATGCCCTTGCCATGATGTCGCCATGCCAGAGCCATGCCGCTACCACGCTGTTGATGTACAGTTGCCGTGTCATCGCCATCGCCATTCCATGGTACTGCCAATGCAGGATGACGTGCGGGACGACTCGCGTGTTTCAGGAACCTTCTGAAACACAATCCCTTGACTTGCGCAAGGCAACGCCTTTGCAATGCTGCTGTCATGCTACCGCCATGCAGACGCCATACTCTTGCCGCGCTGCTGCCATGCTATTGCCATGCAGTTGCCTTGCCACGGGCTTGAAACTTACACCTCTGACTTGTGCAAGTCAGGGGTTTTAAGTTTTCAGGGGTTCCTGACGCACTTACCCCCCTGACTTACGCAAGTCAACGCCTTTGCCATGCTACTGCCATGCTACCACCATGCAAACGCCGTGCTCTTGCCGCGGAGTTGCCATTATAGTGGCACGCAGTTGCCATGCAGATGCCATGCTAGTGCCATTCGACTGCCATGCTATAGCCATGCGATTGCCATGTAGTTGCCATGCTATTGCCATGCCAGTGCCATGCTATTGTCATGACATTGCCATGCGAATGACATGCAGTTGCCATGATGTTGCCATGTGATTGCCACGCAGTTGCCATGCTATTGAAATGCAGTTGCAATGCCATTGCCATGCAGTTGCCATGCTATTGCCATGCAGTTGCCATGATATTGCCGTGCTATCGCCATGCGATTGGCATGATGTTACCATGCTATTACCATGCGATTGTCATGCAGTTGCCGTGCTAGTACCATTATTGCCAGGTTATTGCCATGCAGCTGTCATACCATTGCCATGCGAGTGTCATGCAGTTGCCGTGCAGTTGTCATGCAGGCGCCATGCCAGTGCCACGATATTGCCATGCGACTGCCATGCAGTTGCCATGCGATTGCCATGCAGTTGGCATGCTATTGTCGGACAGCTGCCATGAGATTGCCATTCAGTTGTCATGGTATTGCCATGCTATTGCCATGCGAGTGTCATGCTTCGCCATGCAGTTGCCAGGCAGTTGCCATGCGATTGCCATGCAGTTGCCATGCAGTTGTCATGCTAGTGCCATGCGGTTGTCATTCAGAGGCCGCGCTATTGCCATGCGGCTGCCATGTAGTTCCCATTATAGTGCCATGCGGTTGCCATGCTATTGCCATGCAGTTGCCATGCAGTCGCAACGCTGTTGCCATGTTCTTGCCATGCAATTGTCATTGCTATGCCATTGCCATGCGATTGTCATGCAGTTGCCATGCGATTACCGTGCAGTTGCCATGCGATTGGCATGCGATTCCCAGGCTACTGCCATGAAGCTGCCATGCAGTTGCCATGCGATTGCTATGCAGTTGTCATGGCATTGCCATGCTACTACAATGCAGTTGCCATGCTAACTATTGCCATGCGATTGCCCTGCAGTTGCCATGATATTGCCATGCAGTCGTCATGCTATTGTCATGCGCTTGCCATGCAGTTGCCATGCGAATGCGATGCAGTTGCCATGCTATTGCCATGTGAGTGATATGAATTTGCCATGCAGGTGCCATGATATTTCCATGGCATTGCTGTAGTATTGACATGATATTGCCATGAAGTTCCTATGCTATTTCCGTGGTGTTACCATGCGATTACCATGCAGTTGCCATGCGGTTGCTATGCTATCGCCGTGCGATTGCCAGGCAGTTGCCATGCAATTGCCATGCGAGTGCCATGCAGTTGCCATGCTATGGCCATGCAGTTGCCATGGTATTACCATGCGGTTGCTATGCAGTTGCCATTCGAGTGTCATGCAGTTGCCATTCGATTGGCATACAGTTGCAATGCTGCTGCCGTACAGTTGCCATGCTATTGCCATGCGATTGCCATGCAGTTGCCATGCCATTGCCATTCGAGTGCCATGCAGTTGCCATGGTATGGCCATGCAGTTGCTATGAGATTGTCATGCGATTGCAGTGTAGTTGCCATGCTATTGCCATGCGATTGTCATGCAGTTGCCATGCTAGTACCATGCAGTTGCCATGCGATTGCCGTGCAGTTGCCATAGTGTTGCCATGCAGTTGCCATAGTGTTGTCATGCAGTTGCCATGCAGTTGCCATGCTATGGTCATGCAGTTACCATGATATTGCCATGCAGGTGCCATGCAGTTGCCATGCAGTTGCCATGCGACATGGCAATAGCATGGTAGCAGCATGGTAATAGCATTGGAATATCCTGGCTTTTTCATGGCACTAGCATGGCCATAGCGGGCCCACTGAAAGGGTCAACATCCTTATTAGTTTTCAGGGGCTCCCGAAGCAAGCCTAGTGTTGGCCTTTCCAGCTAGAGGGCCATGGCTGAAGGGGGGGGGGGCTTCGAAGCTACTGTTCTTCTTTGGTTTACGGCGCCCCGTTGGTTGTCGGCGTATTTGTGGCGTTCGGCGTCTCGTTGGTCGTCGGCGCTTCGTTGGTTTTCGGCACATCTTGGGCTTTTGGCGCCCCTATGGTTTTATGCGCACAATTTGGTTTTCGGCGCATCGTTGGTTTTCGGCGCCCTTTTGGTTTTCGGCGCCCCTTTGGTTTTCAGCGCCCTCTTGGTTTTCGGCGCCCTTTTGATTTCCGGTGCCCCTTTTGTTTTCGGCGCGCTGTTGGTTTTCGGCGTTCGTTGGTGTTTGGCGCTCCTTTGGTTTTTGGCGCCCTTCGGCTTTCGGCGCTCCTTTGGTTGTTGGCGCTCTTTGGTTTTCGTCGCCCTTTTAGTTATCGGCACGTCTTTTGGTGTTGGTCTTCGGCGCTCCTGCGGTTTTCGGCGCCCCTTTGGTTTTCGGCGCCCTTCTTGTTGTCGGCGCTCTGTCCGCCTTCGGAGCTTCTGTTATTTTCGGCGCATCGTTGGTGTTCGGCGCTCCTTTGGTTATCGGCGCCCCTTTGGTTGTTCGGCGCCCCTTTGGTTTTCGGCGCATCGTTGGTTTTCGGCGCTCTTTGGTTTTCGGCGCTGCTTTTAGTTTTCTGCGCCCCTGGGGTGTTCGGCGCCTCTTTGGTTGTCTTCGCCCTTTTGATGTTCGGCGCCCCTTTGGTTTTCGGTGTCCTTTTGGTGTTCAGAGCTCTGTTGGTTTTTGGCGCCCCTTTGGTTGTCGGCGCATCTTTTAATGTTTGGCGTTTTTTTTATGTTCGTCCTCCTTTTGGCTTTCTGCGGCCCCTTGGTTTTTGGCGCCATTTTGGTTTTCGGCGCTCCTTTGGTTCTCGGCGCCCTTTCGGTTTTCGTCGCCCTTTTGGTTATCAGCGCGTCTTTTGGTTTTCGGTGACTCTTTGGTTTCCGGCGCTCCTGCGGTTTTCGGCGCTCCTGCGGTTTTCGGCGCCCCTTTGGTTTTCGGCGCCTTTTTTGTTGTCGGCGTTCTTTCCGTCTTCGGAGCTTCTGTCGTTTCCGGCGCATCGTTGGTTTTCGGCGCTTCTTTGGTTATCGGCGCCCCTTTGGTTTTTCGGCGCCCCTTTGATTTTCTGGCGCGTCTTTAGTTTTCGGCGCTGCTTTTGGTTTTCTGTGCCCCTTTGGGTGTTCGGCGCTTCTTTGGTTTTCGGCGCTCCTTTGGTTTTCGGTGTCCTTTTGGCTTTCGGCACTCTGTTTGTTCTCGGCGCCTTTGGTTGTCGGCGCCTGTTTTTTGTGTTCGGTGCTTTTTTGTTTTCGTCCTCCTTTTGGTGTTTCTGCGCCCCCTTGGTTTTCGGCGCCGCTTTGGTTTGCGGCGCACTTTCGGTTTTCGGTGTTCCTTTTGTTCTCGGTGCCCTTTGATTTTTAACACCCTTTGGTTTTCGACCATTTTGGTTTTCGGCGCCCCCTTTGGTTTTCGGCGCTCCTTGGGTTTTCAGCGCTGTTTTGGTGTCTGGTGCCTTTCAGATGTTCGGCACCCTTTTGGTTTTCGGGCATCATTGTGGTTTTCGGTGCCCTTTTGGTGTTCGGCGAGCGCCTTACTGGTTTTCGGCGCCCCTGTGGTTTCCGGCGTCCTTTTCAAGTTCGGCGACTGTTTGGTTTTAAGCGCCTTGTTGGGTTTCGGTGCTCTTTGGGTTTTGGCGTCCTTTTGGTTTTCGGTGTCCTTTCGGTTTTCGGTGTCCTTTGGGTTTTCGGCGTTCTGTTGGTTTCCGGCACATGTTTGGTGTTCGGCGCTTTGGGGGTTTTCGTCCTCTTTTTGGTTTTCTGCGCCCCTGTGGTTTTCGGCGCACCTTTGGTTTTCGCCGCTCCTTTGGTTTTCGGCGGTTCTTTGGTTCTCGGCGCCCTTTGGATTTTGGCGCCCTTTGGATTTTGGCGCGTTTCGGTTTTCGACGCCCTTTTGGTTTTGGGCGCCCTTTTGGTTTTCGGCGCTCCTTTGGCTTTCGGCGCTCTGTTTGGTTTCCGGTGCCCTTTTGATTTTCGGCGCCCTTTTGGTTCTCCTCACCGTTGTGGTTTTCGTTGCCCTTTTGGTGTTCGGCGACCCCTTAGTTTTCGGTGCCCTTTTGGTGTTTGGCGACCCTGTGGTAGTCGGCGCCTTACTGGTTTTCGGCGCCCCTTTGGTTTCCGGCGTCCTTTTCAAGTTCGGCGACCCTTGTTTTTGGCGCACTTTTGGGTTTCGGCGCCCCTTTGGTTTTCGGCGCCCCTCAGGTTTTCGGCGCTGCTTTGGTTTTCGGCGCCCAGAGCCTTTGTTGGTTTGCAGCGCCTCTTTGGTTTTCGGCGTTCGTTCGGAACCGTTCGGGTTTCGGCGCCTTTTCGTTTTCGGCGCCCCTTTGCTTTTCGACGCTCTTTCGGTTTTCGGCGCTCCCTTTTGGTTTGCGGCGCCCCCTCGGTTTTCGGCTCTCCTTTGTTTTCGGCGCTCCACATCGACTTCGTGGTCTTCCGCATCTCCTGGGCCTCTCCTTACCAGTCGGTGGCACCGGGTGCACTTCGCCTTCCTGGTCTTCCTCTACCTCGCGAGCGTTGACTTGCTCACGGCCCTCCTCACGCAGCACTCGAGGATGGTGTTCTTGGCGCGCCGATGACGGCAACACCAAGCCATTCTCCATCTGGGACCTCGCCCCCTGCTCCAGTCCATGGCGTACCTTGTCCCGTGCAAGATCTTCGGCACCGCCTGTTCTCTGAGCCCTCCTGCCGCCTGAGGCCCTGCCCGCTCGAGCCTTGCCTCCCCAATTAGGGCTACTCGCGCCCAGTTTAGCTCTTGACCGGAAGGGGCCCGCTCCCGACCTGCAGACCAAAAAAAGTGTTCGGCGCTCCTTTGGTTCTCGGCGCCCTTCTGATTTTCGGCGCACCTTCGGTTACCGGCGCCCTTTCGGTTTTCTGCGTTCCTTCGGTTTCTGGCGCGCCTCTAGTTTTCGCACCCACTCGGTTTTCGGCGGTCTTTGGTTTTCGGCGCTCCGTTGGCGTTCGGCGCCCTGTTGGTTTTCAGCCCCCCCCCCCCCTGTAGCCCAAAAGGGGGGAGTTGGGGGGGGGCGTCCAGCTGAGAGGATCCAAGGGGGGGCAGCGAACCCCCCCCTTTGTAAAGGGAGGGGTGGGGGGAGGAAAACTTCGAGAGGCACAATGGGGAGGGGGTTGGGGGTAACTAAGCCCTCCCACCTTGGGACAGGGAAGGGAGGGGGGTGTAGCTTCCGGAGCGCGAAAGAGAGGGAGGGGGGGGGTAGCTTCCGAGGGGCAAACAAAAGGGGGCGGGCCCGGCAGTGGAGGTCCAGGGAGGCGGGGGGTAGAAAAGGGGGGACTTGCGCTCTCCCATACAGCTATCTCATGTCTTATGTTTATATATATATATATACATACATACATACATACATACATACATACATATACATACATTCATTCATACACGTGTATCTACGCATCCGCGTGCCGAACAAGCAAAAGCACGAATCCAAAAGCCTTGTCGCGGACCCCCTCTCCTGTCTTTCCCTCTTGGCCCATATCGGGAAGCGAGACTCAAGCCCGAATTAGCCCGCAAGTATGCCCTTTCTTTCTCGACGCTGTGCCATGGCAGGGGCCCAACGGCAATGGAGTGAAATGTTTGGAAAGGCGATGGCAATACAGACTGGGCCCGAGGAGGGAACGCAGAAAGTTCGCAGAAACGATCATCGAGAAATTCGAAGCGATATCGAATGATCAGATGGGTATAATCCGTCGGTTAGATGATATCGAGTCCCACACCTTGCGTAGAGAAGTGCAGCCCAATCAATATTGCCAGCAGCTTGTCCCATCGGGGCCGGCTGTAGCAGTACAAGGGCCAATTCGGTACGTTGAGGTACTTGAGTTTGGGTACGTCGAACAGTCGTCGAAGATCCCAAGGTCGTACCTGTGCAGTCGCTCGTGGAGCAGTCTGAACGCAGGCCAAACGCTCGTGGCAATGTCAGAAGTGATGAAATTAACAGAGATCTTGCGAGGCGAGTCGCGTATCCAGCGAAGATGAAACGGTCAAGGAAGTGGAGGCCACACTCGACGGTTTAATAGCTAGCAGTCAAACACACATCGGGTTGTTGCTTGTGGATTGCGGATCAAATTGGCAACCAAACTTGGAATTGCAAATCAACATTCCCAAATCCAAACCGCGCGAACTTATTCAGGGATGAAGTGGAGCAGCGCTACGACTTCATGCGCATCAGTATTAACGTTGGCGGAGAGTGCGCAGCAAACTCCACAATGTGACCGGGGACCCGTTGAGCAAAAACGGCGAGCTCTTGAAATTGATGTACACATTGCACAAACGATGGCCCAGGTGATGGGTAGTGAGGCGCGAACGCATGTGAGGCAAATGTGTCCCCTATGGGCATAACGTTCGTCCATTATCAAACAACGAGAACGGTTGTCTCAATGGAATCAATCATGTAAGTTCCAATTCGTCAAGCAGCCGTGCAATACGACATCTGAGTTTCGGCGCTTCGGCGCCCCCGCCGAGCTCTCAGAAGGCCGCCCCCCCCCAGGCGTACATTGGCGCCTTGCCTTGCCATACCTTGCCATGCCTTGCCTTGCCTTGCCTTGACGCTCTTTGGGGGCCTTCTCGGGCCGTCTTGGGGGGGGGGGACCGTGTCGGGGGGCCTCTTGCCCCCGCCCCGACTAAGGGAATAAGTGGGCTCGCAAAAGCGAAGAGCAGATTTGTTCAACCACCTCCGCCCAAAGGGTTTGCGGGATTACCTCTCTCCATCCTCCACCCCCCATTCCTCCATCCAACCGCCTCTCCATCCCCTCATCCCTCCAGTCCTCCCTGCCTCCCCTCTGTGTCTCGACGCCTCCGATTTCACGGCCACGTGGGTGGGAACGCAGAAGATCATCAAGCTTCCGTGTGCTGCCCCTGTCGAGCAGGAGCCCTGCCCCATTTCCCCCCCCCCCCTGTGCATACCCCTTTTCGTGCGAAGCCCGCTCCTGGGGCTGGCGGCGGACCAGGCAAGAGCGCCGCTCTTGCCCACGCCAGTCGGCACATTTTCGGTCGGCTGCGCGGGCGTCTTTTTTGCGCGGTTTATCGCTGTCCAAGCAGCGGCGAGCAGGCGAGGAGGAGGAGGAGGAGGAAGACGAAGACGAATTGGAGGGAGGAACAGAGGGAGGGAGGGGAGGAGTAGGAGGAAGAGGAGGAGGAGGACGAGGAGGAGGAGGAGGAAAAAAGGGGGAACAAATGAAAATGAGAAGAAGAAAAACACGATGACGACGACGCCGATGACCACGGCGACGACGAGGAGGATCGGCGAGCAGGCGAGGAGAAGAAGGATGAAGAAAAGGAGGAGGAAGAAGAGGAGGAGTAAGAAAGAGGAGGAGGAGGGAGGAGTAGGAAGGAGCAGAAGCAGCAGGAGGAGGAGCAGGAGGAGGAACATAATCAGGAACGGGAGGAGCGGGAGGTGCAAGACGTGGGAGGAGGAGGAGGAGAAGGAGGAAGAGAAGGAGGAGGCGGAGGAGGAGGAGGAGGAGGGCGACGATGGGGACGAGGAGGTGAACGAGGCCGGGGAGGAGGATGAGGAGGTGGAAGAGAATGGCTCGTGCCCGAGGCCATGCGGCGAGCGCCGCCTGGCATAGGCGCCCGCGCGACCGCCTCCCGCCGCCCCGCGCTGGGAGGGGGGAGGATTGCGGCAGAAATTTTCGCATCCCTCTGCCCTCTTATCGCATCCCTCCTCGTCATTCGTTCTCCCCTCTCGTTTTCCTCCCGATATTTGCGAGGACCACTGTGGGCCTCAGATGTCCAAGTCGGCTGCCACGGGGCGTGTTAGTGCCGCACCGCCTGATTGTTGTTGAGCTTGACATCCCGCAATGGCCTCAACCTGTGGTGGCGGCTTGCGGATACTTCCATGACTCCGAGGGCCTTTCGAAGCGCAACCTGAAGATTCTGAGGGAAGCGGGCGAGGCCCTCGAGGGCCAGCACCTGGCCATCTTCGGAGCGGATTGGAACATGCAGTCGTCGATTGTCGAGTTGTCGGGGTTACCACGTAGAGCAAACATGGTCATCCTGCAGCCACCAGCCGAGACATGTGCCACGGCAGCGGCTAATCCGTACATTGACTATTTCGTGGTGTCGCCAGCGGTTGCGAAGTTGGTCGATAAGACCTCCACCATCGCGACGTGGCCGCACCGCCCGCACAAGCCTGTGCAGTTGCAGTTCAAGGCAGGTGTTAGCGGGGTCAAGCAGTTGATATACCAAACGCATAAGAGGCTCCCTAGGGAGCCCCCTTTCGGTCCTTCCCCCGAGCCGCCGTGTTGGGAGGTCCCCAGGGCCCTTGCCGAAGAAGCTAACAAAGCTGCCAGCGTTGATTCGGTGATTGTGGCGTGGGAACTGCTCTCTGCCGCGTGGAAGCGTTTTTTTTTTTTTCGGATGTCATGGAGGTCGAGTTGGAAGGTAAGTTGGACACCCCGATCAAGAACAAAGGCCTCAAGGGGCTTCCGCCGTCGGCGAAGTGGGTCTCGGTTTTTACTAAACCCAGACGGAACCCCGAGGATGAGGAACTGGTCTGCGAAGGTTGGATTTGGCTCCAACAAAACCTCAGAGATCTCCAATGCACGGCCGTGCGAGTGCATGGGAACCGTGTCATGAATGTGAACCAGGACATCCAGGCTGTGTTTAACATCTGCAGCATCACCCAGCAGCCCTTTCATGGGGAGGGCCTGTCCGCGAGGCTGGACGCCACGGTCAGCGCTGCCAGGCAGTTAGTTTTGCCTCGGCCTCAGGACAGAGGCCATCTGCATGATTGGCTCGAAAAGATCACGCAAGCTCTTGATGATTGGGGCGAAGATTTCGACAGCGCCCGATCGGGCCTCGACGCGCGTGCTAAGGTGAGCTGGGATCAGTGGCAGCGCGAGGCGTTATCGGGGTCGGCGCGGAAGATGCATAAGCTTTCTCGGTTAAAACCCAAACGGTTGCCCACGATCATCGAAACGTCTCCTGGTGATTTTTCGGCCGACCCGCGCAAGTTGCTCGCGAATGAAGCCGACGTGTTAGGGTCCTATTGGAAGGCGTCCCCAAGCCCTGAGCCACTCGAGGTGCTGGACAGGCAGTGTTTTGAGCGCTTGAGGCCAGAAGATATCCGCGCTCTCTGTAAAACGTTCAGTCCTCACACGGCTCAGAGTCTGGATGGCGTGCACATCAGACGCTATGGCATGCTGTGCGATGCTGGCCTTGCGGCCCTCGCGCGCATGTTCCAGACGATCGAGAAGATCAGAGTCTTCCCGAAGGCCGTTTACTGGATGCTTTTCCCCCTCCTGGAAAAACCCGGGGGTGGGCTTCGACCCGTTTTGCTCTGCGCGGCCCCTGTTAGGCCGTGGGAAAGAGCTAGGCGCCCCATGGTCCAGGATTTTGAGGCCAGACACCCCAGAAGGCATTGGGCGTTCGGCGCGGGGAAGTCGGCGGAGCAAAGCATCTGGAACCAGGCTGTCAAGGCGGAAGCTCATGTTGGAAAAGGGAATGTGACGGGAGGTTTTTCGTGGGACGGATCTAAGTACTACGAGTCCTTCCGATTGACCACGCTCAGAGATCGCTCGCTGGCTGCGGGCCTGCCGAGTGTGGTGGTCAAGGTCACTTTCAATGTGCCTATGGAAGCCCCGACCATGTCGTGGAGGTGCTGGAGAAAGCTGCCGATGACCTTCACCTTGTTTTTTTTTGCAAGACGATTTGGGAGTCGGACTGGCTGCCGACAAACTGTTGACTTTTGTCTCCTCGCCTGTTCTGTCGCTGCGGACAGGACGTCGCCTCGGAACCCTGGCTGGCACTGTGGGAACCATGTGGTATCCCTTGGAGTTGATCTGGCCCCTGGGGTTAAGAGGAGTGTGAAGCAGGCTTGCAGCAAGAGGAAAGGTAGACTTGCTGATATGATTCGCAAGCATCGTAAGCTCAAACGTTCGAGAAGGGCCCTCCCCAGGGACAAAAGTAGGATTGGGAAGATCTACGCTGCGGGGGCCAGACCTGCGGTGTCTTTTGGGGACACGGTCACGGGCTGCAGCGACGCTGAGCTCAAGAAGATCAGGTCGGTTATGCTTTCTTTTTCCACACCCGCTCGTGCGGGAGTCTCGGCCCAGGCGAAGACTGTGCTGTTTGGAGATCCAGTCTGGCGCAGCATGGTCGCGCCCGCCTTAGCCTGGGCCGCTGCCGTGTGGCAGACGACAACTAAGCCCGCGCTCGCCTTCTTCACACTTCCCGAGCTGCGCAACATGCGGTTGGCGGTGCCGCAGGACGGTCTCAAGTGGAAGAACTCGGGGGGCCCCATTCGCCGTATGTTCCTGTCCCTTCAGCGCATTGGGTGGGAGGCCCTGGGCCCGCTTATGTGGAAGGATGACAAGGGAAACGAGCTCTCGCTCTTATAGAATTCCCCCTCGATGTTAGGAGCTCTCCTCCGTGAAGGGGCTCAGAGGCGCCATGAAAGGTCCCTGGCCGAAAAGCTCGGTTGGGGGGAGGGGGAACGTGTGTGTGTGTTGAACCGATACGCCGCATCACTAAAGCGTTGGGTAAGGGTAGTGGGCTCAACGCTCAAGGTAAATAGATTGTTAAGTCTTTGTTATGTGATGGGTGTTGGTGTGAAGATCGGGCCGCCAAGGCTGGCTATTTATCCTCGTGATTGTGCCCCCTTTGCAGTCGCCCCGATTCGCTGCAACATAGATTGTATCACTGCGTGGGTAGTCCTGAGGCGCGCGCCGCCCGATCGGCCGTTGAGGCCAGTGATTTGTTTTACCAGCAGGCGCAGGATGGCCCCAGTGAGTTCTACACAGGACTCAAGTTTCGCCACCCTGCTAGTTCATGGCCGCCACCAAGCGACGAGCACGAGCCCATGCTGTTCACTGCGGACGGGTCGCCTTTGTCATGGAACGATTTCGACACCACGGGTTTGAGTGTGTCTGGAGATGGAACCTGCACCCCGCATACCATCAAAGAGCTGTCCAGGGCATCGTTTTCGTGGGTCTTCATGGGGCCCGAGGGTCAGCAGGTGGCGACGGCGAAGGGCACGGTCTGGCCGTCGCTCCCGCAGACGAGTCAGGCGGCAGAGCAGCTGCAACTGAGCCTTTTTGTCGATTTTCGCGCCGAGGCACGGGGAAGCATGCTACAGTGACTGCATGAACGCTGTTCGGTTACACAACAGCACTCCCCAGCAGCAACTCAGTCACAAACACAAGTATGCGGGCCTGCGCAGAGGAGCGTTACAGCACATGGTTAATAACAAGTATGCCCCAGCTGTTTATACCCCAGCGCACAGAGAGCTGAGAGTCATTGATGCGCTCCCCGCCCCTGAAAGATGGGTAGGTCAGGCCAACTGGCAGGCGGATTTAGTAGCTAAGACGGCTCTCCGACTACACCCGCAACCGTCTGCTGCGGAGGTAGAGGCGGTCAACAATGCGGTGGAGCATCTCCAAACAGTCGCTCGCCTTGCCGCGGGGATCCTCCCACTGTTTCCGAGGGTCCAACACCAGCGGCCACCGACAAAAGAGCGCCCCGTCAAACTTTTTGATAAGAACGATGGCTGGCACTCCTGGGAGCCCTGGCTTTGGGGCTCCAGATGCGTTAGTTGTTTGAATTTCTACAGTGGAACGAAGGACTCGAGACCTGAGGCGGGTTGTTCGGGTTTCCCCGCGAGGGTTAAGGAGCTTTTGACTCTGTCCCCTCGGCATGGCCATCAGTTGCCCTCAACTCAGGTGGCTAACCAGTCGAAGCCACTCTTCTTTTGCATGCTGTGTGGTTATTTTGCCCAGCATGGGATATTCAAGTTAGCTAAGCGCTGCCGCCAGCCCCGTATGGACGAGGACAGGAGCAGCGCTGGAACGACGGCTCTCAGGAGACTGCGGAAAGGACTGCATCCCAAGAAAGAGCTGTCAGTGACATGCGCGGAGCACGAAGCTCCACTCAGCCTGCAAGAAGCGAATTCATGCGAACAGGCGGTCAGGTCTGTACGTATTCCAGCTCATGCCAGCTATATTGATAGGCTGGCGGCTCTGCGAGCTCGCATTGCTGCGAAGGAAGCGAGGGCGGTGGAGCTGGGAGGGGGTGGTGGAGTCGTGGGTCAGGCTTCGGCTGAGGCGACGTCGGGTAGACTTGCCCCCGAGCCAAGCGATGCGATCGCAGTGGACGCAGCTGCGCAGTTTTGTTCTGAGGGAGGTGAGTCGCCCCATGCGGTGTGCCCCGCCCTCGACTCAGATCCCAGGTCCGAACTCGATCGAGCGGACCCCTCGCGAGGAGGGGTGGACAACGCTCCCCAGGTCGCAGGCAAGGTCCAAGATGACCTTGATTCGGGATCCTCGGACTGAGACGAGTCGAGAGGCGGCTGGCCAAGGCCCACTCCCCGTTTGGGAGGGGTGCGCTGTGGTCTCCTGCACATCGCTACCGCTCAGTCTGGAGGGCCACTGTGCGGCCCCTTTGTTTTTGGTTCGGTCAAACGTGACCAAAAAAATCTCGTTTTCCTCCCTCCTCGTCTTCCCCCCCTTTTCCACTTTTCCTCCCTCCGCCCTCCCTCATCCCTCCTTTTCCCTCCCCATAACAGGACCGAGGTCCTCCGAAGAAAACATTTGCGTCCCTCCTAGGCTCCCTACCTGCTACTCCCACTATTACTGCTACCACCCCCTCTCCCCATCCTTCAGTATCCTCCTTTTGCTCCTCCCTCATCCTTATCCTCCAGCTATGTGCGCCTCCTCCGCCTCCGCCCCTACCACCATCACCATCACAATTGTCTCATATCGCCATAGCCAGATTCATACTAGTACTCTTCTTCATCCGCATGATCATCAGCAGCATCATCATCACCCTCACCACTACCACCATCATCAGCATCAGCAGCATCATGTTCATCATCAGCAGCAGCAGCATCATCAGCAGCATCATTGTCAGATACGGTAGCAGCAGCAGCATCATTATCACCATCACCCCCACCATCGCCATCACCATTACCATCAGTATCATCATCAGCATCATCGCCATCGCCATCAACATCATCATCGTCATCGTCAGCATCATCACCATCATCATCATCATCAGCATCATCACCATCATCAGCATCATCAGCAGCATCAGCAGCATCAGCATTGTTATCATCATCATCATCAGCATCCTCACCATCACCATGATTGGCATCAGCAGCCTCGTCACCCTCACCATCATCATCATCATCATCATCATCATCATCATCATCATCATCATCATCATCATCATCAACAGCATCATCAGCAGCATCATCATTAGCAGCATCATCAGCAGCAGCATCACCATCAGTAGCAGCATCATCAGTGTAATCATCATTATCACAATCACAAGCATAGCCATCATTATCCCCATCACCCTCACCATCACCATCACCACCGTCATCACCAATGCATGGGCATCAACATCATCATCATCATCATCATCATCATCATCATCATCATCATCATCATCATCATCAGCGTCATCATCGTCATCGTCATCATCATCATCATCATCAGTATCAGCATCATCACCATCATCATCACCATCACCATCATCATCAGCAGCATCATCATCATCTTCATCACGTTCATCTTCATCTTCATCTTCATCTTCATCTTCATCATCATCCCTTCTCGTATTTCGTGTCTCGTTTTCCGCCGGCGCGCTCCCTTCTCCTTTCTGCGCCACTCCTGCCCCCTCCGCCCCCCCCTCATCTCTGTTCGTCGTCCTGGCCATGTGTCCCGTTGCGTGCCCACGGTTCTCCCCCCGCAGCTTGCGCAGGTGCGCCGACGCTGGCAGCTGGCTGGCGGCCCACTCTGCGGCACAAGGGCCAGTGAGACTCGCGAACCCCGGGCTCTCCATCCCGCCCCTCGGGGAGGGCAGGCAGGCCCGAGGAGAGCTGGCGGGGGCGGGAGAGGGGTCGAGGAGGATCGCAGGAGGACAGTAGGAGGATCGACGAGGGTGGAGGGAGGAGCGAGGGGGGGAGGGAGGGGGGAGGAGGTGCGGGCCTCGTCGGATTGCGCTGGCGTGCGAAAGGAAGTGCTTCCAATAAGGAGGGAGGAGGGTGGCATAGGGAGGAGGGCGGAGGGAGGAGGGGGCGCCAATGAAAAAGTGGCAGGAAGTAATGAGTAGGTCACGGAGAAGCTTCTCAAGTCTCTACTTGGTCACGATATGACGTGAGGAGGAGAAGGCGGAGGAGGGGAAGGGAAAGGAGGGAGAGGTTGGGAGGAGGACTTGCGCGAAAGCGAAACTTGTCTGCGTACATGTGCCCGTCTGCGTCGTACTTGGGGGGCCTCTGGGCGTATGCTCGCAGCTGTGGCCGAACGACCTGGCCCGAAAGGTTGGGAATTGGGAGAAGAGGAGGCGGAGGAGGAGGAGGAAAGGTGAAGGAAGAGGAGGGGGGGAGGCGGGGGAGCGTGGAGAGGGAGAGGGAAGAAAAGGTGGTTGTCTTTGATGCGCGGCGGTTCGGCCACGACCGCAAGGGCGTATAGACTGGAAGAGGTGGAGGGAACAGATGAGGAGAAGGGAGGGCAACGCCGACTGCGACAGGGAGGAGGATGGTGAAGGGAAAAAGGGGGAGGAGGAGGAGGAGGAGGAGGAGAAGGAGGAGGAGGAGGAGGACGACGACGACGACGACGAAGACGACAACAAGGAGGCGGGAGTATATAAAGACAGAAGATGGGCGCAGGAAAAAGAGGAGAAGAAGGAGGACGGGGAATTAGGAGGCGGATGAGGGGTGGAGGAGGAGGAGGAGGACGATCCTTGCGCCCCTCTCCCACCTCCCCTCGCGCTCTCGCTCACTCCTCCATGGATGCGCCGTCTCTCGAGCGCTCTCCTTCTTGCGCTTGTGCATGGAGCCGCCTTTACGCAGGCAGATTGGTTCCCTTCCTCCCCCGTGCCCGCCCTATATCCATTCTTGCTTCCCCCATTATCCCCCCGCCGGCCAAGCCACCCCAATTGTCGTAGTTCCCACCCCGCCTGCCGTAGTTTTCTGCGCACGGCTGGTGAGGCCAATAACGGCCCCGAGCCCCCGTCGGACAACGCGTGCGGGCACTGTCGTCGCGGCGACGGAAAGCCGTGGGGGGGGAGGGAGGGAGGGAGGGTAAATGGGGAGGGCGATGCCGAGGGTGGGAGGGGAGGAGATGGAAGGTAAAAGGGGGACGGCACACAAACAACGAAGTGATTACCACGGTTTCTTGTGTCATTGCAGTGCTTGGCTTGTGAAGTCTTCGGCAGGCGGGGCCTCAGTCAACTACTTGGTGCCAGCATTGTCGCGGCGCGGACATTGCGACCATCCCTTCCTCTTGCCATGTTCTTTCCATAGCGTCTTCCACCTGGCTGTTGATGCCATGTCGCGGGTGCCCGACAAACGAGATGTCACCATGATGTCGCAGAAGAGCGGCGGACACCCCGCTAAGTTCAAGAAGGAGCAATGATCAATGCAACTCGCTTGGGAATCATTGCTGGTTCTATTGGGGCAAAATTCAGGCCCAAGGGGGCCTTGAATGTGCCTATAGGGCTGTCTTGGAGTACGACTGGCGGGGGGATGATTAATTACGCTCCCCACTTCGTCCAGGGCCGAAGCATTGCCCTTTGGGACCCTGTTGGGCGCAGTTGGGGCCGTCTTGGGCCACAGTTGGGCCCCAATCGGGGTTCTCTTGGGCCGTATTGAGCCCACCCTGAGGCCTCCAGAGCCCATCGGAAGCGAAAAGACAAGAAGACAAACGAAATGAAGAATGTCTTGAGGCGTTTGGAGGGTTTTGGCCTCTCGAGAAAGCGCCTCGGAATAGCAACATGTTGAATTACAGATTTTTGATTTAGGCTTTAGGGCTTAGGATTTACACTACGTATTAACGTCTGCGGACCTCGCCGCCATGTTAATTTGATTGCGCCATTCGGCGAGGCTACGATCCCTCTTAGAAAATAGGATTCGCATCGCGAAGGCAAGATTTCGGGCCTGCCGCTCGCGTCGCGAAGGCTTGCTTGCGCGGAGTGTTTGTCGGGCCGCTGCGGAGGTGCTCCTGCTCGCGCAGGCTCGCACGGAGCGCCGGTCGGGCCGCTGCGGGGACGCTCTCGTTCGTGCACGCTCGCACTTAATGCTCGTCGGGCCGCTCCAGAAGCGCTCCCGCTCGTGCGGGCTCGCGCGGGGCGCCTGTCGGGCCGCTGCGGAGACGCTCCCGCGCGTGCAAGCTCGCACGGAATGAGCTCCAGAACGGAGCGCTTCGGGGCGTTTGGGAGCGCTTGGGAGCGCTTGGGGGCGCTTGGGCTTGCCTGGAAGCGCCCACGAGCGCCGGGGAACGCTTCGCACCGTTTCGGAAGGCCTGGAGAGGCGCCGGAGAGCTTTGGGGGCGTCGCGATGGCGCCATGCTTGCTGCCGGTCGGGCTTGCTCAATACGGAGTGCTTTTTCGTTTTGACGGTTTAAGGTTTAGGGTTTAGGGTTTCGGGCCTCGTTGGCGGAAGCAGCTCGACCCCCTCCGACCAGGGTTGAGAGGGTCGGCTGTCCTTCGCTCCCCCAGAAACACCCCTTCAGGGTTCAGGGTTCTTCTACCCCCTCGCTCCCCCTTTTTCTTGGGGGGAGGTTCATGCTGGCGGCCGCGTGCTTCGGGCATCAGTCTTCGGTCCTTCGCCCCCCCTTCCCAGTGAGGGGGGGCCTTGCAGGCAGCTATATCAAGCTTGCTCGCTGCGGCAATGCCGCATTCATATCCGACACGCAGCATCCAGATTGTTCTGTTGCGCGCGCACGTTTAAGGTTCGTACGTTGCCTTGCCCGCGCGCGCAGGTTTAAGGCTTGTGCGTTGCCCCGCCTGCGCGCGCAGGTTCAAGGCGCGCGCGTTGCCTTAAGTTTGCGCGCGCAGGTTTGAGGTTTGAGCGTTGCCTTGCCTGCGCGCGCAGGCTTAAGGTTTGTACGGTGCTTTTCTTGCGCGGGCAGGTTTTAGGTTTGCGGGTTCCTGGCCGCTTCCGGTCGTTCCGGGACGTTCCAGGCCGTCTCGGGCCGTTTCGAGTTGTTTCGGGTTGTTTCGGGCCGTTCCGGGCCGTTCCGGGCCGTTCCGGGTCGTTCCGGGCCGTTCTGGGCCGTTCAGGGCCGTTTTGGGCCGTCTCGGGCCGTTTCGGGATGTTCCCTGCCGTTCCGCGCCGTTCCGCGCCGTTCTGGGCCGTCCGGGCCGTTTCGAGCCGTTTCGACCCGTTCGGGGTCGTTCGGGGCCGTTCTGGGCTGTCCCGGGCCATTCCGGAACGTTTCGGGCCGTTCCTGGCCGTTCTGAGTCGTTCCGAGGCGTTCCGGGCCGTCTTTCGGGCTCTTCCAGGCCGTTCTGGGCTGTTTCCTTCTGCCGCCCTTCCGCCGCCCTTTTGCCAGCTTTCCGCCGCTGTCCGCTTGGTTTCGATTTGCCGTTTTGGCCCGTTTCCACTCGTTTCGCGTCGGTTTGCGCTGTTTCGGGCCGTCTCGGGCCGTCTCGGGTTGCTTCGAGCCGTTCCAGGCCGTTCCGGTCCGTTCCACGCCGTTTCGAACCGTCTCGGGCCGTTTCGGGCCGCTTCGGGCCGTTCTGGGCCGTTCTGGGCCGTTTCGAGCCGCTGTTCCGGGCCGTTCAGGGCCGTTCCGGGCGGGCGTTCCCAGGCGCTCCCAGGCGGAAGTTCCCAGGCGTTCCCCAGCTCTTGCGAGAGATTTATATTGGCGGCGGACAACACCGAAACGCGCGAGCAATTCGTTCCCAGGTTAAGGGTGTCTTTATCCGTCAGGGTTTCGCTCCCTGCCGCCGGCCCCCTCTCTCGGAGAATGGGCCATGGAAGAGCGAAGTCATGAGGTCTGGGCGCCGCCGTGAAGCAGTGTCGGGACTTGTTTGTTTTTCGGCCCTGGCCCGGCGGATCTGCGTGACGGGTGCCGCCGAATGTCAGAAATGTGGCGAATCCCTTGTGTTTTTGGACCCTGGCCCTACGGATCTGCGTGAGAGGTGCCGCCGGATTTCAGCAATGTGGCGAATCCCTTATGTTTTTTGACCCTGACCCTGCCGATCTGCGCGAGGGGCGATGTCGAAGTTCAGAAATGTAGCAAATCCGATATGTTTTTGGACCTTGGCCCTGCCGATCTGCGTGAGGAGTGCCACCGAATGTCAGAAATGTGGCAATTCCCCTATATTTTTGGACATTGACCCCGCCGATCTGCGTGAGGGGCGCTACCGAATGCTAAAAATGTGGTATACCCCTTGTGTCTTTGCACCCTGACCCCGCCGATCCGCATGAAAGGTGGCACCGGATGTCGAAAATGTAGCAAATCCCATTTGGTTTTGGACACTGACCCCGCCGATCTGCGTGAGGGGTGCCACCGAATGTCAGAAATGTAGCGAGTCCTCTGAGTTTTTGCGCCCTGACCGCGCCGATCTGCGCGAGGGGTGCCGCCGAAAGTCAGAAATGTGGCAAGTCCCCTGTGTTTTTGTTCCCTGACCCCGCCGATTTGCGTGAGGGGTGCAACCGAATTTCAGAAATGTGGCGAATCCTTTGGGCTTTTGCACCCTGACCCCGCCGATCTGCGTTAGGGATGTCACCAAATGTAAGAAATATCGCAAATCCCATGTGTTTTTGGACCCTGACCCCGCCGATCTGCATGAGGGGTGCCACCGAATTTCAGAAATGTGGCAAATCCCTTGCGCGTTTGGACCCTGACCCCGCCGATCTGCGTGAGGGGTGTCAACTTTTACGCACCCCAGCAATTCAGACAATACGATTTCTCCTAGTAAAAATTCCCGTTTTGGGCCTCCCCCCCTCGCGCGGTCCATCAACAAGGAACAGTCAGCAGCAAGAAGTCAACAAGGAAGAGTAAGCAGCAAGAAGCAGAACTGTAACAGTGGAATTTGGAAGCTGCAAGTGGTACAGGAAACTGCGAATCCTCGGCCTACAGCCTGGTAGCCCCACAAGGGGGCCGGCGGATTTGGCGGAACGCAGTACTGGCGTCGGCCTCAATTCTACCCGCGGGCTCGACTAGCGCTCGCCTTTCGCCACCGATAGCGCTCGAGGTCGAAAGCGCGACCCAACGGAGTCGCGCGCCAGTTTAGGGCTTAGAGTTTAGGGCCAATTAGCAAGAGCGTCGCAACACACTCGACGCTGCTCACACTGCCGCGGCGTTCACACCGCACCCACCCTGGATACCCATTACATATGAAGGCACGCATGGGATATGAGTTTAGGGCGCGATCCTCGAGCGGGCACGCATGCAATGAGAGGTTAGGAATTAGCCGCCGCGCGGGAGGGGCGCGATCCTTGAGCGGGAGGGGCGCGATCCTCGAGCGGGCATGCGTGGGAGACGGGGGGTGAGGAATTAGCCGC
The DNA here is from genome assembly GCA_963575745.1 of Prorocentrum cordatum. Classification (NCBI taxonomy): domain Eukaryota; class Dinophyceae; order Prorocentrales; family Prorocentraceae; genus Prorocentrum; species Prorocentrum cordatum. The sequence continues at coordinate 1,144,714 of CAUYUJ010014216.1, forward strand.
CACGCGGGGGGAGCAGAATCCGTTCGCGTGCACGCATGCGATAGGGGGGCTAGAAATTTGCCGCCATGCATGAGGGGCAGAATCCACGTGCGCGAGGGGCGCGATCCTCGACCGGGAGGGGCACGATCCTCGAGCGGGCACGCACGGGATGGGGAGCTCGAAATTAGCCGCCACGCGGGGGAGGGGGGAAGGGGGAGGGGGGAGGTGGGAGGGCTTGTGAGCGCCTCGTGGTCGCCCATTGGGAAGTGCGCAGTGTATTGTCCACCCCAAGGGTTTATTTCTTCCGTTGGTTGTCTGGCGGAGGTTCTGGGATCACCAATCTCGGTTCTGCTATGTCAGACAGCAGGCGTCTCGTTTCCTCTCTACTTATTGTCAGGGGCTCCCTGAGAACCGTCTTCAGTTTTGTCCCGAAGTGCTTACAAAGTAAAGTATTTGTTGAAACGATGATCCGTTTGAATTGCCGGAGCTGCTGAGTCGCAGGTTTGTGAGTATTTTTTCCTTGCCCATCGCGTCGCGTGGGCCTTGAGCCAAACAGTTCCGGACATAGACTGTCCTAGTGCCGGAGGTGGCATTGCTGCACACCTCCGGCGGAGCTCTGACCAGAGGTGGCATTGCTACGCACCTATGGTCAGAGCCTGTACGCAACCACTGTGGCAATCTAAACGGTTGCACGGCGGCGACGGCCAGAGACCGGTGGAAACCGTGACACGCACGGGGGGTGTTCCGTGACATATCAACGCTTTGCTATGCTATACCTCACGCACCGCACAGCGCGGCAGCAACGAAAATGTCACGAATTTCGTCCGGGAGGCTGTCCTGCCAGCGTGGCCGAAGTCATGGCCACGGCCGTTCTCCTAAGCACTGGAGAAATTATGCCGCCCTACGCTATGCCCACACACCGCGCAGCACGGCACCGCACAAGCCTATGCACGTTGGCTGGTTTTGCGGGGGTCCCCGGGCCTCCGGCCGGGTTAACGTCACCGCGTTGTCCAGAGCTCCCCCGGTTCACGCTCCTCCTCTCCGTGCCAGTCATCATCGGACACGGAGCCTTCGCGACCAAGGCCCAAACCAGCCCTAGGTCGCAGGATCGCGGGGACAATCACACTACGGAGCGCAGCCCTAGGTGTGACCTGAAAGTCGACATCGCATTCGGGCCGCCTGACTTGGTCAACCCATCGGCGCGATGGTCAGCGGTGCCTACCTGAATAATTTTCAGCTAACCTCTCTGCACGCGCGATCGCACCGCGTGCACCTTTGTAGTCAGAGACCCTGGTCCTCCACGACCCCTGCCCTGACGACACCAAGTTCGCAGCCGTGTTGTCGCCCAGCATCTCTGGCGACACTGGGAATCCCTGCGACTCCAGGGTAGCCCTCGTGGCTCCCAGCATCCTCTCCCCGACCGCAATTGCTTCGACTTCCGCCTCGGCGGTGCTGAATGGCCCCACCGCCTGGCGGGTGCTCCTCCAATCCACGACCTGGCCGAACACGGTGGTCACCACCCCGCTCTGGGCGCGGGCGTCCTCCATCGAAGCATGAGACCATTTCTTTATTGCTTGGGGCATGACGGGCGTCATGGCCCTCGGCCCCCCCCCTATGACGTAACGCTCCCCCCCCAGTGTGCTCCGGGCACTGCCGCCGTGCGTATTGGGATCCGCGTAGGTGTCCGCGCAGGAACCCGCATAGGAGTCTGGTCCGCAGTCGTCGTCGTCGTGGTCGACGTCGTGGCTCGTGGCTCGTCGCTCGTCGCTCGTCGCTCCTCGTCGTCGTGCGCGCGGACGCGGCTGGAGCCTGTTTTTTTATTCTGGGCCGATGACGGCAGTCATCTGGGGGTGGTGGAGGGGGTCGATGACGTCACGCTTCGCGCCGGCGGCGCCTGGGAATGCTTAACAATGACGGAAGACGGGTGGCACCAGCATGTAGGTGGCGATCTGCACCACAACGCCTGTGTACACCTCAGTGTCTTCGTGCACCACAACGCCTGTGTACACCACACCGCCTATGTACACCACAGCAGCCGCGTGCAACACAGCGCCAATTTGTGCCACCGCGCGCGCGGGCACAACAGCTCTTGTGTACACCACAGCGCGTGCGTACACCACATCAGCCGTGTGCAACACAGCAGTGTACACCACAACGCTTGCGTGCATAGCAGTGCCTGTGTACACCGCGGCGCTTGTGTGCACCACAGCAATCGTGTGCAACACAGCACCATTGTTGCATGTAGAATGTTAGAAGGAATCATTATGACGAAGTGGAGCGGATGTGGGTTCCACCGAAAACACCAGAAAATCATCCTTATGGACAAGGGAACGCCGTGGGAATCTACGAGTTCTTCGGAGTTCGCCCGCATCACCGTAACTCCTCCCATCTGCGCCCAGGAAGCTCCAGCTCAATTGGCCGTCCGAGAACCAAGTGGGCCGATTCAATAGACCATTCTGCGGTGCACGCTGAGTTGCGCACGTGTGCTGTAGCGCCAACCCGCTCGACAGGGGGTAAGGAGGGGGAGGACGAGCAGGAGGAGGAAGAAGAGAAAATAGGAGGAGGAGGAGGAGGTGGAAGTAGAGGAGAAGGGAAGAGGGAAAAACGTCGCATTCGATCATCAGCATTTTCCTGGCGTGGCGCTTTTGCAGCAGACCCTCACGTACAGGCTCTTTCTACCTGTCCTATGCACGCAGGCGCCGTGGTGTACAATAGCGCTGCGTTGCACGCGGATGCTGTGGTGTAAACAGGCGCTGTGGCGTGCACAGGCGCCGCGGTGCACGCAAGCATTGTGGAGTACACAGGCGCTGTGTTGCAATGGTTGCGTCCGGCGTGCACTTGTACACCGGCGCTGTAGTGTACGCAAGCACTACAGTGTACACGGGCGCTGTGTTGCACACGGCTATTGCGATGTACGCAGGCGCTGTGGTGTACACGCGCGCTGTGGTGCACGCGAGCGTTGTGGTGTACACAGGCGCAGGGGGGGGCAGATCGCCACCTACAGGCTGCTCGCGTCGTCGTCGTCGTCGCTTGTCGCTCGTCGCGTCGTGCGCGCGGGCGCGGCTGTGGTGCCGGAGCCACACGGCGGGGGGGGCGGGCGTTACGTCATACCCCCCCCGCCCACCCCCCACCCCCCCCATGACGCCCGTCATCGCCGAACATAAACTAAAGGCTCTTCATCGGTGTAGACCTTGAGGACAATCTCGTCGGTCTCCTCGGTGTCACCCGCGCTGCCCGCCGCGTAAAACAGATCGAAGCCACGGGTGCCAGCCAGATATCGAAGGACCCGCTTGCCTATCATCAGGGCCTCGGTGGGGCGCCTGGTGGACAACGCAGCGGCCCTACTGACAACGAATGAAATGTCCGGCCGAGTTCGCGATGCCAGCCACAGGAGGCCTCCAGCCATCCTTTGGGCTAGCCTGATTTGGCCCGTCTCTGGGGGGTCGTCCGCGTCGTCCTCAAAGTTCTCGAAGGACTCGCGCTCGAGGTTGAGGCTTCCAGTCGGCGTGCATGCGCCGAGGCCCCATTTCTGGAGCATGTTCTCGGTGTACTCGCACTGTGACAGAGAAATCCCCTCACGGCCAACTTTGATGTCGACGCTGAGGTACTTGAGCACGCCAGGCTCCACCACCACCACCACTAAGCCGTGCATCCGGTAGGACGCGTGGGCGGAAGCGCGCAATTGGCGACTCCTCAGAAGAACTGCAACAGAGAGCGAGAACGCTGAGCGCCCCACGACTGTGAAGCAGGCAGCGGAGCGCAACGCGACTGTGAAGCAGAAAATGGAACACAATACTGCTCCGAGGTACACGTAGAGGGAAAAGGGAAAAAAACAAGGCGAGGGGAGGAAGACAAGGACGGGGGAGGTGAGGCCTCAGATGTGCTGTGTCATCTCGTACACTTGGGAAGCCCACTGCTGTCTGGGCCGGCCGCGCCGCCGGTGTTCCACCCAGTTGCGTGGGGTACCGTCCAGATTACATAAACATTGACGTACCAAGGACGAAGGTGCACTGGAAGCGACACGGATGTATAGTTTGCGTTGTTTGTCAAGTAGAAGCTGAGATAGCGGTTTGGCGCCCGCTTTTTCCAATACGCTCGAATCACTTATTCGCGAGAAGAAAGAATGCGGAATGCCCAGGACTCGGCGGAGGCAGCGGCAGTGGAACGCGTCGAGCCTCGACTTGTCAGCCTTCAATAACCACAGGGAATCGAGCGAGTACAATAGCTTACTTACCACCACACTGTCATACACTTTGAACTTTTGTTTCCATCCAACAGCGGTGTGCGACCAAATCTTAGGGTGAAGTGTGCGGTCACCGTTATTTCACGCGCGCGACGGCACCCTCACACGTCGGCCGACGCGTGAGGGTGCCGTCGCGCGCGTGAAACAACGGGACCGCACGCTTCACCCTCACGCGCGCGTGAGGGCGCGGGTGAGGGTGAAGTGTGCGGTCCCGTTATTTCACGCGTGCGACGCGTCGGCCGACGCGTGAGGGTGCCGTCGCGCGCGTGAAATAACGGGACCGCACGCTGCGCCCTCACGCGCGCGTGAGGGCGCGAGTGAGGGTGAAGTGTGCGGTCCCGTTTTTCACGCGTGACGGCATGTCGGCCGACGCGTGAGGGTGCCGTCGCGCGCGTGAAATAACGGGACCGCACGCTGCGCCCTCACGCGCGCGTGATGGCGCGGGTGGGTGAAGTGTGCGGTCACCGTTATTTCACGCGTGCGACGCGTCGGCCGACGCGTGAGGGTGCCGTCGCGCGCGTGAAATAACGGTGACCGCACGCTGCGCCCTCACGCGCGCGTGAGGGCGCGAGTGAGGGTGAAGTGCGCGGTCACCGTTATTTCACGCGCGCGACGGCACCCTCACACGTCGGCCGACGCGTCGCACGCGTGAAATAACAGTGACCGCACACTTCACCCTCACCGATTGGGGCCTCCAAATCCTGCGCTCTAGGGTTTAGGGTTTAGGGTTTAGGGTTTAGGGCTTCTCTTAGCGCAGCGGCCGACAGTCCAGGCAATGCTGCCCCCCCTTCGGCAAGCTTGATTGGGGGGGCGGTTAGCCGACCCGAGCAAGCTTGGCGAAGGGGGCAGGAGGTGCAACATCTTCCCACCCCGGGCCGCATGGCCGGCAACCTCCCAAACTAAAGCCTTTTAGGGTTTAGGGCCGTTGGCCCCTACATTCCCAAATGCGTTCCAAGCGCTCCCAAGCGCTCCAAGGCGCTCCCAGGCGCTCCCAGGCGCTCCCAAGCGCTCTCAGGCGCTCCCAGGCGCTCCCAAGCGCTCCCAGGCGCTCCCGGCGCGTACCGAAGCGCCCCCAAGCGCTCCCAGGCGTTTCCAGGCGCTCCCTGGCGCCCCCAAGCGCTTCCAGGCGCCCCCTGGCGCTCCCAGGCGCTCCCAGGCGCTCCCAGGCTCCCCGGCGCCCCCAAGCGCTCCCAGGCGCTTCTAGGCGCTCCCCGGCGCTCCCTGGCGCTCCCTGGCGCTCCCCGGCGCTCTCCGGCGCTCCCCGGCGCTCCCAGGGGCTCCCCGGCGCTCCCAGGCGCCCCCCGGCGCTCCCAGGTGCGCCCCGGCGCTCCCAGGCGCTCCCAGTCGCTCCCAGGCGCTCCCAGGCGCTTCCCGCACGCTCCCAGGCGCTCCCAGGCGCTCCCAGGAGCTCCCAGGCGCTCGCAGACGCTCCCAGGCGCTCCCAGGCGCTCACAAGTGCGCCCAGAAGCGCTTAGAGCGCCCCACACGTGTTTTTACGTATCGGAGGCATGTAGAGCACCATCAGAGGACGAAAGGTCGCCGGGTTTAGGGTGTTGTACTCTTCGAAGATCAAGCATGGTTTATCTTTGCATCGTAGATCCCCAAGCGTGGGGTTAGGTAGCCCTAGGCTACCAGGACGACCCAGTCGGGCAACCAGCTGAAGCATCTCAGAGAAGCCCTGTCTCTCGTAGACGGCGACGGTGATGCGCGGTGGGGTGGGCAGAAGCACAACGAGGTGCTTGGGAATTTAGGTTTACACGGGAACCCTATACTCAGAGCCAGTCTGGGGGAGGGGTAGAAAACCCTTGAGGGGGGATAGGCGGAGCAGAGCCCGAGAGGGCTGGCAGGAATACTGCAAACACAACAGACCGATGCTGACGAGACGATATTTGCACCAGGGCGCGGGCCGAGGGGGTGTTCAACCCCAGAAATTCTTCAGAGAAAAAGAGAGCAGCTCAGCTGGCTGCATGAGCACAGCATAAACCCAGGCCAGCTACCTGAGCCTTCGACCTGGGCCAAACCACAAAACTTTTTCGACCCCTCCCCAAAGGGAGGGTGCGGTGGGGCCGACTTGAGCCCAGAGGGGCAGAGGGGGACGGAGGGGGAAAGGGCGGCTAACAGACTACGATGGGTAGTGTAAAATAAAGTTCAAGAACAACTATTTACACGGGAACCCTATATTCAGAGCCAGTCTGGGGGAGGGGTAGACAACCCTTGAGGGGGGATAGGCGGAGCAGAGCCCGAGAGGGCTGGCAGGAATACTGCAAACACAACAGACCGATGCTGACGAGACGATAATTGCACCAGGGCGCGGGCCGAGGGGGTGTTCAACCCCAGAAATTCTTCAGAGAAAAAGAGAGCAGCTCAGCTGGCTGCATGAGCACAGCATAAACCCAGGCCAGCTACCTGAGCCTTCGACCTGGGCCAAACCACAAAACTTTTTCGACCCCTCCCAGCCGACCCTACTGGGCCACTGGCCAAAGGCCTTCAAAAGAAAAGACTGCCGAGCACGGGCGACACGGGTGGGTGGGAGAGCGAGGCAGATAACCTCACAGCTTTGCTTAAAACCTCACGGCCTCCCCCCAAGGAACCCCCTCTCCAGACTTGGCTCGATATCATTAGGTGGGAAGAGGGAGCTGCCTACGTCGCTCCGTACATTGCGACGGGGACCTCACGGCCACGGGCGCTCGCAAGAGCACCGACGATGCGTCTGCCGAGAGGCGTCCCCGCGCCTGGCCCTCTCACGACGGCGTCGTGCACCGCCTGGCGCGGGCGGCGCCAGAAGGCACAGCCCTGCTTGATCTGCGTGCCGTCCAGCTCGCTGAGCTTCTCCACCAGCGCGCGGCACTTGGTGTAGCGCTGGAGGCCGGCGGTGGAAGCCCAGCGGCCCCGCCTGCGCGCCGCCTCCAGGTCGCCGCTCAGCGCCACGAATCGGGCCGCAGCCGCGTGGCGCATGCCATGCGGCGGCCCCATGGTCTCCAGGCCCACCGCCTTCAGCGTCTTCATCCAGACCTTGCGGAAGCTCGGCTGGGTGAAAGGGAAGACCTGGTCATCAGGCTCCCGATCTTGGACCAGCACCTTCATCAAGAGCTTCGACAGTGGCCACTCCAGCACGGCACCCTGGTTGGCGCCCGTCTTGGTCTTCTGTCCCATCATGCGGTCGCCAAGCTTGAGGCCCACGCCGCCGTCGGGCGTGAAGCTGACGTGCTTGACCCGCAGCATCTCCCAGTCCTGCTCCCGAAGCCAGCCGTCCAGCTGCACGATGCAGGCACTCGCCTCGAGCAGGTGCCCCATCTCCAGCATCCTTGTGATGATCACCCCCATCGCCTGGAACGGGATCGGGTGGCCCTCGCCTCCGAACTGCATGCGCTCCCACGACTTCAGCGCACGGTGCGCTGTCGGGAGCCTCCCTCGATGATCCTCGAAGATATGCATGAAGCCATTGAAAGCGAGGGAGGCCTTCATGTAGTTGTCACCCCTCAGGTAGCAGAGGTCGCTGATGTAGTTCCCCAGCGCGCGGTCCCTCTGCTCCAAGGTCGTGAACGGCACCTCCCCGCGCTTGCAGTCGACGAGGAAGGCCCTGACCTCCCGCTCGTAGACGACGTTGGTGGAGTCGTCGACCGCGTGGACCACCAACCTGTTGTTCCACCGAGGGCGGTCCTGCTTGGCCTGCTGCCAGGCGCGTGCGCCGCGCTTCTGCAGCGGCGGTGCAGACGCCCCCCTGCGGGCGCCACTGGCCACGTGCAGCGTCACCACCAGCACTACCCAGAGGGACATCCTGCCGCCGCTCCTCGCCGCCGAAACAGCATCGCCGCCAGCGGCGGCCCAGCGCGAAGCCCTGCAGCACCTTCCCGCAGTCGCCGTAGCTCCCGATGTGGCAGCAGTAGCGACCCACGTCGCCGAGGTAGACGCCCAAGGCCGCCACGTTCTCGCTTGGGAGGCCGAGGCCTCCCTGCTGAGAAGGTAGTCGAGCCCCAGACGCACCGCCAAGGTCCCGCGGGTCACCGCCGCCGTTCCAGCACCTGCAGCAGCGGCCGCACCGCCTTGGGCGTCGTCCTCATCCTGTGCGCCTGCTTCGTTTCGTCCGCTGCGCCGATGTCGACACCACGGCTCGGGCCGTCGGCCATGTTCCACTGGCTGGGCACCCACCGGTAGTAACCTCTGATGCCCAATGCCAGCGCGATGCCACATGCCACTCGTGCCAACCTCAAAAGCAACGTCGCTGATGAACGACCCTTCTGCAGCACGCCCATGGAGACCACAGAGTCCGTCATGATCACCACTCGCTTGTGCCAGCATCTCGAAGATCTCGCCAGATGTCGCAGCACGCTCACCACGCACCGCAGCTCCAGCACATTGTTGTGTTCCTCCGCCTCCCAACGCCCCCTGAAGAGCTCGTACCACCTCGACTCGTCGACCCAGGAAGCTCCGATGGGCATCACCTGCCCCCTGCTCCGCACCACCCGCGGTCGACCCCGTCGCAGTCGCACCTGCGCCCCCTTTGGTACCTCGCTCCAGGTGTAGTCGAGCTGCTCTAACCTCGTGGCGTAGTGCTCCAGAAAGACGTCCCCATAGCTGACGGCGACGCCTGAAGTCAGCGGGAACTCGTCCCATAGCCCCCCGTTGTCCACGAGCCCCGCCAGGTTGGTCAGCACCACCAGCTCGCCCACCTCCAGGGAGAAAACGCCCTCCGTCTCGGCGAGCCTGTCCCAGGGTGCCCACTCCAGCATCTTCACCGCCACGGGTCCCAAGATAATGAAGCCCAAACCCTCGCGGACCGCGAGCCTGGCGACCTCGATGATCACCTGAGCAATGTAGTTGTCCTCGTCGACCTTGCGCTGCATACCCTCGCTGAGCCCTTCGTAACCCCAGGGCGTGCGCGAGTCCCTGTAGTAGTCGTCCGAGAAGGTGTCCAGGAACAAGGTGAGGTGGCAGATCCAGTACCACCGCCTCCGCAGTCGGCTGAAGAGCCGTTCCACCACCGTCACGTCCATCAACTCCCCCATGCGCACGTCCTCCATCCAAGCGCTCACCTGGTCCCCGAGGTCCCCCCTTCAGGTCCAGCAAGCCCTGCTCCAGCGTAAGTATACCAGGACGTCCCTCGCTCGGGTGCATCATCTCGTCCTCCTCCAAGCCCTCCTTGCTCACCTCGTCCTCTATCTCCGCGTGCATCTCCCCTACTCGAATCTGCCACACCTGCTCGGCACCACGGTCCAGCTCGTCCCTGATCTCCTCCACGCTCGACTTCGTCGCAACAGCTCCGAAGCCCTCGTCGCTGGCGTCGGTCATATAGACTGTCGTGTGCCAGTCCAGCTCCAAGTTCGCCTCGAAGAAGATGGCCAGCGATGACAGGGCCGTCAACTCCTCCAACACGGGGACAGGGAGGCGCTGCGTCCTCTCGGCCTCCTCCCCCGCAAAGGCCCCGACCCACCGGTAGCAGGCGTCCAGGATTGCGAAGGCAGGCCGACAGACCAGCATCGCCCACGCCCAGCAGCCCACCACCGTGGCAAGCTCCCGTGGCCGCACAGACCGAGTCACCGCAATGGCCTCGGTGCAGATGATCAGGTCCTTCATCTTCTCGGGGTAGACCTTCAGCGTATAGGGCCGCCCAGATATGGCAAGGCCAAGCCCGCGACGCAGCCCTTCCCCAGCCTCCTCCTTGTGCACGGCGAGCCCCCTGGCATTCAGGTAGCTCCGCACGTGGCCCTTCGTGACCTCGAGGTCCGAGTCCTCCCCATCCTTCACCAGCTTCAACCCGATGTAGTCGTCGATATACAGCAAGAGAAGGAGCTCGGCCTTGGCGAAACTCGGGCACACCCTGCCCAAAGTGATCTGCTCCGTGACCAACCCCTCCATGGACTCGAAGCAATCCACGAGCGCCGAGTGGGCCAGGAAGACCGCCCAGGCAGCTCCCATCACAGGCGCCACTGATCCCACGCCCGCGGCTCCCGCAGGCGGGGCTGGCAGCTCCACCCCCGCATCCTTCGCGAAGGTGTGGAGCTCCTCGGGCGAGACCCCCTCCGGCGTGAAGTACTCCGCCAGCCCGTCCGTCCACCTCAACCTGTAGAACCAATCGGGCACGTCCCCCTGGAAGCTGCCCAGCACGCGGTCCTTCAAGATGTCCGCCGTCAACTCCAACTCGGACAGGGCGGATGGCGACCCTAGCGGGGTCCACGGAGGTCGCCGAAAGAGCAGATTCACCTTCCGAGCGTCCCAAATGAGGCGGGACTTGATCACATTCCGCCCGTCCTCGCTCACGTCCTTGGCCACGCAGAAAAGGCCTACGGTGTGCTTCACCTCCTTGACGTACTGGACCATCCCTGCCTGCATCATCCTCATGGCCACGGTGAGCCTGGTGTGACGATCCTTCCAACCTGGATCGGAGTAACTCTTGATACCATCGTATCTCCCCCAGTCCACCTCCTTCGGATCCTCCAGCATCCGACTCTCGAAACGCTCTAGGTAGGGCGCCGCGGTGGTCGAGAGGTCCGTCAGAGGCAGGCCCGCGGCCCCTGGAGGCGGCAGCGAGACCTGGTCCGCCACCATCCTGCAGAGGTCGCCCTTCTTGATGAACGTAGTAGTAGTAATCCGCTTGCGGCCGCATCCTCCACCCACTGCGTAGCCCGAGCTGTCGGACCCCCGCAGACGGCGAAGCACCGCCTTGCCGTCGTTGATGCTCCCCCACGCCCCAAGAGAGGCGTGGCGGTCCCAGATGTCGTAGACCACCTTGCGCTGGAGCCCCGTTGCGTCCCCCCACGAGGTCGGGACAGACGACCCATCGTCCGCCCCAACACGCCCCGCCGCCAACGACCGTAGAGCCCGCACCGTCCGACAAGTGCGCAGCCAGGTAAGCCTCAGCTGCTCCGTCGTGAAGCCCGAACTCGCAGCTCGCGTGGCCAGGGGTCCCGTGGGCGAAGGCAAACTCCGAAGAGGGTCCCGCTCCCTGAAGTCCACCATCATCAGGCCGCCGTAAAGGAAGCACCTGCTCACGTGGAGCACGACGTAGGTTGAGCGCACTGGTGCTGTTCAGGTCCGAGATATACAAAACACGGCCTGAACAAAAGAAACCTCGCCCTCCAGCGTGCACCGGCTGGGCGAGGGTCAGCACGACGATCCCGAGGAAGCCTCCCCTCCTGCTCCACCCTCGACCTGACGATCTCCCCGCTGACGAAACCCACGCAGCACAGATCCACAGGAGTGAGCACAGCAGTGCGAGACTTGCCCAAGGGTCGCCACTCCAAAGCGAACCCTCGGGCCACCCCTATTCGTCATCCTTGGGCGCCGCGTCCCGCACCGACGTCAAGTGCTTCTGGATCTGCGCCCTCTTCCTCAACTTGTCCGTCACCTCCTCGTCCGCGAGCGTGTCCTCGATGGTGTCGTGGGACGTCAGCCTCAAGTACTCCTCACCCAGCGACCAATCGACCTTCGACTTCCACTTCGCCCCGCTAGCATTGCGAGGCCTCTTCCAGTCATGCTCGCACGTAACACCCTCGTAGGCCTTCATGATCGCGTACATCCTGAGGCAACTCAGCTCGCTGGCCTGCGAGTTGATCAAACCCTTGAAGTCACCTGAGACCATCATGCGGTCCAAAGTCATGGCCAACACCAGCATCTCGTTGGCGATGGGAGCCTTGGATAACTCCTTGCTCCTCAGCCACTCCTGGACCTCGAGCTTCGCGGACCGCCCCCCCCTGTAGATCTTGCTCAGCACCGTCGGGGCGACCCGCGTCTTGATACCCCCCACACGCATGTTGGGGACGTGCTCGTAGCTCTTCAAGGTCTGCAAGAGGGCGTCCCTGGGATTCTTGCTCTCCATCTCCAGCTGGGCAATCGTGTCCGTGACTGACCCAGAGCCTGGTGATGAGGGCAGCCGCTCCCAGTCCGAGTCTGAGGCGGACTTCCCAGCCTCACGCCCACTACCCCTCGTGCCACGGTCCGAGTCGCTCTTCACCAACTCCTCGTGCTCGTTCAGCTTGGCTATGAACTGGTCCAACTGCGCACTCGTCGGCGCAGCCTCGTCAGTGCTCCAGCCGTGACCTCCAGAGGCCTTGCTCGGCGGCTCCCCCTTGTCCTTCTTCAGCGCCTCCGTGATCGCCGCCAGCCCAGCTCGTAGTTCTTCCTGCCCACGCTGCAGCTCCGCATAGAGGCCTTTTGCGTCGGGCTCGTCGTCAGAGTCGGGCACTGCCGTGCCCATGATCAGCTCTCCGTCGGACACGTCGGACTCGGAGTCGGAGTCCGAGAGGCCCTGCCACTGGCGGAAGACGTAGTTCAGCAGGAGAACCCCGAAGAGCACGCCCCCGCCCGCCATCAGCATGGCCTCCAACTCCCCCGACTCCCAGGCCTCCAGGAGGAGCCCCCAGTAGTCGGACACCTCCTCCGCCGTCTCCTTGGCCGCCGCCGCCGCCTCGAACACCCTGTGGTAGAGGGGCCCCAGGTGGAAATACCTCCAGATACGCCAGGCGGCGAAAGCCCCACCCGCGACCCCACCCCAGGAGCGGTGAAGCCAGCCGTAGCAGACCAGGTTCGACCCCATGGCCCACACCCAGTTCAGAAGGCCCGTCTTCTTCGAGCCCTTCTTCTTTCCGCCCAGCTTCCAGAAGCTCTTCTTCTTCTCGGCGGCCTTGGCGACCTTAACATTCTCGGCGTCCAGCTCCTTCCGCGCGATCAGCCTCGATGAGGCCGCGAGCACCATGTCTCGCGTCTTGTCATTCAGCCCTGGGAAGGCCGTCCACTGGCTGATGCCCCGTGGCGGCTTGCTGTGCACCGACTGCTTGTCCTTCAAGCATATGATCTGAACCCTGAGCGCGGGGTCCACGCACGTCCACGTCTGGTCGCTGGCTTTGCCGACCCGCTCGACCAACAGCATGACCACCCCTGCGCTCTGTCCCTTTGGCAGGTAGTAGATCCTGTTCCACTGCGCCCAGCCCCCCATCACGAGTGGGCTGCTCCCAACGATCTTCGTCTCCTCCGCCGCGTCGACGAGGTCGACCTCCTCGATCGAGGCCGAGCCCTCCCCGACGTTCTCCTCGTCGTCGTCCTCGCCCTCGCTCTCGAAGCGGAGGCCGAGGAAATCCAGGACCTGGTCCTGGCTGAGCCTGCTCCCCACGGCCAGGGCCTCCTCCTGGAGGTCGCCCGAGAGGCCCAGGAGCGCCAGCAGCGCGCCGGCGAGCGCAGCAGGCCGCGGAATGGCGCCGCGGTGGGAGGCCGTGCCCAGGCACGACCACAGAGGGGCCCGCCTGCGGGCCTCGCCCGTGCCGACTTGAGCCCAGAGGGGCAGAGGGGGACGGAGGGGGAAAGGGCGGCTAACAGACTACGATGGGTAGTGTAAAATAAAGTTCAAGAACAACTAGTTTAGGGTTTAGGGTTTAGGGCTTCTCGGGCGCGCAGCGGCCGACAGTCAAGGCAAGGCAGCCCCCCCTTCGGCAAGCTTGATTGGGGGGGCGTTTAGCCGACCCGATCAAGCTTGGCGAAGGGCGCCAGAGCTGCAACCACTTCCCACCCCCGGCCGCAGGGCCGGCGACCTCCCAAACTAAAGCCTTTTAGGGTTTAGGGCCGCTGGCCCCTAAATTCCCAATGCGCTCCCAGGCGCTCCCAGGCGCTCCCAGGCGCTCCCAGGCGCTCCCAGGCTCTCCCCGGCGCTTCCAAGCGCCCCCAAGCGCTTCCAAGCGCTCCCAGGCGCTCCCAAGCGCTCCCAGGCGCCCCCCGGCGATCCCAAGCGCTCCCAAGCGCTCCCAAGCGCTCCCAAGCGCTCCCAAGCGTTTCCCGCACGTTCCCAGGCGCCCCCAAGCGCTCCCAGGCGCTCCCAGGCGCTCCCAGACGCTCCCAGGCGCTCCCAGGCGCTCCCACATGCGCCCAGAGGCGCTCGGAGCGCACCACGCGTGTTTTTACGTGTCGGAGAAGCATAGGAGCAAATTCCAAGTCAAAAGTCTCTGGGTTTAGGGTGTTATATTCTTCGAGGACCAAGGGAAAGTTTATCTTTGAATCGCGACTCCCAGGGGGCAGCCTACGGCTGCATGGGCGACCCAGTCTGGCAACCAGCTGGCGCTTCTCAGAGATGCCCTGTCTCTCGTAGACGGCGACGGTGAGGCGCGGTGGGTGGGCAGAAGCACAACGAGGTGCTTGGGAATTTAGGGTTTAGGGTTTAGGGTTTAGGGTTTAGGGTTTAGGGTTTAGGGTTTAGGGTTTAGGGCCTGCATTGGCGCAAGCGCGCGCTGGCTGCGACCCCCCCCACATCAAGGTTGTTGGGGGGGATCGCTGCCCAAGCCGCGCGCGCCACGGTTAGTCGCACCCCCGCCCCAGACCACCCAGAGTGAAGCCTTTTAGGGTTTAGGGTTTCTCCCCCCAACCCCCCTATCACGGGGGGCTGTCGAAGTGTTGCGCGCGGGGACGGCGCCGTGATGGAGTGCCGCTTCAATCCGCACGAGGCTGGGAAGAAGGCGCAGGCCAAGTTCAACGGTCGCTGCATGTGGTGCTCGCCGGTGCGCCTCGAGACGGTCTGCAAGGACGCGCGGCAGTCCAAGTTGGCGGCGAGGTTCTTGGTCATTCTGAACGACTTGGACAACGGCATCTTCGACGTGGCCGTGGAGCGTCTCGCCGCCCACGAGAACGGAGGCGACGTCGTTGACCGCGCCAACGCCATCCTGGCTGAGCGCGGGGAGCTCGCGGACGGGGCGGCAGAGGCAGCGGCGCCGCTCGAGGAACGGCCGCCCGATGACGAAGATGCGCCAGAGTTCCCGCCTCAGCCGGCGCCCTTGCCTCAGGCGCTGGCGCAGGACCCGCGGCCAGCGTCGCAGCAGCGCCGGGTTCAACGGCTTTGCGAAGGCTACGCGCTGGCGCGGGCCATGGGTCGCCAGCTCCGCGGCAAGCAGGACTGCGGCACGTGCGTCTTCTCGACGGCCGCGCCCGGGAATCGCGCTAATGCGCTTGGCGGACAATGCGTGTTCTGCACACCAGATCGCATGAAGGAGGCCGCGAGGGATACAATGAAACAGAAGCACGTCGTCGCCGCCTTGAAGAAGTTCGAGAAGGAGAAGCCCGCAGTCGAAGGTCAGAAGCCCGCGGTGTACGAGAAGGCGCCGGGCCGTCTCCGCAGGCACTTGACAGTGGGCGAGTTCAAAGACATCGTCACGCCGAAGCACTGCTGCCGCGGCGCCGGCGCGGACATGTGCCTCTTCAACACTAAATCCCCAGGGGCTCCGGCGAGAGTCCAGAAGGATGACAAGGGTCTCTGCAGCTGGTGCAATCCGGAGCGGCTGCGGGACATGCAGACGAGCAGGGCAGGCGGCGTGTTGGCGCAGCTCCAGGCGTTCCGGCAGAAGGACGCTGCCGTTGCCGCGAACGCCGAGGCGATTGCCAAGGAGATCCTGGAAGACGACTACATGGCCAAACTGCAGCAGAAACGCGCCAGGGCTCATCAGCAGCGGGCGCGGCATCTCCGGCGCAAGGGAGACCAGAAGAAGCATTGGGCCGAGGCGCTCAAGAAGCGCAAGCTGCAGAGGGAGTCGCCGCATGACGACCGGGAGACGCGGAAGAGGTACAGGGCGGGCGTCCTTGCCGACCAGAAGAAGGTCATGAACTCTTTCTTCCCAGACGAGGCCGATCGGAGAGCGCGGGGTCGCGCGGACGACGTCCCGGCGCCGGAGGACGCTCTCCCGCCGCTGAAGGACGCGACGCACTCCGACTTGTCTGCAGGCCTGCGCTCGTGGCTGGAGCGCGGTTCCTGGGGGAAGTGCGTGAAGTGCGGATGCCTGCAGCCTCGGCCAATGCACGAGATCGACTTGGCTGGCGACCCGAAGGTGGAGGTGCGCGAGAGCCAGTGTCGCCGCTGCAACGCGGCGCGGGATTACTGGGCGCCGACGCCAGACGATGTTCCTCGGGCGCTCCGCAATCTGTCCGACGTCATTGTCAAGGCCCTGAGGCCGATCGAGGTGGACGTGGGCCCGGAGACGCGCTCGACGGACTCGCTGGGGCGCTGGAACGGCTACCGCAAGAAGGTGAAGATGATCACCTTCTACTTCTCGAAGTGGCACGTGGAGGACAAGATCAAGGAGCTGGAGGGGAAGCAGGCGCGAAGCACAGCCAGGAAGGCGCACAGGTATTTGCTCTCGTGCGAGGAGTCAGCGTACCGGCGGTTCCACGACATGCACGAGAAGTTCATTGCCAAGCACGGGGAAGACTCGGCGGACAGACAGAGAAGACGCCCGTACCATTTCCTCCAGGAGGTCGGCCTCGAGTGCGCGTTGTGGCCCAACCTGTACTGGCGCACGGACATGACAGAGACCCACACGTGCGGCGCGAAGAGAATCGCGAGGCGAAGGACCCGAAGAAGAAGCGCGCCAAGTACGGCTACGACAGCGATGACTCCGATGCAGACGACGGGCATGGCAAGTGCGGCGCGGACGAGCTGGAGCAGGGCGACGACGGAGGGCAACGCACCAGTGTCAAGCGCTCTTTCATGGCGAAGTGCCTCTCTGACCTGATTGGGTATCAAAGCGACTTCGAGCTTTTCCAGTTCGTCTTCGACTTGAACCTCTGGGCTACTTTAGGGGCGAAGAAAAATTTGAACTTGGAGAACGTGCCAATGCGCATCCGCATGAAGGGCCACCCGTTTTCGCCGCTGTACTGGAAGGACACGCTGAACGCGCTCGTGGACCTCGTTCGACAGGTGGGGCTGCCCAAGCTGTTCTTCACGATAGCGCCGTGGGAGCAGTCTTTCCCGTACCACGAGTGGCTCCGCGACGAGATGCACAAGACGCTGAGGACGAGGATGCGCTTGCCCGTGGGCGAGACCCTGCACATCACCCACTCGCTCATGCAGATCGTCCGCGGCGCCATCGCAGGCAACAACCAGCAGAGCCAGGATCGGGCTGATCGAAGGTGGAAGAAGCACGTCTTCTCCCGCAAGACCGAGGACGGCAAGACGACGAAGACTGTCACGTCGTTCACGCGCTTGGAGTTCCAGGACGGGAGCCGCAAGGAGGGGACGAAGCGCTACGACGGATCAGGGCGCCCACATTTGCATGTTCTGTTCTTCGCGGAAGAAGACGTCCTGGCCGACGCCAAGCTCGAGCGGCACCTCTTCGCTTCGAAGCCTGATGAGTTCAGCGAGCACCTGAAGGGCTACATCGACGGCTCGCAGTTGGACAAGCGGGGCGCTTCCGAGAGCAAGTGGCCTGTGTACAGTGGAGAGCCAGGGTACCATATTCAAGCAGAGAAATTATTGCTCCAGCATTCCCAGGCCGACAAGGCAGCGGGACTCCGCGCTTTCTGTGTAGACGTCATGGACGCGGTCCCCATCCACCAGGACTGGTTGGAATCGGATGGGGAGTCGCTGCTTTTGCAATACGTCACGAAGTACGTGGCGAAATTCTCGGACTCGAGCTACGACGAGTGGATGAATGACCAGGCGTCCGCGGACAGCGTGGCCCGCAGAGTCTGCTTCGAGTACCACCCGTACGAGCCCGAGATGATTCTGCAGCTCTGCGGTGCGCAGTTCCGCCAGGTCGACATCTCCACGGTCAGCGGAGGGTGGAGGTCGGTGACAGCTCCTTACGCCGGCATGGCGGAGACGCCCGCGTGGGTGGAGAAGTACGCCACCTGCGAGTGGCGGAGCGAGGAGATGTGCCTGCTGGAGTGGCTGCGGAAGACGAACGACGATGGCGGGATTGCTGGGTGGCTGAAAGCTCGCCACAAGGCGGCTCTATACGAGGCCGCGTACCAGCATCACTGCGCCACGTTGACGCCCGGAGGAGAGCCGCCGTCGCCCGCGGGATTTCGCAGCGATCTCCGAAAGCAGTACAAGCAGAGCGGCGAGGGTGCCCCGTTCTTGGTGTGGATGGAGGAGATGTCCGTGCGCGCGGGCGCGAGCGCCGCCGAGTTCCCCTCGCTGGAGGAGTTCGCGCGGGACTACGTCGTGAGAGGCGAGAAGATAGTCGCGGTGGACACGGTGTTCGAGTTCAACGACCCGTACTACGGGCAATGGGCGGCCATGAACGTGCCGTTCCGGGACTTGGAGGATTTGCGATTCGACGTGGTGGACAAGCTCGTGCCGGCGAAGTTCCGGCACCTCGCCGCGGCGCTGAAGCTCTGCGCCGATCGCAGCAGAGTCCCCGAGGAATTCCGCGAGCTGTTCGTCGACGAGAGGAAGTGCATGGATCACATGAAAAGCGCGGCGAGCTCCCAGAAGTTCAGCGAGAGCGTATACCGCATGATTGTCGGGCAGCGGAAGCTCATCGACATGTACCTCACGGGGGTCCTGGACAAGAACGACGAGAGAACCGCGCGGGACGCCGAGGCCGCCGTGACCGGGGGCCGCCGGCAGGCGCGCGATGGAGCGCAAGCAGAAGTGACCTTCCTTCGGAAGCAGTTGCACTTCGAGGAGACGGTCAACGAGAGCGTGGGCCGCGCCCTGCAGGCGAATCATTCGGAGAACTGGGAGGAGGCAGACGAGGCGCGCGAGGAGGCTTTCCAGAAGAACAAACCGATAGTATGCCTCGGAAAGCCAGGGACGGGGAAGACCACGGTCGTAAAGTGCTGCATCCGCCGCGCGCAGGAGCGAGGCGCCCGCGTCCTGTTCGCCCTCCCGACGGCGCAGCTGTCGAGTCGCATGAAGCAGGTCTTGCAGGACCTGGAGAGCGTAGAGATCGCGACGTGCCATGCGGCGTTCAAGCTGAACCAACCCATCACAGAGGCGCTCCCGCTGATGACCATGTACGACCTGGTCGTCGTGGACGAGGTGTCGCTCTTGGACTGCCCGCAGTTCGAGCGACTGATCAAACTGTGGAGCGTGGCAGAGAGAGTGCCCGCGCTGGTCTTCCTTGGGGATAAGTACCAGCTGCCGGGGGTTGGAGAGACGCGTCCGTGGGAGAGCGCTGCGTGGCCTCGCCCGAATTGCTACCACGTGAAACTGGACGAGACGTGGCGCTGCAAGGAGGAACGCTTCCAGCACATCCTGGACGAGCTCCGCACGAGCAAGCCGTCGAAGGAAACGCTGCAGAAGATCTGTCGCGGACACATGGCATGGAAGATCGGCGCGCCGACTCCGGCAGACCTGAAGGCGCTGTTCGAGAAACACCCGGAGACGCGGATTGTGACCTGCACGCGCAAAGGCGCCGCCACCGTGAATGAGGCCGCCATCGTTGCTCTGCACGGCCGGAAGAGTCCCCTGGGTACGCTCCCCGGTGACGTGGAGCTGAATCCGGAGAACTATTGGGACGGCAAATTTCGCACGGACCGCCGGCCCATTCCAAGCGCAGTTCCCGTGCACAAGAAGATGAAGGTCTACTTGACGAAGAACGTGCGCAAAGAGGATGACTACGTGAACGGCATGCTCTGCGAGGTGGAGAATTATCATGCCGACGAGGACATGCTGCGCGTGCGCACCAAAACGGGCCACCGCCTGGCGATCTCTAGGTGGACCGATCGGGACAAGGGAAACGCCGTGTACTTCCCCATCCGCCCGGGGTATGCCAGCACAATAGACAAGGTGCAAGGAGATGAATTTCCTCACACCACGATTTACCTGGACGGGTATCCGAGGCCGGCGGCGGGGTACACGGCCTTGAGCCGCGTTGCCACTTCGGATGACTACTTGATCGGCGGCCACGTAGAACGGGAGAGCTTCATTCCGGCCTTCTGAAACCTGAGAGGCGGAATTTCAGGATGGGGACCGCGGCGGCTCGCCACGGCCGGACGCGCGCCTTGCCCAGCGCCGCTCGCAGCAGCGACGCAGCGGCATCTGTCGAGCGGGACTGAAGTCGTTCTTTGCGCTGCGCGGCAGGATGGAGAAAAAATCAGATGCAAGAATGTTGCAGGGCCTGAGAATCTCCGAGGAGCCGGGAGACCGCCGAAGACCCGCGGGAATGCAGGCTCGTGAAGACTGCCGAAGACTGAGCGTGTAGAGCGTTGAAGATCTCTGAAAATCCGTTAGACCGCCGAAGACTTGCGAGCATGTCAGGCGACGGGCGAAGACCCTGAAGACCGCCGATGCACGGCGGGATCGGATGGCACGGGAGAGCGCAAAATGTAAAGACATGAATTTGGAGACAATACCACAGCAGGGCCGCCAGAAGGCCGGGGCGTCGTCTGGCGTCGAAGACTTCGGAAAAGCTGGAAAACCGCCGAAGGCTCGTGAGTACGTCTGAAGACCCGCGAAGACCCCGGCAGACTTGTGATGCACGTTACGAGCGGACAGCACGGAAGCATAATATCAAAAAACAATGGGGTATGGTGCAAGCAGTATCGGAGCAGGAGCGGGCGTGGCGCCCCTCGCACTTCGGGATGCCTTTGCATATCAGTGGATGCCCAGGATCCAGGTTTCCTTAGAATCTGTTCCAGAAGTCTTCGGAAGCCCAGAGAATGCGAGCGGCGGGAGGGGGAGCGCGAGGGGGCGGGTCTGGCGCCCCCTCGCATCGCGAGCGCATGCTTGGTGCCGAGCGTCCGGATTTCGTGACGAATCGCTTCAGAACGTTTAGACAAGCCCAGGAGAGCCGCGTTCTGAATTTTCAAAAGGCTTGCAAGCCTTAAGAACGCCGAATGCAGGATTTGCATACGATTTGCAGCCCCAGGGCGTGGCGCCGCCCGCATGCGTGGCGCACGTTGAATTATTTGGATTTCCTTTCAAATTGTTCGGCACACTTGGAAAGCTCCAAGAGCGCCGCATGCTGTATTTCTATAAGTTGTGAAGGTCCCAGGGGCCCCGAAAGCTGTATTTTCATAGGGTTTGCAGCCCCAGAGGATGTATGCCGCCGTGGAAGAGCTTGGAAGCGCTTGGAAGCGCTTGGGAGCGCTTCGCAAGGTGCTGAGAGTAGCAGGGAACGCGAGAGCGCCTGGGAGCGCTTGGGAGCACTTGGGAGCGCCTGGGAACGCGCCGGGAGCGCCTGGGAGCGCCTGGGAGCGCCTGGGAGCGCCTCGGCGCGCTTGGGAGCACCTGGGAGCACTTGGGAGCGCCTGGGAGCGCTTGGGAGCGCCTGGGAGCGCCTGGGAGCGCCTGGGAGCGCTTGGGAGCGCCTGGGAGCGCTTGGGAGCGCCTGGGAGCGCCTGGGAGCGCCTGGGAGCGCTTGGGAGCGTTTGGGACGTGCGCCAGAGGCAGCCGAAGAGGCGATGCTGTAATTTCATACGTTTGGAGCACCCAGAGAGCACCGCATGCTGTATTTTCATAGGTTTGGAGCCCCAGGGGATGTAGCGGATCGTAGGGGACCCGCTTGCTAGGGCTGAAGGTTAGGGGTTCCTTTTCTTAGGAGAACACCACGGGGATGCACCGCGCGGCGTGCGAATGCCTCCTCAGCGGCTATCGCCGCTTCGTCGGTGCGGCGCACGCTGTATGGGCAGGCTCGCTGAGCGCTCGGCCAGGCGCCACGGGCTTCTGACGATGCACCGCCCGTGGCTTGCAGTTTAGGGCTTCTCTTAGCGCAGCGGCCGACAGTCCAGGCAATGCTGCCCCCCCTTCGGCAAGCTTGATTGGGGGGGCGGTTAGCCGACCCGAGCAAGCTTGGCGAAGGGAGCAGGAGTTGCAACATCTTCCCACCCCCGGCCGCATGGCCGGCGACCTCCCAAACTAAAGCCTTTTAGGGTTTAGGGCCGCTGGCCCTTAAATTCCCAAATGGCTCCAAGCGCTCCCAGGCGCTCCCAAGCGCTCCAAGGCGCCCCCATGCGCTCGCACGCGCTCCCAGGCGGTCCCAGGCGTTCCCAGGCGCTCCCAGGCGCTCTCAGGCGCTCCCGGGCGCGCCCAGGCGTTCCCGGCACGCCCCCAGGCGCTCCCAGGCGCTCGCAGGTGCTCCCAGGTGCTCCCCGGCGCTCCCAGGCGCTCCCCGGCGCTCCCAAGCGCGTCCCGGCGCTCCCAGGCGCTTCCCGCGCTCCCAGGCGCTCCCAAGCGTTCCCAGGCGCACCCAGGCGCTCCCAGGCGCTCCCAGGCGCTCCCAGGCGCTCCTCCCAGGCGCTCCCCGGCGCTCCCAGGCGCTCCCCGGCGCTCCCTCCCAGGCGCCCCCAAGCGTCCCAGGCGCTCCCAGGCGCTCCCAGGCGCTCCCAAGCGCTTCCAGGCGCTCCCAAGTGCGGCCAGAAGCGCTTAGAGCGCGCCACACGTATTTTTACGTGTCGGAGACATGTAGAGCACCATCCGAGGACGAAAGGTCCCCGGGTTTAGGGTGTTGTATTCTTCGAGGATCAAGCATGGTTTATCTTTGCATCGTAGATCCCCAAGCGTGGGGCTAGGTAGCCCTAGGCTACCAAGACGACCCAGTCGGGCAACCAGCTGAAGCATCTCAGAGAAGCCCTGTCTCTCGTAGACGGCGACGGTGATGCGCGGTGGGTGGGCAGATGCACAACGAGGTGCTCGGGAATTTAGGGCCTGCATTGGCGCAAGCGCGCGCTGGCTGCGACCCCCCCCACATCAAGGTTGTTGGGGGGGATCGCTGCCCAAGCCGCGCGCGCCACGGTTAGTCGCACCCCCGCCCCAGACCACCCAGAGTGAAGCCTTTTAGGGTTTAGGGTTTCTCCCCCCAACCCCCCTATCACGGGGGGCTGTCGAAGTGTTGCGCGCGGGCGATCGCCGACGCGGCCGTGGCACTGCGCATCCACTTGAGCATGCGCGCAGGGCGCGTGGCGTAGGCGGCGCTTCGGCGCGTCGCCCCGTCGAAGAGGCAGCCTTTGGCGATTTCGGTGTTGAGCTTCGCCGTTGGGCTGCCGCTGGCGCAGCATGTCCATGCGTTGCCGCCTTTGCCTTCGGCACTGGATTGCGACACTGGGCTGCGAATGCTGGGATGCGCGCGCGCGGCCGCGGCCGTAGCAATGCGCGCCGATGCGAGCACGCGCGCAGGGTGCATGGCGCTGGCGCGTCAGGTTGCCTCGTCGATGAGGCAGCCGTTTGCACCCTCGGCGTGGAGCTTCGCCGGTGGGCTGCCGCTGGCGCAGCAGTTCCATAGGGGTCCGGCATTTCCTTTCGGCAATGGAAAGCAGCACTGCGAAGGCGCTGACGCGGCAATCCCATGGTTTCCCGCGGGCCTCGAGCGAGTGGATGCGCCCTCGGGCTCCTCGCTGACGGCGACGCGCACGGCAGTTGCATTCGCCCGCGGCTTTGGGTTTCGCCTTTGGGGTCGCCCCCCCGCTGAAGCGATTGCAATCATCGGCGCAGCCGCCTTCGGCGCGAGCTTCGGACGGCTGGAGGGGGAGCGCGAGGGGGTGGGTCTGGCACCCCCTCGCTACGATGCGCGCGCATGGCTGCGGCAGCACCTCCATGGCAGAGCCCGTGGAATGCCTTGGAGGGCCATCTGGCAGCGCTGGGAGAGCACCTGGAGCTTCCCCCATGAGCCCTGGGACTGCCTGGAACCGCCCGGGCACGCTTGGGGGCGCGCGGGAGCGCATGGGAGCGCCGCGTGGCGCCTTGGAGCGCTTGTGGGCGCTGAAAAGCGCGTGGGAATGCTTGGGCGCCTGGGAGCACCTGGGAGCGTAGGGGAGCGCTTAGGAGCGCTTCGGAGTTGTGGCAGCGCTGGAAATGGTGCGGAGCGCCTGCGAGCGCCTGGGAGCGCGCCAGGAGCATGCCGGGAGCGATTGGGAGCGCCTGCGAGCGCCTGGGAGCGCCCGGGGGCGTGCCGGGAGCTCTTGGGAGCGTCTGGGAGCGCAGCCAGCGCGCGCCTGGGAACGCGCCTGGGTGCGTGCCGGGAGCGCCCAGGAGCGCTTGGGAGCGCTTGGGAGCGCTCGGAGCGCCTGGGAGCGCTTGGGAGCGCGTGGGAGCGTGCCGAGAGCGCCTGGGAGCGTGCTGGGAGCGCCTGAAGCGCCGTGGAGCGCTTGGGAGCGTGCCGGGAGCGCTTGGGAAAGCTTGGAAGCGCCTGGGAGCGCTTGGGAGCGCTTGGGAGCGCCTGGGAGCGCCTGGGAGCGCCTGGGAGCGCCTGGGCACGCCGGGCACGCCTCGGGCGCTCGTCAGCGCTATCTCCGAGCTATCTTTGAAGGACGCCACCGCCGGCGCCTTCGCTGTAGCCTTTGCACCCGCTGCGGCCGCCGCCCACGCCAGGCGTGCCTCGGGCGCTCGTGAGCGCTATCTCCGAGCTATCTTTGAAGGACGCCACAGTCGGCGCCTTCGGTGTAGCCTTTGCGCCCGCTGCGGCCGCAACCCACGCCGGGCGTGCCTCGGGCGCTCGTGAGCGCTATCTCCGAGCTATCTTTGAAGGACGTCACCGTCGGCGCCTTCGCTGTAGCCTGCGCGCCCGCTGCGGCCGCCGCCCACGCTTGGCGTGCCTCGGGCGCTCGTGAGCGCTATCTCCGAGCTATCTTTGAAGGACGCCACAGTCGGCGCCTTCGCTGTAGCCTTTGCGCCCGCTGCGGCCGCCGCCCACGCCAGGCGTGCCTCGGGCGCTCGTGAGCGCTATCTCCGAGCTATCTTTGAAGGACGCCACAGTCGGCGCCTTCGCTGTAGCCTTTGCGCCCGCTGCGGCCGCCGCCCACGCCAGGCGTGCCTCGGGCGCTCGTGAGCGCTATCTCCGAGCTATCTTTGAAGGACGCCACAGTCGGCGCCTTCGCTGTAGCCTTCGCGCCCGCTGCGGCCGCCGCCCACGCCAGGCGTGCCTCGGGCGCTCGTGAGCGCTATCTCCGAGCTATCTTGAAGGACGCCACAGTCGGCGCCTTCGCTGTAGCCTTTGCGCCCGCTGCGGCCGCCGCCCACGCCAGGCGTGCCTCGGGCGCTCGTGAGCGCTATCTCCGAGCTATCTTTGAAGGACGCCACAGTCGGCGCCTTCGCTGTAGCCTTTGCGCCCGCTGCGGCCGCCGCCCACGCCAGCGTGCCTCGGGCGCTCGTGAGCGCTATCTCCGAGCTATCTTTGAAGGACGCCACAGTCGGCGCCTTCGCTGTAGCTTTTGCGCCCGCTGCGGCCGCAACCCACGCCAGGCGTGCCTCGGGCGCTCGTGAGCGCTATCTCCGAGCTATCTTTGAAGGACGCCACAGTCGGCGCCTTCGCTGTAGCCTTTGCGCCCGCTGCGGCCGGCCGCAACCCACGCCAGGCGTGCCTCGGGCGCTCGTCAGCGCTATCTCCGAGCTATCTTTGAAGGACGCCACAGTCGGCGCCTTCGGTGTAGCTTTTGCGCCCGCTGCGGCCGCAACCCACGCCAGGCGTGCCTCGGACGCTCGTCAGCGCTATCTCCGAGCTATCTTTGAAGGACGCCACAGTCGGCGCCTTCGGTGTAGCCTTTGCGCCCGCTGCGGCCGCCGCCCACGCCGGGCGTGCCTCGGGCGCTCGTGAGCGCTATCTCCGAGCTATCTTTGAAGGGCGCCACCGTCGGCGCCTTCGCTGTAGCCTTTGCGCCCGCTGCGGCCGCCGCCCACGCCAGGCGTGCCTCGGGCGCCCGTCACCGCTGTATCCGAGCTATCTTTGAAGGACGCCACAGTCGGCGCCTTCGCTGTCGCCTTTGCGCTCTCTGCGGCCGCCGCCCACGCCAGGCGTGCCTCGGGCGCTCGTCAGCGTTATCTCCGAGCTATCTTTGAAGGACGCCACAGTCGGCGCCTTCGCTGTAGCCTTTGCGCTCGCTGCGGCCGCGGCCCGCGCCAGGCGTGCCTCGGGCGCTCGCCAGCGCTATCTCCGAGCTATCTTTGAAGGACGCCACAGACGGCGCCTTCGGCCTCGCCCCCGCGCTCGCTCGCGGAAGTTCCGAAGGCATTGGCCTTGTTTCGGTCGTCGCAGGGTTCTGTCCTAAGCGATGTAGTGTCAGCACAAGTTGCACACAGCTGTGGCCATTCACAGACTCGGGAGAGGAGAGGCGACGCACGGGCAGTGTTGGAGAGTGCGTTTTATGGCATGACACGCGCGCGTGTTCGCAGGTTGGAAGGGGGAGAGCGAGGGGGAGGGTCTGGCTCCCCCTCGCGCACTGTTGAAATGAACATGCGTTGCCAGGGACCAGTTGCTCGCGCACAGGTCCAGGAGACATTTTCGAACACATCTTTCGCAGAGGACAGTAGACACAGATGTATTGGCGATGTGCTGCAGTAGTCATTCAGAGGAGGGAGTGTTTCAAATGGATGGAGAGATGCATGGGCGGTGCAGTTCCCAACGGCAGGCGTCGGGCATGCAGGATGATCCCCGTTGTTCGAATGTCTGTGAGCCAATGCAGAAGAGCGCGGATGCAATTTGCGAGCTTTGGGTGCGAGATGCATTGGCGATGCGCCCCAGTAGGTCGCATTTGCATGCGCGTGCGCAGATGAGAGGGGGGAGCGCGAGGCGGAGAGGGGAGCTCCAAGTGTGGGCGCGGTCGCACGCTGGAAAGCGCAGTAGAGCGGCGCGCGCTGGCCGGTGCATGGGCGATGCGTCGAAGAACGGCGTGTGCGGTGGCACCGGAAGGATGCATCGGGGTTGCAAGTGTCGACGCCAGGCTGCGGGGCCATGGTGCTCTTGCTGATGTTTCTGTGCGCGCGTAGGCGATGGCGGATGCCAGTTGAGCTGCAGGAGAACCGGCACGCACAGTGCCGAGGGAGCGTCAGCGGGCGACACGCTGCGGAGATGCATCGGCGCTGCGTAGAAGTGAGGATGTTTCACAGAACAGATTATAAGCATCGGCGGTGATTTTCTCCAACGCATAAGTCAGGCGTGCGCATTCATTACGCTTGGTTCATTCTCTGCGAGCGGGCACGGGAGACAGCGTATGCCATTTGGGCTCAAGCAAAGACGCGAGGGCGCTCGGCGTTGCTTTCAGCATCTGGACACCCACGCACGGCGGCGCGCCGCCTAGACGTAGTCAGCTCGTCGGCATGGGCAAGGGCTGGGGCGCCAGGGCCAAGGGCGGCCGCGGCAAGGGCAAGGCAGGAGAGGACAAACCCAAGCTGAAGGTGGTGGACGAGTGGAACCACCTGGTGAAGAAGGTCTACAAATCGTACCCCGACAAGGACGTGGGTGGGTCCATTAAGTACGGCGGGAAGAAGCTCTTCCGCGTCGACACGCTGCAAGAGTGGAACACTCCCGACTATTGCGAGCTCACCGCGCGGACGCCGCAGGGGTTGAACCTCACCTTTGCCACGCTCGCGGAGTCGCTCCCGGCGGTTGCCGCCGCGGGCCGCCAGGACGAGTGCACGGGTTTCCAGCAGCTGGCAGATCTTTTTGATGAGGCTACTTTGCGCCCGCTGGCGGAGCTTGCCCAGTTCGACGCCGAAGGCGAAAAGGAGGACCGCCAGGATGCCGTCCAGAAGTTGCTCGAGTTCGCGGGCGACAAAGACGAGGTCGCGAAGCGGCTGAAGGCTCTCGGGACCGTCGCCGACACCGCCACGCGCCTGTGGGCGTTTGCGGCAGGCATGGGCCAGCTGATCGCCGCCGCCCAGGACCCGAAAGAATGGGCCGATAAGGTGGCGGAGCCCGACAAGCAGCACAAGAGCCTCAAGTCCTGGCTGGACAGGCCGAAGAGGCTCGACAAGTTGGCGGAGGCGACGATTGCGGCGTACGAGGACCGCTTCTACTGGGGTGGCAAGAAGAGGCGGTGGCAGAGGTACGGCAAGAGTGACGCTTCCGAGGAGGAGTCTGGCGACGATTCTAGCGGTTCTTCGAGCTCGAAGTCCAAGCAGAAGAAGAACAAGAAGAAGAACTCGAAGAAGAAGAGGGACAAGAAGAGCAAGAAGAAGAGCAGCAGCAGTTCGTCCTCTTCGTCCGAGGCGAAGAAGAAGAAGACGGTCAAGAAGGAGAAGACCAAGAAGAAGAAGAAGAAGAGAGGCAGCTCGTCGTCTGCCTCGGAGTCTGCGCCCAAGAAGAAGAAGGACAAGAAGGTGAAGAAGCGCTCCAACTCCTCGGAGGAACCGGAGCCCAAGAAGCCGAAGGACGAGAAGAAGGACTCGAAGGATAACGGCACGGACGACAAGATCACGCCAAAGGAGGAGGCGTTCACGCAGTGGTCTCTCTCGGCCGCGCAACGGGTTGCCGCCGACGCAGAGACGTGCGCCACCGGCGCGTACACGCTGGAGGACTTGAAGAAGCTGTTCGAGTCCGTGCCGGAGCCCGTGCGTGAGCTGGCAGGGGTATCGACGTTTCTCTTGGAGCTGGCCGAGATGAAGACCGCCCCGCCGATCGCCACTGCGCGGGAGCCCCTGACGGCACTCAAGACGGTCGGGATTCAGTGCGAGAAGTGTTGCAGCTCCCAGCAGGCGCCCGCTGGCAGCTCGGGCGGGAGCGGCAGCGGCGGGGCCGCCCCGGCGGCGACGGCAGCGCCTGCACCCAAGGCCGCGGCGAAGCCGGCGGCGAAGGCGAAGGACAAGCCGGCGCCAAAGGTAGATGAGAAGAAGAGCTGATGCCTCCAGGAGCACGGAAGAGGGCGGGCGCCTGTGAGTCGGCCGTGCGCGGAGCACACGGTGCGCATTGGGAAGAATGGCTCAGGGATGGATACGATAATCTGAATGAGAGAGGTGGGGAGGGATGCGCAGCGCGCAGGCGCTCGGGCAGCGTTGAGAGTACCACAGGCACTGTGTCAAGTATGTGGTGTTAGAAGACCTGGTCAGCACCCCGCCAGGCGTTTTCCTCAATCGGGGTAGCAGTTCAACAGACGCGGCAGCAACCGACACGCACGTTGATGAGCTTGTGAGGGTTCAGCTGATGCGTTGGGTATTCGCACACATAGTCGTTCTCGTGGTCGTGGTCGTTCCGGCGCGGTAGTCCAGAAGCTCGTCGATGCATCGGGGATGCGCGCGAGAGTGCAGAAGCTTGGTGAAAGGTTTTGTGTCGCGCGGCTGGCCGCGACGCGTCGGCGATGCATTCCGCGGGCACTTGCGTCCCAGAACAGTGTCTCATAGAGCATGTCAGAAGCGTTGTCAGGAGACGTCGGCACGGGCGCCCCCGACACGGGCAATCGCACGCAGCGCTGCATACATGCATGTGTTAAGTTTGGTAGGATGGTGATTGCTTTGATAGCATCGCAGGCACTGTGGTTTCAGGATGTAGCATTGTTGCGCCTCAGGAAAGCCGAATCCAGAGGAAGCGCTTTGCATGTCGCGTGGGGAGCTTTTGATGCGTGGACAGGATTCCAGAGAGGACATTCGGAAGGCCATGGATGCATCGGAGATGCGCCTCGGGAGCTCCCGAAGCGAAGTGAAGATTATGGTGCATCGCGAAGAGGAATTGTTCGATGCGTCGGTGATGCATTCCGACGGCGCAGTTCTCGCCAGAGCAGCATGTCAGACGCGCGGAGTGGGGCACTTCGGAAGAGGCGGCCACGATGCGGGTAGGCGCGCACTGCGCTTCATGCATGTCTCTGCCACGCATGCCAGTCGCAGCGTCGTCTTTGTGCAAGGAGCGTCTCCACCCGCAGCAGTCGAGGTCTTGGCCATGCGGTCCAGTTGCCGTCGGTGTATGGTAGGGAGCTTGGATTATGGTGCATCGCGACAAGGGATTGCGTGATGCGTCGGTGATGCGTTCCGAGGGCGCAGTTCTCGCAGGTTGGAAGGGGGAGAGCGAGGGGGAGGGTCTGGCTCCCCCTCGCGCACGATTTACATGAACATGCGTTGCCAGGGACGAGTTGCTCGCGCACAGGTCCAGGAGACATTTTCGAACATATCTTTCGCAGAGGAGAGTAGAGAGAGATGTATTGGCGATGTGCTGCAGTAGTCATTCGGAGCAGGGAGTGTTTCAAATGGATGGAGAGATGCATGGGCGGTGCAGTTTCCAACGGCAGGCGTCGGGCATGCAGGATTATCCCCGTTGTTCGAACGTCTGTGAGCGAATGCAGGAGAGCGCGGATGCAATTTGCGAGCTTTGGGTGCGAGATGCATTGGCGATGCGTCCCAGCATGTCGCAGTGGAGGCATGTGGTGAAATCCCGCATGGAAGGACAGCGTCGGAACATTTGTATTGGAGTCGCGGCTCTCACTTTCCTGATAGGAGCAGCAGGCAGCGGCCTCTTCCAGATGCACGATGCATTGGCGATGCGCCTCAATGGCCCGCGGTAGATGGTGGAATGCTGGTTGCGCTCCTGAGGGGGCTCTCGACGCAGCGGCGATGCATCGCGGGATGACGCATAGAAATGCTGGAGCATGTGCTCTGGCACGCCGCCGTTGCCATTTGGGCTCAGGAGAGATCTGCAACGCTCCCCGATTGTCTGGCAGGCGCACCCGCCGCCATCAGTCTGCGCAGTTTCTTGACATTGGTACTTGTCGCGCAGTCTCACCATGGGGCCGCGTCGCTGCGAGGGATTCGTCATGGGGGACGGCGCCGTGATGGAGTGCCGCTTCAATCCGCACGAGGCTGGGAAGAAGGCGCAGGCCAAGTTCAACGGTCGCTGCATGTGGTGCTCGCCGGTGCGCCTCGAGACGGTCTGCAAGGACGCGCGGCAGTCCAAGTTGGCGGCGAGGTTCTTGGTCATTCTGAACGACTTGGACAACGGCATCTTCGACGTGGCCGTGGAGCGTCTCGCCGCCCACGAGAACGGAGGCGACGTCGTTGACCGCGCCAACGCCATCCTGGCCGAGCGCGGGGAGCTCGCGGACGGGGCGGCAGAGGCAGCGGCGCCGCTCGAGGAACGGCCGCCCGATGACGAAGATGCGCCAGAGTTCCCGCCTCAGCCGGCGCCCTTGCCTCAGGCGCTGGCGCTGGACCCGCGGCCAGCGTCGCAGCAGCGCCGGGTTCAACGGCTTTGCGAAGGCTACGCGCTGGCGCGGGCCATGGGTCGCCAGCTCCGCGGCAAGCAGGACTGCGGCACGTGCGTCTTCTCGACGGCCGCGCCCGGGAATCGCGCTAATGCGCTTGGCGGACAATGCGTGTTCTGCACACCAGATCGCATGAAGGAGGCCGCGAGGGATACAATGAAACAGAAGCACGTCGTCGCCGCCTTGAAGAAGTTCGAGAAGGAGAAGCCCGCAGTCGAAGGTCAGAAGCCCGCGGTGTACGAGAAGGCGCCGGGCCGTCTCCGCAGGCACTTGACAGTGGGCGAGTTCAAAGACATCGTCACGCCGAAGCACTGCTGCCGCGGCGCCGGCGCGGACATGTGCCTCTTCAACACTAAATCCCCAGGGGCTCCGGCGAGAGTCCAGAAGGATGACAAGGGTCTCTGCAGCTGGTGCAATCCGGAGCGGCTGCGGGACATGCAGACGAGCAGGGCAGGCGGCGTGTTGGCGCAGCTCCAGGCGTTCCGGCAGAAGGACGCTGCCGTTGCCGCGAACGCCGAGGCGATTGCCAAGGAGATCCTGGGAGACGACTACATGGCCAAACTGCAGCAGAAACGCGCCAGGGCTCATCAGCAGCGGGCGCGGCATCTCCGGCGCAAGGGAGACCAGAAGAAGCATTGGGCCGAGGCGCTCAAGAAGCGCAAGCTGCAGAGGGAGTCGCCGCATGACGACCGGGAGACGCGGAAGAGGTACAGGGCGGGCGTCCTTGCCGACCAGAAGAAGGTCATGAACTCTTTCTTCCCAGACGAGGCCGATCGGAGAGCGCGGGGTCGCGCGGACGACGTCCCGGCGCCGGAGGACGCTCTCCCGCCGCTGAAGGACGCGACGCACTCCGACTTGTCTGCAGGCCTACGCTCGTGGCTGGAGCGCGGTTCCTGGGGGAAGTGCGTGAAGTGCGGATGCCTGCAGCCTCGGCCAATGCACGAGATCGACTTGGCTGGCGACCCGAAGGTGGAGGTGCGCGAGAGCCAGTGTCGCCGCTGCAACGCGGCGCGGGATTACTGGGCGCCGACGCCAGACGATGTTCCTCGGGCGCTCCGCAATCTGTCCGACGACATTGTAAAGGCCCTGAGGCCGATCGAGGTGGACGTGGGCCCGGAGACGCGCTCGACGGACTCGCTGGGGCGCTGGAACGGCTACCGCAAGAAGGTGAAGATGATCACCTTCTACTTCTCGAAGTGGCATGTGGAGGACAAGATCAAGGAGCTGGAGGGGAAGCAGGCGCGGAGCACAGCCAGGAAGGCGCACAGGTATTTGCTCTCGTGCGAGGAGTCAGCGTACCGTTGGTTCCACGACATGCACGAGAAGTTCATTGCCAAGCACGGGGAAGACGCGGCGGACAGAAAGAGGAAACGCCCGTACCATTTCCTCCAAGAGGTCGGCCTCGAGTGCGCGTTGTGGCCCAACCTGTACTGGCGCACGGACATGACAGAGACCCACGAGCAGTGGTCTGACGTGCGGCGCGAAGAGAACCGCGAGGCGAAGGACCCGAAGAAGAAGCGCGCCAAGTACGGCTACGACAGCGATGAGTCCGATGCAGAAGACGGGCATGGCAAGTGCGGCGCGGACGAGCTGGAGCAGGGCGACGACGGAGGGCAACGCACCAGTGTCAAGCGCTCTTTCATGGCGAAGTGCCTCTCGGATCTGATTGGATATCAAAGCGACTTCGAGCTTCTCCAGTTCGTCTTCGACTTGAACCTCTGGGCTACTCTAGGAGCGAAGAAAAATTTGAACTTGGAGAACGTGCCAATGCGCATCCGCATGAAGGGCCACCCGTTCTCGCCGCTGTACTGGAAGGACACGCTGAACGCGCTCGTGGACCTCGTTCGACAGGTGGGGCTGCCCAAGCTGTTCTTCACGATAGCGCCGTGGGAGCAGTCCTTCCCGTACCACGAGTGGCTCCGCGACGAGATGCACAAGACGCTGAGGACGCGGATGCACTTGCCCGTGGGTGAGACCCTGCACATCACCCACTCGCTCATGCAGATCGTCCGCGGCGTCATCGCAGGCAACAACCAGCAGAGCCAGGATCGGGCTGATCGGAAGTGGAAGAAGCACGTCTTCTCCTGCAAGACCGAGGACGGCAAGACGACGAAGACGGTCACGTCGTTCACGCGCTTGGAGTTCCAGGACGGAAGCCGCAAGGAGGGGACGAAGCGCTACGACGGATCAGGGCGCCCACATTTGCACGTGCTGTTCTTCGCGGAAGAAGACGTCCTGGCCGACGCCAAGCTCGAGCGGCACCTCTTCGCTTCGAAGCCTGATGAGTTCAGCGATCACCTGAAGGGCTACATCGACGGCTCGCAGTTGGACAAGCGGGGCGCTTCCGAGAGCAAGTGGCCGGTGTACAGTGGAGAGCCAGGGTACCATATTCAAGCAGAGAAATTGTTGCTCCAGCATTCCCAGGCCGACAAGGAAGCGGGACTCCGCGCTTTCTGTGTAGACGTCATGGACGCTGTCCCCATCCACCAGGACTGGTTGGAATCGGATGGGGAGTCGCTGCTCTTGCAATACGTCACGAAGTACGTGGCAAAATTCTCGGACTCGAGCTACGACGAGTGGATGAATGACCAGGCGTCCGCGGACAGCGTGGCTCGCAGAGTCTGCTTCGAGTACCACCCGTACGAGCCCGAGATGATTCTGCAGCTCTGCGGTGCGCAGTTCCGCCAGGTCGACATCTCCACGGTCAGCAGAGGGTGGAGGTCGGTGACAGCTCCTTACGTCGGCATGGCGGAGACGCCCGCGTGGGTGGAGAAGTACGCCACCTGCGAGTGGCGGAGCGAGGAGATGTGCCTGCTGGAGTGGCTGCGGAAGACGAACGACGATGGCGGGATTGCTGGGTGGCTGAAAGCTCGCCACAAGGCGGCTCTATACGAGGCCGCGTACCAGCATCACTGTGCCACGTTGACGCCCGGAGGAGAGCCGCCGTCGCCCGCGGGATTTCGCAGCGATCTCCGAAAGCAGTACAAGCAGAGCGGCGAGGGTGCCCCGTTCTTGGTGTGGATGGAGGAGATGTCCGTGCGCGCGGGCGCGAGCGCCGCCGAGTTCCCCTCGCTGGAGGAGTTCGCGCGGGACTACGTCGTGAGAGGCGAGAAGATAGTCGCGGTGGACACGGTGTTCGAGTTCAACGACCCGTACTACGGGCAATGGGCGGCCATGAACGTGCCGTTCCGGGACTTGGAGGATTTGCGATTCGACGTGGTGGACAAGCTCGTGCCGGCGAAGTTCCGGCACCTCGCCGCGGCGCTGAAGCTCTGCGCCGATCGCAGCAGAGTCCCCGAGGAATTCCGCGAGCTGTTCGTCGACGAGAGGAAGTGCATGGATCACGTGAAAAGCGCGGCGAGCTCCCAGAAGTTCAGCGAGAGCAAGAACGACGAGAGAACCGCGCGGGACGCCGAGGCCGCCGTGACCGGGGGCCGCCGGCAGGCGCGCGATGGAGCGCAAGCAGAAGTGACCTTCCTTCGGAAGCAGTTGCACTTCGAGGAGACGGTCAACGAGAGCGTGGACCGCGCCCTGCAGGCGAATCATTCGGAGAACTGGGAGGAGGCAGACGAGGCGCGCGAGGAGGCTTTCCAGAAGAACAAACCGATAGTATGCCTCGGAAAGCCAGGGACGGGGAAGACCACGTCGTCAAAGTGCCTGCTTATCGCCGCGTCGCAGGACGAGGCGCCCGCGTCCTGTCGCCCCCCGACGCGCAGCTGTCGAGTCGATGAAGCAAGTGTCCTGCAGTGACCACCTGGAGAGCGTAAGAGATCGCGACGTTGCCCATGCGGCGTTCAGCTACCCCCCAAAAAAAAAAAAGAAAAAACCATCACAGATCTCACAGAGGCGCTCCCGCTGATGACCATGTACGACCTGGTCGTCGTGGACGAGGTGTCGCTCTTGGACTGCCCGCAGTTCGAGCGACTGATCAAACTGTGGAGCGTGGCAGAGAGAGTGCCCGCGCTGGTCTTCCTTGGGGATAAGTACCAGCTGCCGGGGGTTGGAGAGACGCGTCCGTGGGAGAGCGCTGCGTGGCCTCGCCCGAATTGCTACCACGTGAAACTGGACGAGACGTGGCGCTGCAAGGAGGAACGCTTCCAGCACATCCTGGACGAGCTCCGCACGAGCAAGCCGTCGAAGGAAACGCTGCAGAAGATCTGTCGCGGACACATGGCATGGAAGATCGGCGCGCCGACTCCGGCAGACCTGAAGGCGCTGTTCGAGAAACACCCGGAGACGCGGATTGTGACCTGCACGCGCAAAGGCGCCGCCACCGTGAATGAGGCCGCCATCGTTGCTCTGCACGGCCGGAAGAGTCCCCTGGGTACGCTCCCCGGTGACGTGGAGCTGAATCCGGAGAACTATTGGGACGGCAAATTTCGCACGGACCGCCGGCCCATTCCAAGCGCAGTTCCCGTGCACAAGAAGATGAAGGTCTACTTGACGAAGAACGTGCGCAAAGAGGATGACTACGTGAACGGCATGCTCTGCGAGGTGGAGAATTATCATGCCGACGAGGACATGCTGCGCGTGCGCACCAAAACGGGCCACCGCCTGGCGATCTCTAGGTGGACCGATCGGGACAAGGGGAACGCCGTGTACTTCCCCATCCGCCCGGGGTATGCCAGCACAATAGACAAGGTGCAAGGAGATGAATTTCCTCACATCACGATTTACCTGGACGGGTAACCGAGGGCCGGCGAGCGGGTACACGGCCCTTGAAGCCCGCGTTGCACTTCGGATGACTACTTATCGGCCGCCCGCACGTAGAACTGAATCGCTTCCAGTCCGGCCTTCTGAAACCTGAGAGGCGGAATTTCAGGATGGGGACCGCGGCGGCTCGCCACGGCCGGACGCGCGCCTTGCCCAGCGCCGCTCGCAGCAGCGACGCAGCGGCATCTGTCGAGCGGGACTGAAGTCGTTCTTTGCGCTGCGCGGCAGGATGGAGAAAAAAATCAGATGCAAGAATGTTGCAGGGCCTGAGAATCTCCGAGGAGCCGGGAGACCGCCGAAGACACGCGGGAATGCAGGCTCGTGAAGACTGCCGAAGACTGAGCGTGTAGAGCGTTGAAGATCTCTGAAAATCCGTTAGACCGCCGAAGACTTGCGAGCATGTCAGGCGACGGGCGAAGACCCTGAAGACCGCCGATGCACGGCGGGATCGGATGGCACGGGAGAGCGCAAAATGTAAAGACATGAATTTGGAGACAATACCACAGCAGGGCCGCCAGAAGGCCGGGGCGTCGTCTGGCGTCGAAGACTTCGGAAAAGCTGGAAAACCGCCGAAGGCTCGTGAGTACGTCTGAAGACCCGCGAAGACCCCGGCAGACTTGTGATGCACGTTACGAGCGGACAGCACGGAAGCATAATATCAAAAAACAATGGGGTATGGTGCAAGCAGTATCGGAGCAGGAGCGGGCGTGGCGCCCCTCGCACTTCGGGATGCCTTTGCATATCAGTGGATGCCCAGGATCCAGGTTTCCTTAGAATCTGTTCCAGAAGTCTTCGGAAGCCCAGAGAATGCGAGCGGCGGGAGGGGGAGCGCGAGGGGGCGGGTCTGGCGCCCCCTCGCATCGCGAGCGCATGCTAGGAGCCGAGCGTCCGGACTTCCTGAGGAATCGCTCCAGAACGTTGAGAAAAGCCTAGGAGAGCCGCGTTTCTCCTTAAGAATTTTCAAACGGCTTGCAAGCAATGTAACGCCGAAAAATTTGCAAGGATATTGCATGAGATTAGCAGCCCCAGGCGAGGCGCCGCCCGCATGCGTGGCGCACTTTGAAATTATTGGATTTCCCTTTCAAATTGTTGGGCACACTTGGAAAGCTCAAGAGCGGCCGCATGCCTGTATTTCTATAAGGATAGTGAACAGGTCCCCCAGGGGCCCCGAAAGCTGTAATTTTCATCATAAGATGTTTGCAGCCCCAGAGGTATGTATGCCGGCCAGTGAGCATAGCTTGAAAGCGCATGAAGCGCTTGGGAGCGCTTCGCAAGGTGCTGATAGAGCAGGGAACGCGAGAGCGCCTGGGAAGCGCTTGGGATCAACTAGGGAGCGCCTGGGAACGGCGCCGAGAGCGCCTGGGAGCGTGCCGGGAGCGCTTGAAGCGCCGTGGAGCGCTTGGGAGCGTGCCGGGAGCGCCTGGGAGCGCTTGGTAGCGCCTGGGAGCGCCTGGGAACGCTTGGGAGCGCCTGGGAGCGCCTGGTAGCGCCTGGGAGCGCCTGGGAACGCTTGGGGGCGCTTGGGAGCGTGCCGGGAGCGCTTGGAAAGTCCTTGGGAGCGCCTGGACCGCCTGGAGCGCCGCATGCTGTAATTTCATACGTTTGGAGCACCCAGAGAGCACCGCATACTGTATTTTCATAGGTTTGGAGCCTGAGGGGATGTAGCGACTCGCAGCGAACCCGCTTGCTAGGGCTGAGGGTTAGGGGTTCCTTTTCTTGGGAGAACACCCACGGGGATGCACCGCGCGGCGTGCGAATTCCTCCTCAGCGGCTATCGCCGCTTCGTCGGTGCGGCGCACGCTGTATGGGCAGGCTCGCTGAGCGCTCGGCCAGACGCCACGGGCTACGGACGTTGCAACGCCCGTGGCCTGCAGTTTAGGGTTTAGGGTTTAGGGTTTAGGGTTTAGGGTTTAGGGTTTAGGGCTTCTCGGGCGCGCAGCGGCCGACAGTCCAGGCAATGCTGCCCCCCCATCGGCAAGCTTGATTGGGGGGGCGGTTAGCCGACCCGAGCAAGCTTGGCGAAGGGAGCAGGAGTTGCAACATCTTCCCACCCCCGGCCGCATGGCCGGCGACCTCCCAAACTAAAGCCTTTTAGGGTTTAGGGCCGCTGGCCCCTAAATTCCCAAATGGCTCCAAGCGCTCCCAGGCGCTCTCTGGCGCTCCCAGGCGCTCCCAGGCGCTCGCAAACGCGCACCCAGTCGGTCCCAGGCTTCCCAGGCGCTATTATTTCCAGGCGCTCTCAGGCCTCCCGGGGACGGCGCCCAGGCGTTCCCCGGGCTATCGCTCCCAGGCGCTCCCAGGCGTTCCCCGGCGCTCCCCGGCGCTCCCAGGCGCTCCCAGGCGCTCCCAGGCGCTCCCCGGCGCTCCCAAGCGCTACCCGGCGCTCCCTGGCGCTCCCCGGCGCTCGCCGGCGCTCCCAGGCGCTCCCCGGCGCTCCCAGGCGCTCCCCGGCGCTCCCAAGGCGCCCCGGCGCTCCCAGGCGCTCCCAGGCGCTCCCAGGCGCTCCCAGGCGCTCCCAAGCGCTTCCCGCACGCTCCCAGGCGCTCCCAGGCGCTCCCAGGCGCTCCCAGGCGCTCCCAGACGCTCCCAGGAGGATCTCCCAGGCGCTCACAAGTGCGCCCAGAAGCGCTTAGAGCGCCCCACACGTGTTTTTACGTGTCGGAGACATGTAGAGCACCATCCGAGGACGAAAGGTCCCCGGGTTTAGGGTGTTGTACTTTTCGAAGATCACGCATGGTTTATCTTTGCATCGTAGATCCCCAAGCGTGGGGTTAGGTAGCCCTAGGCTACCAGGACGACCCAGTCGGGCAACCAGCTGAAGCATCTCAGAGAAGCCCTGTCTCTCGTAGACGGCGACGGTGATGCGCGGTGGGGTGGGCAGAAGCACAACGAGGTGCTTGGGAATTTAGGGCTTCTCGGGCGCGCAGCGGCCGACAGTCAAGGCAAGGCAGCCCCCCCTTCGGCAAGCTTGATTGAGGGGGCGTTTAGCCGACCCGATCAAGCTTGGCGAAGGGCGCCAGAGCTGCAACCACTTCCCACCCCCGGCCGCAGGGCCGGCGACCTCCCAAACTAAAGCCTTTTAGGGTTTAGGGCCGCTGGCCCCTAAATTCCCAATGCGCTCCAAGCGCTCCCAGGCGCTCCCAGGCGCTCCCAGGCGCTCCCCGGCGCTTCCAGGCGCTCCCAGGCGCTTCCAGGCGCTCCCAGGCGCTTCCAGGCGCTCCCCGGCGCTCCCAGGCGCTCCCAAGCGTTCCTAGGCGTTCCCCGGCGCTCCCAGGCGCCCCCAAGCGCTCCCAAGCGTTCCCAGGCGCTCCCAGGCGCTTCCCGCACGCTCCCAGGCGCTCCCAGGCGCCCCCAGGCGCTCCCAGGCGCTCCCAGACGCCCCCAAGCTTTCCCAGGCGCTCCCACATGCGCCCAGAGGCGGTCGGAGCGCTCCACACGTGTTTTTACGCGTCGGAGAAGCATAGGAGCGAATTCCAGGTCAAAAGTACATGGGTTTAGGGTGTTATATTCTTCGAGGCCCAAGGGAAAGTTTATCTTTGAATCGCGATTCCCAGGGGGCAGCCTACGGCTGCATGGGCGACCCAGTCTGGCAACCAGCTGACGCTTCTCAGAGATGCCCTGTCTCTCGTAGACGGCGACGGTGATGCGCGGTGGGTGGGCAGAAGCACAACGAGGTGCTTGGGAATTTCTGCGCAGAACCATCCTATCCCCCCCTCCTCAGGAGGTAGGGGGGGATGGATGGATGCGTTCTGTCCCACCCCATCCACCCAGAGTCATTGCTTTTAGGGTTTAGGGATCTACCCCCCACGCTCCCCCCTATCAAGGAGGGAAGGAGTGCTGGCGTCAGCCTGAGTGAGTGATGTGCATCCCAGAAACACGCGTGAACCGTAACAAGCGGGCGGGTCGGGTCGAGCGCACTCGAGGGTTCGCCCGACCTCAACGTGCTTTGCATAGGATTGTGGTGGTTTACATAGCGGGACGTAAAGATCCACATAGCAGGCTCGATCCAGGGGCGCGCCTGGGAGCACGCATGATCAGTTTATGATTTTTTTTGCATGGGATTGTCATGGTTTACATAGCGGGACGTAAAGATCCCCATAGCAGGCTCGATCCAGGGGCGCGCCTGGGAGCACGCATGATCAGTTTATAATATGTTTTGCATAGGATTTGGGAGGGGGGGCGTGAAGATCCGCATAGCAGGCTCGATCCAGGGGCGCGCCTGGGAGCACGCATGATCAGTTTATAGTATGTTTTGCATAGGATTGTTTACATAGCGGGACGTAAAGATCACCACAGCAGGCTCGATCCAGGGGCGCGCCTGGGAGCACGCATGATCAGTTTATAGTATGTGTTGCATAGGATTGTGGAGGGGGCCGTGAAGATCCGCATAGCAGGCTCGATCCATGGGCGCGCTTGGGAACACGCATGGTCAGTTTATATTATGTTTTGCATAGGATTGTGGAGGAGGCCGCGACGATCCGCATAGCAGGCTCGATCCAGGGGCGCGCCTGGGGAGAGCTCTGGGGGAGAGCTCTTGGGGGGAAGCTCTGGGGGAGAGCTCTGAGGGAGAGCTTTGGGGGAGAGCTCTGGGCGAGAGCTCTGGGCGAGAGCTCTGGGCGAGAGCTCTGGGAGAGAGCTCTGGGGGAGAGCTCTGGGGGAGAGCTCTGCTGGGGAGAGCTCTGCTGGGGAGAGCTCTGCTGGGGAGAGCTCTGCTGGGGAGAGCTCTGCCGGGGAGAGCTCTGCTGGGGAGAGCTCTGCTGGGGAGAGCTCTGCTGGGGAGAGCTCTGCTGGGGAGAGCTCTGCTGGGGAGAGCTCTGCTGGGGAGAGCTCTGGGGGAGAGCTCTGGGGGAAAGCTCTGGGGGAGAGCTCTGGGGGAGAAGCCGAGCGGCATCCGTGAGCAGATGGCCGAGGGTTAGGGGTTATCATTGTGCAAGCGAAGCACCGCCTCGGGCCGGCAGGCCAATGGTCGCGGTGAGCTCGACTTGCAGCTCGCTCTCACTAGCAGATCCTTACAGGCGTGGCGGTGCGCGCCCCCAGGCCCGCGCCTGCAGTTTAGGGTTTAGGGTTTAGGCGTCTCTTAGCGCAGCGCCGACATCCAGGCAATCTGGCCCGCCCGTCCGGCAAGCGTGATTGGTCGGTTCGCCGACCCAGCAGCTTGCGAAGGAGAGGAGTGCAACATCTTCCAACCCCCGGCTCCGCATGCCGGCGACCGCCCAAACTAAAGCCGTTTAGGGTGTTAGGGCCTGGCCCCTAAAATCCCACATGGCTCCAAGCGCTCCCAGCGCTCCCTGGCGCTCCCAGGCGCTCCCAGGCGCGCTCCCAGGCGCTCCCCGGCGCTTTCAGGCGCTCCCAAGCGCTCCCAGGCGCTCCCAAGCGTTCCCGCGCGTTCCCAAGCGCTCCCAAGCGCCCCCCGGCGCTTTCGGCAGGCCCCCAAGCGCGTCCAAGCGCTCCCAGGCGCATGGCGCTCCCAGGCGCTCTCAGGCGCTCCCGGCACGCTCCCAGGCGCTCCCTGGCGCTCCCTGGCGCTCCCAAGCGCTCCCAGGTACTCCCAAGCGTTCCCAAGCGCATCCCGGCGCTCCCCGGCGCTCCCCAGCGCTCCCCGGCGCTCCCCGGCGCTCCCCGGCGCTCCCCGGCGCTCCCCGGCGCTCCCCGGCGCTTCCGGAGCTCCCCGGCGCATCCCGGCGCTCCCCGGCGCTCCCCGGCGCTCCCCGGCGCTCGCCCGCGCTCCCAGGCGCCCCCAGGTGCTCCCAGGCGCTTCCCGCACGCTCCCAGGCGCTCCCAGGCGCTCCCAGGCGCTCACAAGTGCGCCCAGAAGCTCTATAGAGCGCCCCACACGTATTTTTACGTGTCGGAAACATGTGGAGCACGACCCGAGGACGAAAGCCACCGGGTTTAGGGTGTTGTACTCTTCGAAGATCAAGCATGGTTTATTTTTGCATCGTAGATCCCCAAGCGTGGGGTTAGGTAGCCCTAGGCTACCAGGACGACCCAGTCGGGCAACCAGCTGAAGCATCTCAGAGAAGCCCTGTCTCTCGTAGACGGCGACGGTGATGCGCGGTGGGGTGGGCAGAAGCACAACGAGGTGCTTGGGAATTTAAGGTTTAGGGTTTAGGGTTTAGGGTTTAGGGTTTAGGGTTTAGGGTTTAGGGTTTAGGGTTTAGGGTTTAGGGTTTAGGGTTTAGGGCCTGCATTGGCGCAAGCGCGCGCTGGCTGCGATCCCCCCCACATC
This sequence comes from Prorocentrum cordatum, assembly GCA_963575745.1. NCBI lineage: Eukaryota > Dinophyceae > Prorocentrales > Prorocentraceae > Prorocentrum > Prorocentrum cordatum. The sequence continues at coordinate 1,186,467 of CAUYUJ010014216.1, forward strand.
AAGGTTGTTGGGGGGGATCGCTGCGGGGATCGCTGCCCAAGCCGCGCGCGCCACGGTTAGTCGCACTCCCGCCCCAGACCACCCAGAGTGAAGCCTTTTAGGGTTTAGGGTTTCTCCCCCCAGCCCCCCTATCACGGGGGGCTGTCGAAGTGGGGCGCGCAGGCGATCGCCGACGCGGCCGTGGCACTGCGCATCCACGTGAGCATGCGCGCAGGGCGCGTGACGTAGGCGCGTCGGCTCGTCGCCCCGTCGAAGAGGCAGCCTTTGGCGATTTTGGCGTTGAGCTTCGCCGTTGGGCTGCCGCTGGCGCAGCATGTCCATGCGTTGCCGCCTTTGCCTTCGGCACTGGGTTGTGACACTGGGCTGTGAATGCTGGGGCGCGCGCGCGCGGCCGCGGCCGTAGCAATGCGCGCCGACGCGAGCACGCGCGCAGGGTGCATGCATGGCGCTGGCGCGCCCGAGCGAGTGGCCGCCGCTTGCACTTTCGGCGCGGAGCTTCGCCGGTGGGCTGCCGCTGGCGCAGCAGTTCCACAGGGGTCTGGTATTTGCCTTCGGCATTGGAAAGCAGCACTGCGAGGGCGCTGGCGCGGCAATCCCATGGTTTCCCGCGGGCCTGGAGCGAGTGGCTGCGCCGTCGGGCTCCTCGCTGACGGCGACGCGCGCGGCAGTTACATTCGCCCGCGGCTTTGGGTTTCGCCTTTGGGGTCGCCCCCCCGCTGAAGCGATTGCAATCATCGACGCAGTCGCCTTCGGCGCGAGCTTCGGACGGCTGGAGGGGGAGCGCGAGGGGGTGGGTCTGGCACCCCCTCGCTACGATGCGCGCGCATGGCTGCGGCAGCACCTCCATGGCAGGGGCCGTGGAATGCCTCGGGGGGGCCCTTTGGCAGCGCTGGGAGAGCGCCTGGAGCTTCCCCCAGGAGCCCTGGGCCCGCCTGGAACCGCCTGGGCACGCTTGGCGGCGCGCGGGAGCGCATGGGAGCGCCGCGTGGCGCCTTGGAGCGCTTGTGGGTGCTTGAGAGCGCGCGGGAATGCTTGGGCGCCTGGGAGCACCTGGGAGCGCCAGGGAGCGCTTAGAAGCGCTTCGGAATTGTGGGAGCGCTGGGAACGCTGGGGGGCGCTTGCGAGCGCCTGGGAGCGCGCCAGGAGCGGGCCGGGAGCGCTTGGGAACGCTTGCGAGCGCCTGGGAGCGCCTGGGAGCGTGCCGGGAGCGCTTGGGAGCGCCTGGAAGGGCAGCCAGCGCGTCCCCAGTGCCGAGAGCGCCTGGGAGCGTGCCGGGAGCGCCTGAAGCGCCGTGGAGCGCATGGGAGCGTGCCGGGAGCGCCTGGGAAAGCTTGGAAGCGCTTGGGAGCGCCTGGGAGCGCTTGGGAGCGCCTGGGAGCGCCTGGTAGCGCCTGGGAGCGCCTGGGAACGCTTGGGGGTGCTTGGGAGCGTGCCGGGAGCATTGGAAAGTCCTTGGGAGCGCCTGGACCGCCTGGAGCGCCGCATGCTGTAATTTCATACGTTTGGAGCACCCAGAGAGCACCGCATGCTGTATTTTCATAGGTTTGGAGCCCCAGGGGATGTAGCGGACCGCGGCGAACCCGCAGGGTGCGGCTGGGGGTTAAGGGTTCCTTTTCTTAGGAGAACACTACGGGGATGCACCGCGCGGCGTGCGAATTCCTCCTCAGCGGCTATCGCCGCTTCGTCGGTGCCACGCACGTGGAATGGGCAGGCTCGCTGAGCGCTCGGCCAGACGCCACGGGCTTCTGACGATGCACCGCCCGTGGCTTGCAGTTTAGGGTTTAGGGCTTAGGGTTTAGGGCTTCTCGGGCGCGCAGCGGCCGACAGTCCAGGCAAGGCTGCCCCCCCTTCGGCAAGCTTGATTGGGGGGGCGTTTCGCCGACCCGATCAAGCTTGGCGAAGGGGGCAGGAGGTGCAACATCTTCTCACCCCCGGCCGCATGGCCGGCGACCTCCCAAACTAAAGCCTTTTAGGGTTTAGGGCCGTTGGCCCCTAAATTCCCACATGGCTCCAAGCTGGCGCTCCCAGGCGCTGCCTGGCGCTCCAAGGCGCTCCCCGGCGCTCTCTGGCGCTCCCAGGCGCCCCCATGCGTTCCCAGGCGCTCCCAGGCGCTACCAGGCGCTCCGAAGCGCTCCCAAGCGCTCCCAGGCGCTCCCAGGCGCTCCCAAACGCTTTCTGGCGCTCCCCGGCTTTCCCCGGCGCTGCCAGTTGCTCCCCGGCGCACCTCGGCGCGCCCCAGCGCTCCCAGACCCTCCCAGGCGCTCCCAGGCGCTGCCAGGCGCTGCCAGGCGTTCCCAGCCGCTCCCAAGCGCTCTTAAGCGCTCCCAGGCGCTCCCAAGCGCGCCCAGAAGCGCTTAGAGCGCCCCACACGTGTTTTTACGTGTCGGGGACATGTAGAGCGCGACCAGAGGACGAAAGGTCCCCGGGTTTAGGGTGTTATACTCTTCGAGGATCAAGGGAAAATTTATCTTTGAATCGCGATTCCCAAGGGGCAGCCTACGGCTGCATGGGCGACCCACTCTGGCTACCTGCTGAAGTATCTCAGAGATGCCCTGTCTCTCGTAGACGGCGACGGTGATGCGCGGCGGGGCGGGCAGAAGCACAGCGAGGTGCTTGGGAATTTAGGGTTTAGGGTTTAGGCCTTCTCGGGCGCGCAGCGGCCGACAGCCCAGGCAATGCTGCCCCCCCTTCGGCAAGCTTGATTGGGGGGGCGGTTAGCCGACCCGAGCAAGCTTGGCGAAGGGAGCAGGAGTTGCAACATCTCCCCACCCCCGGCCGCATGACCGGCGACCTCCCAAACTAAAGCCTTTTAGGGTTTAGGGCCGCTGGCCGCTAAATTCCCACATGGCTCCAAGCGCTCCCAGGCGCTCTCTGGCGCTCCCAAGCGCTCCCAGGCGCTCCCAAGCGCTCCCCGGCGCTCCCTGGCGCTCCCAAGCGCTCCCAAGCGCTCCCAGGCGCTCCCAAGCGCTCCCAGGCGCTCCCAGGCGCTCCCCAGCGCTCCCAGGCGCTCCCCGGCGCTCCCCGGCGCTCCCCGGCGCTCCCCGGCGCCCCCAAGCGCTCCCCGGCGCTCCCCGGCGCTCCCCAGCGCTCCCAGGCGCTCCCCGGCGCTCCAGGCGCTCCCAGGCGCTCCCAGGCGCTCCCAGGCGCTCCCAAGCGCTTCCAGGCGCTCCCAGGGGGCCCCAGGCGCTCCCAGACGCCCCCAAGCGCTCCCAAGTGCGCCCAGAAGCGCTTAGAGCGCCCCACACGTGTTTTTACGTGTCGGAGACATGTAGAGCGCGACCCGAGGACGAAAGGTCCCCGGGTTTAGGGTGTTATACTCTTCGAGGATCAAGGGAAAGTTTATCTTTGATTCGCGATTCCCATGGGGCAGCCTACGGCTGCATGGGCGACCCACTCTGGCTACCTGCTGAAGTATCTCAGAGATGCCCTGTCTCTCGTAGACGGCGACGGTGATGCGCGGTGGGGCGGGCAGAAGCACCACGAGGTGCTTGGGAATTTAGGGTTTAGGGTTTAGGGTTTAGGGTTTTGGGTTTAGGGTTTAGGGCCTGCATTGGCGCATGCGCGCGCTGGCTGCGACCCCCCCCACATCAAGGTTGTTGGGGGAGATCGCTGCCCAAGCCTCGCGCGCTATGAACTTGCACCCCCGCCCCAGACCACCCACAGTAAATCCCTTTAGCGTTTAGGGTTTCTCCCCCCGACCCCCCTATCAAGGGGGGCTTTCGTGTTGTGTGCGAATGCGAATATTCCGCGGGGAGCACGACGACGCGGTTTTGGCATTGCGTTCTGGGTACGCGCGCAAAGCGTTTTGCGCAGGCGCAAGAGCCAGCGTCGTCGCATGGCCAACAATCTTTGCCGTGGGTTTAGCTGCATTCGGCTGGCTCCCAGTTGGCGCACGGCTTTGCCGAAGGACGGATTCTTCTTCTGCGGGTGTTCATTGCAATCAGAAGGCACAGGAGAGGCCTCAAGGCCAGGCGTCGCCGCATGAGGTTTTGAGTTACGGCGTTGGCCTGTCGCAGACGCAGCATTGCCCCTGGTCCCAGTAGGCCTCCTGCATTGACTTTTGCCGTTGGCCCGGCTGCCCTTGCAGCCGCCGTCGTAGACGGCTGCCGCTGGCGCAGAACATCCACAGGGGTCCGCATGTGCCTTCGTTGTTGGAAAGCAGCACTGCGAGGGCGCTGGCGCGGCAATCCCATGGGCCCCCGATGGCCTCGAGCGAGTAGCCGCGCCGTCGGGCTCCTCGCTGACGGCGACGCGCACGGCAGTTGCATTCGCCCGCGGCTTTGGGTTTTGCTTTGATGTCGCCCCCGCTGAAGCGATTGCAATCATCGACGCAGACGCTGTCGACGCGAGCTTCGGAAGGCGAGAGGAGGCGGCGGGCCGGAAAAAGGGTGGTCTTGGCACCCCCTCGTACGATGCGCGCGCATGGGCTGCAGCAAGCACGTCCCATCGCAGACCCTGGAATGCCTTGGGGGACTCTCTGGACCGCCGGGGAAAAACGCGCCCGACCTTTCCCCAGAAATGGAACAGCACGTGGGAGCGTCTGGGAGCGCGACAGGACGCCGCCGTGTCACCGCGACGCGAGCCAGCGAGCCGTGAATGCCCGTGTGGCGTGACCGTTGGCGTCGCCCCCGCCGAAGCGATTGCATTGTCGACGCAGCCGCCTTCGGCGCGAATGTCGCATGGCAGGAGAGGGAGCGCGAGGGGGTGGGTCTGGCACCCCCTCGCTACGATGCGCGTGCATGGCTGCGGCAGCACCTCCACGGCAAACCTCTTGGAATTCCTTGGGAGTGCTCTCTGGGACGCTGACCCCGAGGTCTTGTTCATCTCGATTCCGGATGATCATCCGAAATCATTCCATGACTCCAGATTCTGGATGATCCCCCCAAGTTGTAGCTTTACTCTAGATTCTGGATGCGCTGTTGAATAGTTATTTTCCAACCCGATAAATTATAGTATATAGCTCACACAACTTATCTTATATCGATATAAGCATTCGGTGTTCCCGCGTGAGACGTCCTCGACAATTTCTGACCTTTTCCACCCCTCGCGCTCGGTTTATCGTAGATCCCCCCCCTCCGCATTCGTCTCTCGAGAGATCCGCGCAGCGGACGTAGATTCGCATGGGCGACTATATAGCGATTTAAAATCGGGCGAGGGCTCTCAAACAGCAAACACGTAGCCTCTCAAACAAACAAACAACAAACAACCAAACAATAAACGCAAACACGTAGCCTCTCTGGCTCAAGTATAGTCTGGCTCGCTAGTAGTTCGGCAATTTTCGCGTGCGACACCTACCACGGAGATGGCGCATAGAACGTGCATGCTCCGCAGCAAGGGCGATCTAGAGGCGTTCAGGAAGACGGGCGCGCAGATCATCAACTGGGGCCAGGACAGGAAGACGGGCGAGATCCGCATGGAGTATTGGATGCCTGACGCAGAGCCTGTCAAGCAAAAGCCGATCGACGTTGATACTACGGACTCGGCCGACGAGGAAATGCCAGAGGCCTCCCCCGCGCCGTCCCCATCAAGGCGCCATGGCGCCTGGAGCGAGGCGCAAGCAGGTGCTGAGCAACGAGAGGTCCAGCCGCCGTCCATCTTCGATGCCGCCACGCTCCCCGACGATGTCCCCCTCGATGAGCTGCTCACCGTGGCAGGGGCGCCGAGCACGAACAAGGGGGTCGAGGTGGGCGCCTCGGACACGGAGGAGTCGCAGCAGCAGGACCGCTGGACCGAGTCGTACGACGCAAAGCTGGAGGAGAGGGCGAATAAGAGAGCTAAAACACGTGAGCTCTCACGTGGAGAGGGCGCCGAGGCGCCGACGCCACCCGCGCCTCCAGGCGCTGGCGAGGCATCCAGGCCGCCGCTGTTGTCGCCGACGCCGCGCCCGCCTGCACATGCAGAGGGCGCGGCGAGGGCCTTGGTGCCGACGCCGCCGCTCCAGACTCCTGCTGACCAAGAGCGCGCGGCCTCGCCCGCCGCCGTGCCCAGCGCGGCAGCGTCCGCCGCCGTGCCCAGCGCGGCAGCGCCCGCCGCCGCGCCCAGCGCGGCACCGCCCGACACCCGTGCCGTCGCACCTCCTGAACCTCAGGCTACACCCCGAGGGAATGACATGGAGCTGCTGTCGCAGATGCTGGACAAGGAGTTGCCCGACTTCGCCAAGAGCGACGCCCAGGAGGAGCTGGCGTTGGCCATGGTCGAGAGCGGCAGCAAAGACGGAGGTATGAGCATGCTCGAGGCCATGCTGACGAACGAGATGTCCGACCAGAAGCGCGACGGCAAGACTGCCGATTTCGGAGGCGACGACGAGGAGTCCAAATTCAAGCCAGACAAGGTCCTCGAGAACTGTTTCCAGGCTGGCTTCAACTTCCCCATGGACTCGGCCACGGGCGCACGGTTCAGGCGATATTTGGGTAAGCGGCAGGACGAGCAGCGGGCCTTCGACGAGGCAGACAGGGCCGAGAAGAAGCGGCTCAAGATGGCGTGGGCGGCGCAGAAGTGGGATGTGCACGAGGACAGACGCCCGCCACGAGTAGACGAGGGGAGGCTGACGAGAGGAAGGAGGATAAGACGAGGAAAAATGAGGAGGTCAAGGCTAGAGGAGGCTGGAGGAGGAAGGAGGTAAGACCAAGGATTCAGGCGGATGAGGATGAGGATTACGAGGGCTCTTTGCTGAGAGTGGTGACGAGCTCCACGGGAGGCCCCTTCGGGCTCAAGAGGCCTCGAGACCCTTGCCCCGTTCTACTCATCGTTTTTTCCTTGATGCTCATCCTCTCATCACCCTAATTCCCCCTCCTCCACATATTATCACCGCCCTCCTCATTGTATTTGTTCGCGGGCACCCCGACCTCAACTGTAAGTAAGATCTGCCCCGCATCCAACTCTGGGTCGTCCTTCCTCTCTCTGGATCCCTCGTCATCTTCCTCATCTTCCTCCGTCGCCTCATCCCCTCACTCAGGCTCGTCGTCTTCCTCCTTACCACCCTTCGCCTTCCTTCTCGTCCACCTCCTCCTCCCTTTCCTCCTCCCCCTCCTCATCTGCTTCTCTCGTCAACCTGCGCTCCCCGCACCTCTCCCCACCTCTTCCTGATCCCCCCCCCGCCCCTCCGCTGCTTTCTCCACCGTCTCCTCCTCGTCCTCGTCCTCCTCCTCATCCTCCTCATGCTGCTGCTGCTGCTGCTGGTCCTCCTCCTCCTCCTCCTCCTCCTCCTCCTCCCTGGCCCCGCATCTTCCGCCTGATGGGGTCCGGCGGCGAACGCGGCTGAAGCCTGCAAGGTATAGGTCGAGGGGTGACGAGATTACCGTTCGAGTCGACGTTGGCCCCCCCCGCGTAAGACTTCATATGTTCCCCCTTCGCCCAAAATCATCATCCTCCTCGACCTCGCGCGCGGGGTCTCCTGTGCCGCGTTGTGTGGGCACCCCTCGCCGTCGACGTCGTCGTCGACCTCGTCGTCGACGTCGGCGTCGGCGTCGATGTCTACGACGATGAAGTTGTGTGATCGATGCATCGCCGATTCAATTACGGGTTTCGCTGACGCCCCCCCTGAAACTCAAACACAACGACGAACGCGGGCCCCCGACCTATCACGTTTCCGTAGCGGTTTTGGCTCAAGAGTTTCAGACACGATGTCCATTAAGCTAGACGAGGGCCTATATCTCGCGATCCAACCATTTGCCACGAATGCGAACTTCATCAAGTTTTCAGAGGACATGCAGGATGCGCACCTGGACCAGCAGGGCATCATATCACACAAGGACCTGGTGGTCGCTGTGACAAAGGTTACACGAGGGAGCGTTTATTTTTCCTCTTCCCCCCTGTCAACTTCCTCCTCCTCCTCCTCCCCCTCCTCCTCCCCCGTCCTAATCCCGTAAACTTCCTCATCCTCCTTCCTCCTTTTCCTCCTCCTCATCCTCCTCCTCCTCATGCTGCTCCTCCTCCTCTCCCCCCTCCCCTTCCTCCTCCTCCTCCTCGGCCTCCTCTTCCTCCCCCTCCACCTTCTCCCTATCCATCCTCCTCCTCCGTCCTCCCCCTCCCCCTCCCCCTCCTCCTCCCCTCCCTACTCCTCCTCCTCCTCCTCCTTTTCCCCCTCCCCTCCTCCTCCCCCTCCGCCTCCTCCCCCCCCTCCTCTTCATCCCCTCCTCCTCCGCTTCCTTCCCCCCCCCTCCTCTCCCGCCCCCCCCCCCCCCCCCCCTGCAATCCTCCTCCTTTTTTTCTCGCGCAGGTGAGGCCGTCATGCAACGTGAAAAAGTTGGAGGCCGAGATGTGCATGAAACAGCTTGTCGCGGACGGCCAGATCAGCATCAAAAAATCAGAGAAGAAGGCATGGGCTGAGTCGTTGGGCAAGCGATTGCGAACGTTGTTGAGACAAGTGCGAATGCAGAAGTCCAAGCCCTCCCAGTGGTTCATCGACGCTGGCTTCGAGCACGACGGCAGCCAAGAGGACGGGGGGACCAACCAGGAGGACGAGGGCGGGGAAGAGGAGGCCGCGGTTGGCGACGAGGAGGTCGACCCTTCCGACGTGGAGGGAGCGGCTCCGACGAGAAGGCCCGCGGCGACCCAGGACTTCGACTACAACTTCGACAAGGAGATGGGGCTCGCATATCGAGTGTCATGTGGTTTGCCAAAGGCCTTGCCTGAGTACTGCGAAACCTTGGAGCCTCCTCCGAACGCCCACCGCACTGACGCGCGCATCGCAACGTGGAAGGACGGCACCACCCGCAAGGTGCCCGAGATGACGGCGCAGAGGCACAACGATTCGGCCAAGCCGTCGACGACAAAGAGCAGCGGCAGCGGCTGCAGCAGCAGGCTGTTCAAAGAGGGCGACGTCATCGTGGGGCTACGCTGGGATGCACCCAAAGGTGACAAGCAGCGGCCGTGCACGCTGAAGGACGGAGATGGCCACATCATGCAGATCAATCTGAAGTTTTTCAAAGGCGACGAAGACGCCATGGTGAAGTGGATGAACAACGTTGCGCAGCAGCTCTACAAGCAAGAGATCGACAGGCACCAGTGCGTGGAGTTGAAGAACAAGTTCGTGCAGCAGTCGGGTGTGAGTGCAAAGGCCCTCGCGAAGCGTCCAGCCGCCGCTGAGACCAGCGGGCCAGTTGCCAAAAAGCCAGCCGCCGCCGATGCCAGCGCATGTCTGGACTCGGCGGGCGCACGCATTAAGAGGCCAGCTGCCGTAGCTCCTGCGTCGCAGGCGCCTAGGACGCCTAGCCCGACGAAGGCGCCTGCCAGCAGCCCGCAGAAGGCGCCTGCCAGCAACCCGATCACAAAAAGGACGATCGAGCCACCGCAGCTCGGCATGTTCGACTGATCGCGAACCCAAAAAAAACATCATCGGAGCATCACAAAAGGGAGGAAGGAGGGAGGGAGTAGGACTGAAGGAAGTCCAACGAAGAAAGGAAGAGGAAGGGGGAGGAGGAGGAAGAGGAGGAGGGAGGAGAAGGAGGAGGAGGAGCAGGAGGAGGAGGAGCAGGAGGAGCAGGAGGAGGAGGAGGAAGAGGACATCCCATCCTGTCCACCCCTTCTTCTCCCCCTCCTCCTTCTCATCTTCCTCCACCTCCTCTCGCGCTCCTCCAGCAGTTCTTCCCCTGCTCCCCCCCTTGTTCTCGCCCTACTCCTCCGGACCTGCTTTCCGCCCTCCTCTTTCTCTTCATACGAATCGTTCGCGCATCCGCAGGAGCTTCGGACCAAGGTGAAGGAGCGCACCACCAAGACGGTGAAGAAGGGCACGATGCTCAACCTGGACGCCATGATCGCCAGGGAGGGCGGCCACCACTCGGCCGCCGTCATCAGGGGTTGCCTGAACATCGCACGCGAGTGCATCAAGCGCGGTGCGCCATGGGTCATGTTCAACGAATTCAGCAAGCGCATCGAGTTCCGCTACCTCAGCAGGGAGGAACATGAGATCGACCAGACCTCGTGGACAGAGCAGCAGGGGGAGCGGAACAACCCGAGCGGCGCTGGGCCAGCCATCAGCGTCGCGGGCAGCGCGGACGCAGGCGGCGGCGGCGGCGGCGCGGCACCAGCAGCAAGCGCCGGAACTCCAGCGGAGACGCCGCAGCCCAAGCCAGGATCGCCAGCGGGGGCCTGGAGGCCGACGCCACAGAAGCTCCCTGCAGCAGGCTCTCGAGAGCGCAAGCCTTCTGGGGGGCCTGGCTCGGGCAGCAAGGCGAAGGCGAAGGCGAAGGTGGTTGGGGATGTCCATTGCGCCCGCCCATCCTCCTCCTCCTCCTTCTCCTCCTCCTCCTCCTCCTCCACCCCCCCCTCCTCCTCCTCCTCCTCCTCCTCCCCCTCCCCCCGAAAGGGGTTCGGAGGGCAGGTTGAAGGTTGAGGGGCGGATCGGCGGGCGCAGTGGGGGCCCCGCAGGCGGCGGGGAGGAATTCGAGACAGGCCAACAAGAAGCCCAACACTGAGAAGAACGTCAAGACGCACGCCATGAATATCTTCACGAAGTACAAGACGACGATGATGCATGCCAACTTTATCATCGAGAAGTGCTTCTCCCCCACGGACACGGGCTGGGCTTTCGCAAAGGAGAAGCACTTCACGCTGAAGGGCGCCCTGAGGACCAGCGCTGCTGAGCTGGACAACGCGTTCAAGAACGACCCCACCTTCAGCAAGGCCGCCGCGCTCGAGCAGGACGAGCCCGACATCGACACGGAGAACCTCGAGCGCATCGCCGTGCAGATCGAGGACCTGGAGACCAGCATAGATGCCTGCATGGCGGCGGCGAGGCGCATCCGCCGCATGAACGAGATCAATGACGAGATGTGGGCCCTGCAGGAGACGGAGCCCGAGTGATGTGTTCTCTCGCCACTTGTGCTTCAGCAACAGCTTGAGCAGATGGCAATCCTCCTCCTCCGCCGACTCCTCCACCACGTCCCCCCTCCCCTCCTTCGCTCCCTGCTTCCCCGCATCATTTCCTCATGATTTTTTTCCTGCTCATCTTCATCCTCCTTCGCCTCCTCTGCCTCCTCCTACGTCTGCTCCTCGTGCTCCCTACCTTCGCTCCCTGCGTCTCCTCATCATTTCCTCCTGATGCTCCTCCTGCTGAGATTCCTCCTCCTCCTCCTCCTCTTCGCCCCCCTGCCCTTCCTCCTCCTGCTCCTCCTCCTCCTGCTCCTCCTCCTCCTCCTCCTCCTTCTCCTCCTCCTCCTCCTCCTTCTCCTTTTCCTCCTCCTCCTCCTTCTCCTCCTCCTTCTCCTCCTCCTCCTCCTTCTCCTTTTCCTCCTCCTCCTCCTCCTCCTCCTCCTCCTCCTCCTCCTCCTCCTCCTCTTCCTCGTCCCCCATGCACGCTATCTCTGGATTTCCGCGCAGCTTTGCTGCATGCTGCTTGCACATTGAGATGCAGCCGCGCAGTCAGGTGCGAGCCCGCCAATCCTATTTGACGGGCAAGGGGGCTGGGGAAGAACCATGGGAGGGCCCAGAGGAGAGGTCGGGCGGGAGGGGGCGGGCGGGGGTGGACGGGCGGGAGGATGGGTGGCGAGGAATAGGCGGGAGGGGAGATGATGGAAGAGGAGCGGCAGGTGATAGAAAGGACGGTTGGAGGGTCATCCTCCTTCTCCTGCTTCTCCTCCTTCTATTCCGCTCTCCTCCTCCTCCTCCCTCCCACCCCCTCCTTCTCCGGCGCCACGCCTCCTCCTCATCCTCCGCACTCCTCCTCCCTGCTGCTCCTCCTCCTCATCCCCCTCCGCCTCCTCCTCCCCTCCTCCTCCTCGCCCCCCTCCCCCTCCTCCGCGGGAGTTTCTCGCCCCCGATCTGGTGCGCGACACGTGCAGTACACAATGCTCTTTGCCCTCGTTCATGCCTGAACCCCACACTCAGTTGAATTCTGTAGTTTTGTGCTCGAATTCTGCAGACGTGGGTAGTGCCACGGTGCCATATCGAGCTGATGTCCGCCAGCATCCTGTGTAGGAGGCGATTCGCTGTCGAAAGATGATGCGTGTGGCCACGTTCGAAAGATTTGCTAGTCGGACAACTGAAATCCTAAAAAAAAGGTCGCCAGCAAGAAAATCAGACGAAACCTGAAAAAAATATGAAAAATCAGCCCGAACGACTTTCGAATCGGATTCCAGACGGACTATGCGTCCGGAACGCCACGGGCGGGGACCGCCAGGAAACGTAAAGAAACCATAAAGAAAGAGTCAGGAAGCGTCAGCTGACGCCTCAGACCCTGTAAAAACACAGGGATGGTGAGCGTCCGGGAACCGTCAGAAACCATCCAGAAACCGTCCAGGAACCGTCAGGAACCGTCAGGTTCTCTGGGGCCGATTCTGAGGCTTCAGATGTTGAGTTTTGGAGGTTCATGTCACCCGAAACCGCCTGCGAGCAGTTCGGGGCCCCTCTGAGTCACAAAATCTGGATGTCCAGACACAAAACATGGAAGGGAAGGAGGGAGGGGGGAGTTTAGAGGAGGAGGGATGGAAAAGAGAGCAGGAATATAGAAACGAAGGGCAGAGTTGGAAGTAGGGAGGAGGAGGAGGAGGAGGAGGAGGAATAGGAAGAGGAGGACGAGGAAGAAAACTCACACGAATGCTTCGCACTTCTTCTGGTTGTGATGCCGTGTATAGCCATTTTGGCTCAAGCCTCTATGTGGAAGCGCCTGAGATCTTGGGAAACTGACGAACACGACTTCAGAGGCAGCAGCGATGATGACATCGAGGCCGTTCGCAGGGATCGGCTCAACGCGAGTCGAGAGCTCGAGGAGATGCTCCTGCGGCAATACGCTAGCGGCCACATGGACGCCAAGTCCTTCTGCGTGACCTGCTACTGGGCAGCCCGTGCAGGTGCCGTTGGCGACAACCTCCAGACGCACGGCAGGCGGCCAGGTTTGCAGAGTGGAAAATACAAAGATTGGTTGAATAAGAAACTCCCTGTGGCGGAAGCAGCTCCAGAATATTGCATGGTAGATGTGCCAATGTTCGTGGGTGGTAAAAGGAATATAAAACGAAATCCTATCGCGCCTGTTCACGAAGTGCTAGAAGCTGAGCGCCTCGCTGGAGGATTGGGTGATCCTCTGCCAGATGCTGACTGGTCGGCGGCCTTCACGGGCCACGACCTTCGCCACTTGCCTGGAGACGCTCGGCCAGTGTACCCGCTAGCGTTTTACGTAGACGGAGTGCGCTTTACGAAGCAGCGGCGCTTGGGCTTACAATTTGCAGACTGGAAAGCGGCATCTATGCTGCGTGCTCTCCAAGCGGGAGCAGTGCAAGTGCGGCTGCAGAGGCCGTTGCCCCATCTGGGCGGCCTTGAATTGCGTGGCTTGGTCGCTCGAAGGAGCTGCGAGAGGCGAACGCCCAGCATTGCGTTGGGACAACAGCGAGTACCCAGACGACTCCCTGCTGGGGCAGGCACGAGCTTTGGATCCCCAGCTTGGCGCCAGATACATCGCGTGCCAGATCAAAGGAGACTGGGCTGAGTTTTCTAGCACGCTCTCGTTTCCAGCATGGCCCAGCATCTGCTCGCCGTGCCCATTCTGCGACGCGCGGCAGGAGCTCGGTGCCAATGGGCCCCCAACCCCAACCCCACCACGTAGGACAAGTAGATTGATGAAGATGTAGAGGGGAGGCGGGGGAGAGAAGTGGGAGGACGAAGAAAACGAGGTGGATGAGGAGGAGGGAGGAGGAGGAGCAGGAGGTGGAGGAGAAGGAGAAGGAGGACGCGGGGAGAACTCGAGGAGGGAAAAGGAACCGGGGAATCCAAAGACTATGGGGGGGAAGACGTGCACGAGTGAGGGGACATCAGAAATAACAGGAACAAGGACGGACAGGAGGAGGAGCAGCAGGAATGGGGAGGAGGACGAGGAGGAGGAGGAGAAGAGGAGGAGGTAGGGGGACGGAAACGGGGGAGGACGACGTAAGAAGAACAAGTGGTTCGGCCTCTCAGGTTTACTTTCTCCCTCCCGCTCTCGTCCTCCACCTCCTCTTCCTCCACCTCCTCCTCTTCCTCCTCCTCCCCTTCCCTTCTCTTCCTCCTCCTCCTCCTCTTTTTTTTTCTGGCATGTTCTTCGCAGGAAGCCATGCACACCTACGAGGGCATCTGCCTCGCGGGCCACAAGTGGGGGCACCGGGCCAACACTTGGTACGAGGAGGAGCGCAATAAGTGCGAGGTGAAAGTGGATGTCAGCACGGAGCGCACCAGGGACCTGATCTTGAACAAGGGGAGGTTGCAGTGGGATCCGAAACGCAAAGCGTTGGGCCGCACCCTTGGCAGCGATGTTCCCGAATTGAGGCTCCAAGCAGGAGATCGCCTGGAACCGTGTAGGGGCATGGCCGACATCGGGGACATGGAGCACGTGCGATTACCGATCACAGTCGTATTCTGGAGGCGGCATTATGATGTTGCGAAGAGATGTACCGACAAGATTGCCCGCAGGTGCTCGCTCTTTTCAAATGGGCTGGGGACGACGCCCGCCAACATATGCATCGACGCGCTGCACACAGTGTACCTTGGAATCTTGCAGAGGTATTGTCAGCATGTTATTTGGCACGCCATCACAGACAATGTATACCAGGCGCCCCTCCCAGCGGCAACGGTAAAAGAAGTCACCGTCCGCCGCCTGTTCGCCGACTTGAAAATCTGGTACCGAGAGCGGGGGGTAGACCAGAGCTACCAGCTACAAGCGCTGACAACAAAAATGCTGGGTTCACGCAAGAGCCCAGACCTAAAAACAAAAGCTGCGGAGACGGCCCCCCTAGCATTGTGGGCCACCGACTGGTGCAAAAGGCACCCGCAGGGCATAGGGAGAGACTTGCAGGCGGCAGGAGAGTGCTTGGCTGAATGGATGATGACGATCAAGAGATCGCCTGCAAAAGTGGCAAGGGCAGACAGACAG